>JACEIK010000011.1:380847-471398 GCA_018107945.1 Datura stramonium | reverse complement strand
GTGGCTTCAAGTACTGTGTTATTTCTAGGGTGTAGTCTCGGGGCGTGACATGTTTTCCCATACTTTACTATGTTTTGAGAACAAATTATGTGTGTTTGCATGTGTTTATGTTATATATTTGTCAAAAAAAGGCTAACACACATGATGAGATGCTTTCAAGTCTAACAAGGATAGATGTGGGTGTATTTGAAGCTTTTGGAACACATGTGAAGAAGATGGAATAAACCAAGCAAGAACAACGTAAAAAACGAGTGCACTGCCATGCCTGCGCGACCAGCAGCGCAGCGCACAGCCACACCTGCATAACTATAGGCGCGAGGTGCCTGCCTGCCCACGCAACCAGCCGCACGATGCGGCACTATGTCAGTGCAACAGCGTGCGCGATGCGGCCCTTCCTCCATAGCAATTGGCATGCGCGAGGCCCAACTCTTCCAAAGTGATAAGGCACGTGGCGCGCCAAGGGTGTTTAACGACCAAAATAAAAAACCCACTTCAACTAGGAAAAAGTGCTATAAGTCCAAATCAAATCCTTTAAGGAACAAGAAAAGCATCTATGTGCTATTGTAAATACCCTTTTATTTCTTTGTAATAGGGAAGTTTTGAAAAGTCTTGACACAATTTGAGAGGATTAGTATGTGAAATATAATTTTACGGTTTTATTTTCACAAAATGCTTTGACATATTTGTTATCGAATTGTTCTTCCTTGTTTTTGAAATAATCAAGTGAGTTTCTTCTATCATCGTTGTAAGTATTACTTTATGCTTTTGTGTATGAATGCTATGAATTTACTTATAATTATGAGAGGCTAAAACCTCCACAACTAGGGTTGTGGGAACCATGATAAATTAACACACATAGGTAAAAATACTTAGTGATTCTTGAACGAGGTTTATGCATGTATTGTTTTTCCCTTCATTTTAATTGTTTCTTAATGGTTGCAAATGTTGGAATTTGCCTTCTTCTTACTCATCCGATCAAAGGAGTAATGAATGGGAAAAAAGATTAACAACGGAGATTTGAGGTTATCAACCCTCATCTAATAGCTTGACCTTGTCTGGGAATAACTAATCCGATATCAAGGGTAATGGTTAATTAAGTATACATCTGCATACAGACAAAGTTGCATGGTTATAATCATCTATATAGGGGACCAACTATTTAGGTGAATTTAACTTACCGATATTGCATGCTAAACACTGGAATAGATCACTAGTATAAAATGCCTTGTGGTTATAAAGTCATGGGGAACACTCACCCTAGTTAGTTGCATTAATTTGGAATCAACCATCACTTTCTCTCAACAATATTGCTTGTTACTTTTACAAATTTGCCCCTCTTAGGAGATAATTGACTTAAAAGATTAAATACTAGCATTCTTCCATATCCTTCTATATTCCCTGTGGGATCGACCCCAACCCTGGTTGGGTTCTATATTTCACATCGACCACTTTATATCTCACTAAAAGGTATAATTTTGTTGACAACAATTTTGGCGCCGTTGTCGGGGAATACGGCGTAGGATTAGATTTATTGCTTATGTTTAACTTTTAGTCTTTATTTCCTATTTTTCATTTTTATTTTATTTTCTGACATGTCACAGGGCAGCGTGGTGAAACAAGCGGCCAAGATGTGACCACGGTCACAACAGGTATCTTGATGAAGTCTGAGTTATAAGGATATCTGTGTTGTGCCGCAACGTTAAATCAGGCGCTATTTGGAAGGTAACCCAAGATGATTTTTCGTTTTATTTGTTTTTTCAAGTGCACAGGTAATAGGTCATGATTTTCAACAAAAATTGAGCTTAAACAATGAAAACGGGAAGCAAAACAGTTAAACATGTGCACCGGGCATTGCTCAGGCCAAGCAGCACAAGGCCTGGCGCGAGGCGCAGGCACAAGTGCCTGTCATGACCCGAGAGTACACCCGGATCGTAGACACGGGATAAGGAACACCGAGAGGCTCCAAGTCGACCCATGGTGTAATCATCAAATACACTTAACATAAGAAATGTCAAACATCATGAACAAGTATAAGAACTGACTAGAAACTGATATAAATCAAAACGACAACTTCATAACATTTAAATACAACGCTGATCCTGTCTAAGAAGTCTTAAAGCCTTCTAATAAACTGATGAGTTTCTAGGACCAGCCCCTAGCTAACTCCAAAAGTCAAAAAACTAAAACAAGATAAAATGAGAATATAAACCACATTCTCAGAAGATGAGAGCTCACAGCGAGAAGCTTGAAGAGAGAGAAGCGTATCTAGCCATGCTGAACTTGGAGACCTGAATCTGTATCATAAAACGATATAGCACAAAAGACGTGCGGTCAATACTTGGAACGTACCGAGTATGCAGGAATGTAAACAAACAACTCATAAGCATCAATATACAAAATAAGGAGTATCGTAAATCACCGAGTTAGTAATGTAACCAAAAAGAGATACAACAGCCTGTATGATATCCTTATATTCATATAAACATAATCACATGATAAGGACATGCATCGTTACAAGTTCAACTGGAGCACAAAAGTATTGTTCTTATGAAACAGAAATGCAAAGTCATGACTGATATATAAAGGGTCCCTGACTGTCTTAGGGAAACATTCTCATTCGCGAAAATCCCTAACCGTCGAAGATAGGGAAAACTTTGATGTAAGAAGTCACTGACTAACTAGGGATGTACGAAATACTCTTGCTAACGAGAACTCCCTACTGACTAGGGAAATACTCTTGCTAACGATAAATCCCGACCGACTAGGGAAATACTCTTGCTAATGAGAAATCCCGACTGACTAGGAAAATACTCTTGCTAACGAAAACTCCCGACTGACTAGGGAAATACTCTTGCTAACGAGAAATCCCGACCGACTAGGGAAATACTATTGCTAACGTGAAATCTCGACTGACTAGAGAAATACTCTTGCTAACGAGAAATCCCGCCCGACTCGGAAAATACTCTAGCTAATGAGAAATCCCGACCGAATAGGGAAATACTCTTGCTAACGAGAAATCCTGACTGACTAACGCTAATCTGAATCGCAATAGCTAATTAGAGACCAAAGGACAATTACTAATTTTCATCACACAACATTCTTATCACAGGGTGGGACTACTTTCTAATAACATCAACCCAACAGTTGTAATATCATTCTCATCCATTATCATCATTATTCACCTTATCATGGAATCCAATTTATAGCTATCTCAAGCACCTCTTACTAACAAGTATTCCACAGGATCAGACTATGCATATACTATCATGACACTTCAACTCCAAGTTCCCCTCATTCACATGTAACAGGAGATCATGCATGGTTAGTAAATACAACCCATACTCTATCAAGATATATGACTTCACTTATTTAAGTCTACAACATTCCACACACTTGTCACAATCACTCTTTTTGTGAACTCTATGGCCACGTGCGTTTTAGATTTCAAGATTTTTACAAAAATAAATTTAATAAGGAAAACAATATAGAATCTTCCCAAACTTTGTGGTTCAATAATTGAGGTAAAATCTTCTTACGCCAAATCAATTAAATCTAAAGCAGGGTAAGGACACCTAACTTATTTCAATTACTCAAGCCCATAAATTCTACTCAATCCCATATGATCATCAACATCATACTCAAGTCATTAGATTTAATTATGCAATATTTTCACACTTCTATCATGGTCATGAGTTTCTACGATAATCATGAAAGGAATGTACAATTCCCAATCAATACTAGAATCAATTTAGGAAGAACGTACCACATCAATACATACTCACCTAATCTTCACAATTTCATCATATTCATGCATGACTACGAAAATCAAGTGAACAATAAGCAAAACCCATTTATTACTCAAGTCAATTCATGAAGAACATGCTACCATCATACAATCCCAACATATAACTCATAATCCAAAGCAACCCATTAATTAACATTCCAATTCACTCCATAATTGCAGAAAATATTAGCATTTAAGAGAGGATGAGGAAGAAATTACCCATTATTCAAAACCCTAGATCATGATATTCTAAATAAATTAGATTGGGTTCTTATTGAAAACATTTTTGGGCACAAGGATGAAAAGATATCCTTGTTGAATTCCCACATATCTGGTAAAAGAAAATCCTGATCGAAAATCTCCCTTGAAGCTTGAAGAACACCTTGGGAATTTCCTAAAATCTTTGGAGAAGAGAGGAGGAAGAAGGAGATTGAGAGAATGAGGGTTTAGGCTTAGGAAAACCCTTAAAAAAGTTCCGAAACATACCCAAAACGACATCATTTTAAATCTGGGAGCATGGAATTTTACCAACCTTCCCCTGAGAAAATCTTATAAATTTCCCGAATTGATGCCACGACTCACCTAACGAGTAGTTGTCCCACCCAACGACTCGTTAGGTCCACTCATCAAGTACACTGGGAATTATTGATCCTTTAGGTCACGACCAACATAACGACTCGTCACCAGCTCCCACGGTTCGTTGTGCCCTTTCATTAAGTACATTGGAAATTTCCTTAGAACCAAAGCTTCTCCCTCCTAGCCATTGACTAGACGAGTCGTTGCCACTCCTAACGACTTGTCAGGTCATCCGTCGCCACTTCTTCCTGACCTCCACCCCACGACTGCACACGACAACTCGTGGTATCCAACCACGAGTCGTTAAGTCTCCCGTCCTGAGATATTTTTTCCAGTTTTTTCTACACTTTTTCAATTATACTTCCCGTGTCTATTCTTAGTCCCTATTTGGGTATTATAGTGTCGCACGACCTGGCTTGACATGTAAGCAATACAGCGCACAAAAAGGCACGACTCACAATCTAGGCAAGGCAGTGAGCCCCGCGACGCTCTACAGATCTGGCGCTCGTAGCTCCGCAACGCGGAGCAGTGGTTCAAGAAAAAAAGGTTTAAGGGAAAAAAGTAATTTCTATCTTAAAGGAGTACTTTAAAAGGCATAGACCTAAAAATTTATACTCAATCTCAATAAAGTTGCGCCGCACCCCTGTAATTTCCCAAACAAACTCTCTCAAAACATCATCTCTTCATCAAAATCTTCCAAATTTTTTAACCCAAAACACAAAGTTAAACATTTTTCTTGAGATACTTCCATCAAAGGCACCAAATGTAAACAAAGGGAAAGGTGTGGCTTCTTCAAGCCATGGGGCAAAAAGAGCAAGGAGACCTAGTGAAGAGGAGCATGAAGATGTAAGGATGGCACCTCCACCAAAAAGGCAATATGGGCTCCGTTGGTTCACAGAGCAAGAAGGTAAAAATTGTTCAATGAGCATAAGGAATCTAAATACTCACATGATATGTTTATTGATAGAAATTGCTTCTCACTAGTTTTTCCTCACATGGTAGATAGAATACTCACCCTCGTTCTTGGTTTTGTGATTGATGCACCAGGTGACTGTAATTTGAATATGGTGAGGGAATTCCTTGAAAATTGGATGCCTAAGGAGAGGTCAAACCAAGTTAAAATTAGGGGTCAAATTATCGAGTTTGCACCTATGGATTTGAATAGATTACTTGGGACACCTAATGTTGACCCACAACCCTTTGTTAACATTGTTAAGAAACCCCTGTACAGGGATATTAGACATACTCTATGTGGCCCTAACTCTGTTGCAAGGTGGACTCTCCACCAACAATTTTGGTATCATGTTTCGCTTCCATATGCTCACTTAAGTAGAGAGGCACGAGTTTTGTTAAAAATAGTATGTGCCTGTTTAGTGCCTAGAAAGCATGTAACCCATGTGACTAGGGTAGAGTATGTCTTGTATATGCGCTAATGACTAGAATGCCAGTTAATGTGGGGGTGCTCATTAAAAATGTGTTGAAAAGAGCAAGGGTAAAAAAGGGTCAAAACTTTGTATTTGGGGGTCTCTTGACTCGATTTCTGTGTGGTCATGACATTGAGGAGGAGGAGGCGAACTATAAACCTTCTTATGATCCTAGAAGGATTGATCTGACTAAAATAAAGGAACCCGAGGTTATAAATGGTCCGGTCCTTTCTTTCAATGAGCGCAATGCGCGAATTGACAATAGTTGAGCCACTTGTACGGTATGCAAATGCTCCAGCTGAGGATGAATAGTGTGACTGAGGAGACCCTACATCACCTTAACATAGACTACCCTCTGAGCGAGCACTCGTGAGCCCTTTGTAGAGTTGGGCCTGGATACAAGGAGCCTCTTGATAATGATGTGGCGACGGAAGACAAGATGGCGAGAGTATACTCAGATATAGAGTCTAGTGATTATAATGAGGAGGATTTTGAGATGGGGGAAGCTGCTCTTTCCCCCAAAAACGACGAGGAGTAGAGGCCTAGGGAGTTCTTCTTTCACTCTTTTAGTTTATGCTTTATTGTTTTAGTACTGGGGACAGTGTTACTAATTAAGTGTGGGGTGGGAGAAGTGAACTTCATATTACCATGCATGCCTTAATTGCTAAATTTACACATAGTAGGCCTAGTTTTTTTTGGGATTTATGTATTATCTTGCATGCTTGATTGGTTTGTAGTAGTTTTTTCAGTTTTATTTTTTTTAGGTTCCTCCAGTTTTTTTTCTGTACTTTTCTGGTGGATAGTCCCTTAGAACCAACTAGAGAGTCGAGATTTTTTATTTTTTTATTGCTAGTCATTGAGTCATAACTTTGCCCGATGATGGATGGATGACGATCGTCTTAAGGGTAAATTAGTCATTAGGAAGAACAAGAACTTGGACCCTATGAATGCTAGGTGCTTCACTTTACGTATCATTGAGTCTTTATTAAATTCACACAAAATTGCATGAAAAAGGTAGAAACATTTTGTTTTTTGGAACATGACTCTTGTGTTTGAAAAGAAAAAAATGGCCTTAATTATGTTATGCATGCAATATGAATATATGTGTTTATATGATCTTGATTTCCATTGTTAATCCATTTTGTGAAAATGTGTGAGGAATTTTTGATATACTCCATGCTTGCAAATTGATGTCTAGAACTTGCCCGGTGTGTTTGCAAAACGAAATAAGAATGAGTGATTTAGGAAGTGATATAGGCATTTCTTTTGTAGCCTTATTTTTATCCTATATTACCTACCTTGATTGTAATTATCCTAGTTAGCTATGTTTGAGCTTTAGCCTATTCTTTTGATAGTCATATTACAAGCTTAAACACTTTTTTTCCTATAGACTTGTATTTGATCCAAATGACTCCTAGAACACATTAATGAATAATCTTGAATGAAAGAAGCTTAAGTGGAAAGTGAAGAGAAAAGATAAAGAGTGTGGGGATTAGAAAAAAAAAAGAAAAGGGTGAAAATTGCTAAACAAGGAGGGTGATGTTAGTACGAAAACAAAAAGAAGAAAGAGCTTTGAAAAAGATAAAAAAAAAATGTGTGAACGAGCTCAATGTTGAAAAAGAAAAAAAAATCCCCACTAATCACCTAAGTTGAAAAATTGAAAATTAAAAGGATCTATAAGGAAAAAATTTGGAAATTGAAGAATGTGCTAAAAATCAAAGTGTTGTGAAGTATTAAAGTGCTTAGGGAGATTAGTCAAAATCTTGGCCAAATAGTTCCTACCCGTCTCTTAGCCTACATTACAACCAAATTTAAGTCCTGATTGATCCTTGATTCATATTTCTATATTAGTGGAGTATTACACTAAGGGCATGCCTATGGGTCGTATTTTGCATGTATGTTGAGTTCTTTGGGAGAGTGAGCGGATTTTTTTATATTTATGCCCAAGTTAATATTATTTTATATCTTCTGTGGCATCTCTCCAAATTGTGAGGGGCACAATGGTAAGAGTTTGGTAAATCTTGATTGCTAAATTATATATGATTCATGTAGGCCCAAAATATGTCTTGATGAGTTAGTTTTCAAAAAGTTAAGTGATTTCGAACTTTGACATTTTAATGTAGATCCTATATGCATGCGAGTGGATTGTTTGAGCTTCATTGATTTGTCTTATGATCCTAAGTGCAAGTAGACCTATTCGTAGGATGAATTCTGTGCCAAAATGTAAGAAGGGAAGTAGTATATTGTTTGAGGATGAATAGTAGTTTAAGTGTGGGGTGTCGATGAAGGGCGTACCTACGCACTTCTTAGCCATAGTTTGCCCATACTTTACTAAGTTCTGAGAACAAATTATGTATGTTTGTATGTGTTTATGTTATATATTTTTGAAAAAAGTCTAACGCACATGATGAGATGTTTTCTGGGATAATAATTATATATTTGGTGTATTTGAGGCTTTTGGAATACATGTGAAAAATATGGAGTAAACGAAGCAAGAACAAGGTCAGAAACGAGTGCACTTCCATGCATGTGCGACCAGCAGCGCGGTGCACAATCACACCTGCATGACTGGAGGTGCGAGGTGCCTGCCTTCCCATTCAACTAGCCGCGCGACACGACACTATGTTAGCGCAAAAGCTTGCACGATGGGGCCTTTCCTCCTACGTGATGGCATGCGTGAGGCGCAGCTTTTCCAGCGCGATAAGGCACGTGCGCGCCAAGGGTGTTCAACGGCCAAAAGAAGAAAGCCACTTCAACTAGGAAAAGGAGCTACAAGTCCAAATCAAATCTTTGAAGGAACAAGAGAAGCATCAATTTGCTATTGCCAATACCCTTTTATTGAGATGTTTTGACAAGTCTTGACACAATTTGAGAGGATTAGTATGCTAAATACGGTTGTAAGGTTTTTTTTCACAAAATGTTTTGAGATAGTTGTTATCGAATTATTCTTCCTTGTTTTTGCAATAATCAAGTGAATTTCTTCCTATCATCATTGTAAGTATTAATTTATGCTTTTGTCTATAAATGCTATGAATTTACTTATAATTATGAGAGGCTAAAAGCACCACAACTAGGGTTGTGGGAACCATGAGAATTAACACATACAGGCAAAAATACTTAGTGATTCTTGAGTGGGGTTTATGCATGTATTATTTTTCCCTTAATTTTAATTGTTTCTTAATAGCTGCAAACGTTGGAATTTTCCTTCTTCTTGCTTATTGGATCAAGGGAGTAATGAACGGAAAAAAGGATTAACAATGGAGATTTGATGCTATCAACCCTCATCTAATAGATTGACTTGTCCGGGAATAGCTAATCCAATATCAAGGGTAAGGGTTAATTGAGCACACATTCGCATACGGACCAAGTTGCGTGGTGATAGTCATCTAACTAAAGGACCAACCATTTTAGTGAGGTTAACTTACTAATATTGCAAGCTAAACACCGAAATAGATCACTAGNCAAGCTAAACACCGAAATAGATCACTAGTATTATACACCTTTTGGTTATGAAGTATTGGGGAACACTCGCCCTAGTTAGTTTCACTAATTTGGAATCAACCTTCACTTTCTCTCAACAATATTGCTTGTTACTTTTACAAATTTCCCCCTCTTATGAGATAATTGACTTAAAATATTTAATACTAGTGTTCTTCGATATCCTTCCATATTTCCTGTGGGATCGACTCTAACCCTGGTAGGTTCTATATTTGACATCGACTGCTTTATATCTCATTACGAGGTGTAATTAGGGCGACATCAATTTTTGCACCGTTGGCGGGGAATACTAGTTAGGATTAGATTTATTGCTTGTGTTTAAATTTTAGTCTTTTATTTCCTATTTTTTTTCTTTTATTCTCTGACGTGTCATAGGGCAGCGTGGTGAAACAAGCGGCCAAGATGTGACCATGGTTTCAACAGGTATCTTGATGAAGTATGAGTAATCAAGATACTTGTGTCATGCCGCAACATTAAATCAGGCGCTACTTGGGAGGCAACCCAAGATAAATTTTCGTTTTTATGTGTTTGTTCAAGTGTGCAGGTGATAGGTCATGATTTTCAACAAAAATTGAGCTTAAACAGTGAAAACAGGAAGCAAAACAGGTAAACGTGCGCACCGGGCATCGCTCAGGCCAAGCAGCATAAGGCCTGGTGCGAGGCGCAGGCACAAGTGCGGCACGACCTGGCGTGACGCATAGGCAATACAGTGCACACAAAGATGTGGCGCGTAGGCTAGGCAAGGCAATGAGACCCGTGGCACACTGTAGAGCAGTGGTTCAGGCAAAAAAAAATTTAAGGGCTAAAACGTAATTTACAGCTTATAGGAGTACTTTAAAAGGCCTAGACCTAAAAATCTCTACTCAATCTCAATAAAGTTGCGCTGCACCCCTCTAATTTCCCAAGAAAACACTCTTAAAACTTCATCTCTTCATCAAAATCATCCAAATTTTTTAACCCAAAACACAAAGTTTAACATTTTTCTCGAGATGCTTCAATCAATGGCACCAAAAGTAAACAAAGGGAAAGGTGTGGCTTCTTCAATCCATGAGGTAAAAAAGACCAAGGCGACCTAGTGAAGAGGAGCATGAAGATGTGAGGATGACACCACCACCATTGAGGCGATGTGGGCTCCATTGGGTCACAGAGCAAGAAGGTAAAAAATTATTCAATGAGCATAAGGAATCTAAATATTCACATGATATGTTTATTGATAGAAATTGCTTGTCACTAGATTTTCCTCATATGGTAGATAGAATACTCACCCTCGGTCTTGGTTTTGTGTTTGATGCGCCGGGTGATTGTAATTTGAATATGGTGAAGGAATACCTTGAAAATTGGATGCCAAAGAAGAGGTCGAACCAAGTTAAAATTAGGGGTCAAATTATCGAGTTTGCACCAATAACTTTGAATAGATTACTCGGGACACCTCATGTTGACCCACAACCCTTTGTTAACATTGTTAAGAAACCCCCGTATAGGGATGTTAGACATACTCTGTGTGTCCCTAACTCTGTTGCAAGGTGGACTCGCCACCAACAATTTGGGTATCAGTTTCGCTTCCATATGCTCACTTAAGTAGAGAGCCACGAGTTTGGATAAAAATAGTATGTGCTTGTTTAGTGCCTGAAAAGCATGTAACCCATGTGATTAGGGAAAGAGAGTGTCTTGTATATGCGCTAATGACTTGAATGCCAATTAATGTGGGGTGCTCATTAAAAATATGTTGAAAAGAGAAAGGGTAAAAAAGTGTAAAAACATTGGATTTGGGGGTCTCTTGACCCAATTTTTGCGTGGGCATGGAATTCAGAAGGAGGAGGCAGTCTATAGACTTGCTTATGATCCTAGGGGGATTGATATGACTAAAACGAAGGAACCTAAGGGTATAAATGGTCCAATCCTTTCTGTCAATGAGCGCAATGCGCGAATTGACAACATGTAGAGCCACTTGTATGGTTTGCAAATGCTCCAGTTGAGGATGAATAGTGTGACTGAGGAGTAGCTACATCAACTTAACATAGACTACTCTCTGAGCAAGCACTCGCGATCCCTTTGCATAGTTGGGCCTGGATATGAGGAGTCTGTTGATGATGATGTGGCCACGGAGGATGAGCTGGCGAGAGTAGACTCGGACATAAAGTGTAGTGATTATAATGAGGAGGAATCTTAGACAGGGAAAGCTGCTCTTGCCCCCAAAAACGAAGAGGAGTAGAGGCCCAGGGAGTTCTTCTTTTACTCTTTTAGTTTACGCTTTATTTTTTTAGCATCGGGGAAAGTGTTACTAATTAAGTGTGGGGTGGGAGAAGTGAACTTCATATTACCAAGCATGCCTTAATTGCTAAATTTTCACATGGAAGGCCTAGTTATTTTGGGGACTTATGTATTATCTTGCATGCTTGATTGGTTTGTAGTAGTTTTTTTAGTTTTATTTTATTTTGGGTTCCTCCAGTTTTTATTTTTGGTACTTTTCTGATGGATAGTCCCTTAGATAAAACTAGAGAGTCTAGTTTTTAAATTTTTTTATTGTTAGTCATTGAGTCATGACTTTGTCTGATGATGGATGGATGACGACCGTCTTAAGGGTAAATTAGTCATTAGGAAGAACAGGAACTTGGACCCTATAAATGCTAGGTGTTTCACTTTAGGTATCATTGAGACTTTATTAAATTCACTATAAAATGCATGAAAAAGGTAGAAACACTTAGTCTTTTTTAACATGACTCTTGTGCTTGAAAAGAAAAAATGGGCTTAATTATGTTATGCATGCAATATGAATATATGTGTTTATGTGTTCTTGATTTTCATTGTTAATCCATTTTGTGCCAATGTTTGAGGAATTTTTGATATACGCCATGCTTGCAAATTGATGTCTAGAACTTGCCCGGTGTGTTTGCAAAACAGAATAAGAATGAGTGATTTAGGAAGTGATATAGGCATTTCTTTTGTAGCCTTATTTTTATCCTATTTTACCTGCCTTGATTGTAATTATCCTAGTTACCTTGAATGAGCTCGATGTTGAAAAAGAAAAAAAATCACCACTAATCACCTAAGTTGAAAGATTGAAAACTAAAAGGAGGTATAAGGATAAAATTTGGAAATTGAAGAAAGTGCTAAAAATAAAAGTATTTTGAAGTATTAAAGTACTTAGGGAGATTAGTCATTATCTTGGCCAAAGAGTTACTACCCGTCCCTTAGCCTACATTACAATCAAATTTATGTCCTAATTGATCCTTTATTCATAATTCTATATTAGTGGAGTATTACACTAAGGGCAAGACTTTTGGTCGTCTTTTGCATGTATGTTGAGTTCTTTGGGAGAGTGAGTAGATTTTGTTATATTTATACCCAAGTTAATATTGTTTATATCTTTTGTGTGAAAGGGCATCTCTCCAAATTGTGAGCGGCAAACTGATAAGAATTTTGTAAATCTTTATTGGTAAATTACATATGATTCATGTTGGTCCAAAATATGTCTTGATGAGTTAGTTTTCCAAAAGCTAAGTGATTTCGAACTTTGACATTTTTATGTTAATCATATATGCATGCGAGTGAATTGTTTGAGCTTCATTGATTTGTCTTATGATCCTAAATGCAAGTAGACCTATTCATAGGATGAATTTTATGCCTAAATGTGAGAAGGGAAGTAGTAGATTGTTCAAGGATGAACAATAGTTTAATTGTGGGGTGTTGTTGAAGGGCATACCTATGCACTTCTTAGCCATAGTTTGCCCATATTTTACTATGTTTTAAGAATAAATTGTGTGTGTTTGCATATGTTTATGTTATATATTTGTGAAAAAAGGCTAACACACATGATGAGATGCCTTCAGGGCTAATAATGATATATTTGGGTGTATTTGAGGCTTTTGGAACACATGTGAAGAAGATGGAATAAATGAAGCAGGAACAATGTCAAAACGAGTGCACTGTCATGCCCACGTGACCAACAGTGTGGTGCACAACCAAACCTGCGCGACCATAGGTGCGAGGCGCCTGCCTGCCTATGCAACAAGCCACGCGACGCGACACTATGATAGAGCAACAGCGTGCACAACGCGGTCCTTCCTCCTGTGTGATGGCATGCGTGAGGTGTAGCTCATCCAGCGCGATAAGGCACGCGGTGCGCCAAGGGTGTTCAACGGACAAAAGACAAAACCTACTTCAACTTGGAAAAGGATCTACAAGTACAAATAAAATCCTTGAAGGAAACAAGAAAAACAGCAATTTGCTATTATAAGTACCCTTTTGTTTCTTTGTAATAGGGAAGTTTTGACAAGTATTGACATAATTTGAGAGGATTAGAATACGAAATACAATTGTAAGGTTTTATTTTCACAAAATGCTTTGAGATACTTGTTGCCGAATTGTTCTTCCTTGTTTTTGCAATAATCAAATAAGTTTCTTCCTATCATCATTGTAAGTAATAATTTATGCTTTTGTCTATGAATGCTATGAATTTACTTATAATTATGCAAGGCTAAAACCTCCACAACTAGGGTTGTGGGAACCATGATGAAATAACACACATAGGTAAAAAATACTTAGTGATTCTTGAATGGGGTTTATGCATGTATTGTTTTTTCCTTCATTTTAATTGTTTCTTAACGGTTGCAAATGTTGGAATTTGCCTTCTTCTTACTCACTGGATCAAGGGAGTAATGAATTAAAAAAGGGATTAACAACGGAGATTTGATGTTATCAACCCTTATCTAATAACTTGACCTTGTCCGGGAATAGCTAATCCGTTATCAAGGGTAAGGGTTAATTAAGTTCACATCCGCATAGGGACCAAGTTGCATGGTGATAATCATCTAAATAGGGGTCCAACCATTTAGGTGAAGTTAACTTACCGTTATTGCATGCTAAGCACTGGAATAGATCACCAGTATAATATGTCTTGTGGTTATGAAGTCATGGGGAACACTCACCGTAGTTAGTTGTATTAATTTGGAATCAACCTTCACTTTCTATCAATAATATTGCTTGTACTTTTACAAATTTCCCTCTCTTAGGAGATAATTGACTTAAAATCTTAAATAGTAGCATTTTTCTATAACCTTCCATATTCCTTGTGGGATCGACCCCAACCCTGGTTGGGTTCTATATTTGACATCGACCACTTTATATCTCATTACGAGGTGTAATTTGTGCGACATCAGTCTGTGAGGTGCTTTTTCTTTTTGAGGAGGTACGTAGGGGTTAGAACTTTGGTGATATCACTCTCATTCGCAATTTTTCTCTCTACTCCCCCATCGATCATTTGTCTCCACCCATCCAGGATTATCACGATTTCTCCAAAATTGATTCTCCTTCGTTGGGCACCGACGACCTTGATTGGCACCTTGATACCTAGGGTGAGAACTCCCCAATTGGCTTGAAAAGTATTGACACTCCTCCTCATATCTCAGGGGTGAAGTATCATTATCAAACTAAGCATAGGGTTGAGCAACTATGACATTCACACTCTTTGCATCAACTCCCATCACATGTTTTATCATCAACTCTTGCTGGGTCATCTTTTTGGCAAGAGTTTCATCTCTAGCCTCATCTCTCTTCCCCAATTCCGCACTCATAATATATGGGCCAACACCACTAGAAGATACCTCCGCTTCTCTAGTATGCCACGCTGGATTGGTCTTCGTCATTCAATCAAGTAATGCCTTGGATACTCCATAGGGTTGATCCATGATGGATCCCCTAGCCAAATTATTTTCTACAGACTTATTGATAGAATTCAAGGATCAATAGAAGCTTTGAAGTATAACTCCATCGGGTAAGCCATGGTTTGGACAAATGGCTACCTTTTACTTAAACCTCAACCACACTTCATGGTGTTGTTCCCCTGCAAGTTGTCAAAAATAGTAATGTCATCCCTCAATTGCAACATCCTTGAGGATGGAAATAACCTATCCAAAAATGCTTCTGTGAGTTCATATCAAGAGGTAATAGACCCAGGAGGCCACACGGTTGCTTCCTCTATTAGTGAAAATGGAAGGAGTCTCAATCTGATTGACTCTTGAGTGATATTTGTAATGTTGAGGGCTGACAAATCTTCAAGAAGTTGTGGAGATGCCTGTTTGCATCCTCATTGGGAATTCTATCGAAGAGTCCCTTCATTTGAAGTAAGTGCAACATTGTACTCGACACATATAAAATTTCATTTCCTACCATAGGAGGTAAGATAAATTCACCTGCTACATCGGGCATCATGGGGTCATCATCCTCATGATCCTTATGCCCATCCATTGAACCTTCTTCTTCTAGTGAGTGATGGATCATATAAAATTCAACCTAGAAGGCTCCAACCATGATTGTAAAGTCAAACTAATTAAGATGGAAGATCAATTCAAAATAATGATAACGCTCAAACTACACTCCCCATTTAGAGAGAATATAAGAGATCATTGTATCAAAACAAATAATCCGATGGGTGTCGGGGTCGAATCCCATAGAAAATAGAGAATGATTTACACAAGAGTTGTTTAGTGAATTGAATTGACTCTCATCAAAGCAATGAAGACGTAAAAGTAAATTTTGGGGGAAGTGAATGCAATAATATTGTGGACTCCAAAATAAGCTAATCAAGAGAGCAAGATAACCAAAATTGATAAAAAATAATGACAAAGGCTAGAGGTGTGGTGTAGATTGGATGTCAATCAAATCAAGATTTACTAGACACTCAAATTATTACTAATATGTGTAAATAACCTTGAAAAAAGATGGAGCCCGATGTTTTTCAACCAATTAAGCTCCTTATCCTCAAGTCCTTTTGAACCTCAAGGTACAATTCAACAATTTCAATATGATTTGGGTTAGGGACTGAGCTATTTCGAGCCATCAACCTCTAGAGGAATTATGATAATGGGTTTTGGCTATTTCTAGCCCAATACCACATAATCAAACCCCAATCCACAATTAAATTCTCCCCCATTACTTAATTCTTCTTTTCCAAGTCAAAATCAAGTAAGAAAGCAACACTCATATTTGCAACAATGAGAAGTCAACTATAATTTGAGGAGAATTCAATAGATTTACACTAATTAAATAATAACAAGACAAGTCTAGAAATACCCAATCAAATTAAACACCCATCATCACACACCTCTTGCTATAGATTTAGCTACTCATAATTGAGAAACACGAGAATCTAATCCTTTTTATTCAACTTCATGCTCCTTCTCTTCAAGTTAGGTACCTGCACCTCCAAAGGCAAAAAGTTCATAAAATCCAACTAAAAGACTTAAAAACTAAGTCAAAGATCACGCTTAAAAGCCTAATGAGTTGGTAAATTACCAACTCATTAAACCCCCAAATTTGAACCGAAAAGTTACGAGAGTAGATGGAAAGCGTACGAGATCTACGGGCTAAGAGATTTTTATGTCCTCAAGTAATGCAATTCTTATTAGTTGAGCAAAAGGAACAGTATGTCACTCCACAAGAGTTTGTGCATCAATGACGGCTTAATCTATGAAAACCCAAAAATGCTCACCAACTCATAGAAAAAGAGAAATAATTTCCCCCTTAAAAATATGGAAAAGTTTCAAGAGGCAACCACATTTCATAGGCATGACTCACAACTGCTTTCATTTTGCAAAATAAAGACATAATTTATCCAATCAAATGCATATAACATCTTAAATCATAATCACTTTATATTCAATGTTTTTCTTGGAGCTCACATTGCTCATGCCTCAATCATACTTTTACCTCAATGCAAGTGTGTTCTCACAAGGGAGTGATGCCACTCACTATAAGAGAGAATCTCTTTTCTTTATCATAAATCAATGCACACATAAGGGTTATAGAAGAAGATGATCACACTCACTCTCACAAAAGAAATCTCTGTGCACACAGCTTGACCTATAGGCTTGTACTTCATGTAATTCGCCACTAATGTAGACCAACTACACTCAAAATCAATTAGGACTTGCGGGTCATAATGAAGGCTAAGGGTAATGGTAGGATAAATATTTACCTTTAGTTACTAGAACCTTCATAATGCCTTTATGTGAACACTTTTATCCTCCTCATCCAACTCTTTAGATCACTTCACCTTATTTCTCCTTTCTCATCCACCTTTATCTTTAATTCCTCAAAGGCCTTCCTTGAAGCTCTTTTTGCTCTCACATTCAACGTTGTCTAAGCAAGAGGTAACACCATTTCACTATTCATTTTCTCTTTGGGTTATTCAAGGTTTCTCAACCTATAATTTTATTTCCTTTGATCACAATTTGGTGCTACCTCACACTAGGCTCCTCACATTTCCCCCTTTCTTGTAAGCCCCCAAACTTAGGTTTTTTGCCTCTTTCTCACTGATTTCCTTATCTCTCCCTATATCTTGGGCTTCAAGCCCCCATTATTTTCATTCATTCATCACTAGAAATTAGGGAGGTTGGGTGCCAATGAAAAGGGTTGCAAAAATGGACATTGGCTTGTAATGTGGTTTCCAAGAATAAACAGTCCAAAGGCTCAATATTGGCTAGCAAGAGAAGTATTTTTGGAGGTCATTTTGGGTGAAGTGACTAATCAAATGAAGGCCTAAAATCATGTTTTAAGTGCAGCTACATCTAGAATTTCTTGCTGAGTCACACTTAGTGCAAGTTTAGACAAGAAAAGATGCATGAGATTCATTCAAAAATCCTTACCGCACAAGGCATCACACCTAAAGAGTTCACATAAATCATTATTTCCACAAGATTTTTTATCCAAGACATGAGAGCATGCAAATAGGCAAGATAAATAGGAAATGTGTAATGTATAACAAGAGAATGGTACAATTTTCATATCAAATGCCCATTTTCATTTCATTTTCATGCCACACAAAAAAATTTTGGTGGTACCTCTCAAAGAAAAAATCCACAAAAGGCTCAAAAAAAGACATGGCGTTTTTCCTTAAGAGAGTCTCCTCACAATCTATCATTGGAAAATGTCAAGCCGGTTCGACAACAAAAAGAAAAGAAAAAGAAAAAGCTCCTTTAAGAAGAACTGTGGTATGAAAAGAACCCTTGGAGTTTGATTACTATCTACTATTTACACAGGCAACAACCAAAATTTGGATCACAATGAAATATTTTTCTATTAAATCAAGGACCAATTAATGCACTAACAACAAAGACAATTTTTTAAGCCATCCATTTACAATTTTAACCAAATAAACAACCATGCAAGGGAAATCATCAGACATTGTTTAAATGAGCCCGAAAAAGACTCACAACTCCCCACAAGTTACAAAACAAAAGTCCGACAAGGGATACTTCAAGTCATAACTATCATAAATGACAAATGACCACCCGAAAGAACACTCATCTCCCCAACTCAAAACCTACATTGTCCCCAATGTAAGCATGCAAAACAAAGAGGGTGAGAACTCCCTGTGTTGGTCACTCTTCATCATCCTCCTCATCATCAATGCCATCTCTAGCCTCCACATCAAGGCCTTTATCACCCAGATCCTCCGCCTCCTCTCCTAAGTTCTCAAAAAAAAATCATAAATGGAGGCTCGTATTGTAGAAAGGGCTTCTATCACTGCGTCAAGGGCGCTCAAGTCTGGAACCTCTATGGATGTCCGGCTTTTCCACTCCCTTACTTCAGTCTGCAGAGAGTAACAACCCCCTCCACAAAATCCACCCTCTAGCACAGCCTGTTCAGACTCTCATACATGGACTTCACCTCCTTTTTTACCATTTGGGCTATAAGGGCAGGGAGGTTCTTAGCCAACTTCTGAAGTTTTCCCTCATGAGAGTTAGTCATTTTCACAAGCCTGTGGAGACTGCTTGATTGGGAGGATGCTTGAGGAGGTGATTCTCCCCTAATAGGTGCTTCACTTGAGGCTTGTCCCGATGCCTCTGGGTGTGGAATATTCTAATTGGGAGCCCATGGGGACTGCTTAAAACCGTGGGAGAAAGAACCTTCTGGAGAATCAAAGGAATGTATCCACTTCCGCTTAATCTTGGGCACGTCCGCATCCCTTTTTCGAAATACTGTGATGAAATAGTAGCGGAGCTAGGGGCTTCATCTGGGAACAGTGGCACTTGGGCTTGCACACAAAGTGGAGAGATGTACACAACATATGGCATGGCGGTGCTGGTTTGCCTTGTTTTCCTCTTTATTTGCACAACCATAATTTCCACAAAGTTTACGGGGACCCCTCTCATGATGCAGGTGATAATTTTCCCAAAGTTTAGCTACTTCTAAGCTGACCTGATGTTTGTTCTTTGAAGGTATGATCTAGCCACAAATGAAATCTGACCACATCTTGGCCTCAAATTTGAGATCATGGCAAGAAATTTCTCCACCCATCTTGGCCTAGAAGGGTGTGTCTGCTGCAACGACCGGAGCTATCCATGAGAACTGATTCTCCTTGTTAGAAAATTTGGCCATATATTCTGAGCCGATTTTAAGCTCATACTCCCAAAATAGATAATTAATGGCTGCTAGGGTGATGTCAACCTCCACACATCGCACCCTAACTGAAGGCAGGCGGGGAAATTTGTCCATCTTTCCCTTATGGTGCATGCTTTCCTACCTAGTCTGGTAGGAAGCATAAAATTTTTGGATGAGGCTGGGATAGTAATACGGGAGTGGATTGGCTAAAACATGTCATTTCCTATCAGTGAACTGAGTTCTGATGTTGGGGAGGTCACCTCGCAGCCCCATCAAGTCAAATCCTTTCTCCATGGTGATTGAGCGACCCTTGCAAATGGTGTAGTGCCCCTTCATATCTTTCACACAGAAAATTATGGCTTCGCGAGAGTTGGTAGGTGTTGCAAATGCCTTTTCTTTTCCCTTTCCTTTTGTGGAAGATGAGTTAGGGGCCTTGCCCTTGCTTGGGTTCATGGATGAAGTCATATTCTGCAAAAACCATGTTAGTGCTAAACAATCATATTTTCATTTTGTGTTTTTGTATAAGAGAAAAATAGAATAAAACAACAGTAACAAGAACTATAATCTATCCAAAACTTAAACAAGGAATTGTAACCATTGGATGACAAACAATGAGAATTTCTTAAATGTGAAGCATTGGCAGTACCAGCAAGACACCGGCAAAACACAGAAGGGGATCCGCGAAATGCCGATGAACCGCCGATGGTTAGTAGAACACAGGTCAATTTCAAATGGTAACTAGTGACTCATCGGTGAGTCAACAATCATGATCTATGAAGCACCGATGGAACATAGTTTCAAGGTAGTGGCCTGAAGCCATTTCACCTGACCCAAGCGTTCCATCCGGCATTTTGCCAGACCTGAACGGTGATTCGTCGGTGGTCATCGTCCCCAATGCTTCAAAACAAACTTCACACATATTACTCTCACAAACACTTACCCACCATTTTAGAATTACCTAAAGATGATTTGCCCTTAAGAACGACATCACCCGATTTATCATTGAACAAATCGGGTATCATAAGCACAAATAAGGTTACTCAAACTTCTCCCCCAACTCAAGTATTAAACACCCTTAATAAAAAGCATTTTATCAAATTCCAAACCCATATTGGTAATCACATGATATCACTACCCCCATATACTCAAGAAAAAATAATAGTAAAGTATCATCTAGCACATCAAGAGTATAATGGCGATACATGATTAGGAGGTATTTTAGTGGTCCCAATCTAAAAAAAAAACAATCATATTATGCCAATTTATATTTAAAAACAAATAAAAAATGCCATACTAGATGGGTTGGAAAGAAAAAAGATGATAAGAATCAATGTTTGCACAAGGAAGCTTCACACACTTTGTTATTGCTTTAGTGAATGTGAGACTAGAGGAATGGTGAAGAAGATATGGGATGAAATGTGGGTTTTATAGAAGAGAAGGAGAAAAGGTGATTGGTAGGTTAAAAGGTAGTTTTAATGGTGAGAAGATGGAAAGGTGGTGTAGGGAGAAGGTGAAAAGGTTTAATGGGGAAGTGTGAAGGTGGAAGAAGAGGGTTTATGGAAATCTTTAGGGATTTGACTGGTGTTTTTTTAAATTCCCGGGTCGGGTCTATCCATGGATCATTTAAAAATATTGATAAAATCTAACTTACCTACATCGGAGCTTAACCGACGATTCATCAATTCTAAGGCCAGTTCCCCATACCTTTCCAATTCACTAGTTAACCACCGGTTGTTGACTGGTGATTTGTAGATTGGAACTGGCAAGACGCCAGTTGGATTGCCGACCACCCCTAAACTTCTAGGTGCATTATTTTTGAGCCGGCGATTCACGGGCAGTCCATGAATTTCTATCTACCTTCCACCGGTGTGTCGCTGGTCTCCTCTCCATTCTCCACTTCTTTTGTTCACGACCTGCAACAAAGCGGCAATTTGCATGTTGTCATCGGTGTTTCGCCAGTCTAACACTGTGCCTACATTGCTTTTCTTTTCAATTATTTGTGTATCCAAGGTACCTACAATGTCAAAAACAATAAAACATCAAAATTCTCAAAATAAACACTTGGGTTGCCTCTAGGAGTGCCTTAGTTAACATCGTGAAACCATGTTTTTCTCAATCATATTCCATTTGCCGAAGGATTATCCTCCGACTCATCCTCTTCTATATGAACTCCTCCATTTTTCCCTTCATCATTCAAAACTCTAATCACCTTGGATTCGTCTGGAGGTTCAGTAGGTTGGCATACTTTGAAGGTAACCTCTTCACCTCCCACATGGAACTTGAGCTCACCTAGTTGTACATCTACCAAGTCTTTGTCCGTGGCGAGAAACGGTCTCCCTAAGATGATTGGGTATTCCACATCCATCTCACAATCAAGAACCATAAAGTCAGCTGGTAGAATAAACTTATCTACCCTCTCCAATACATCCTCCAAAACACCCACCGATTTCTTGATAGAGCGATCAGTGATTAACAATCTCATCGAGGTAGGTTTGGCGTTTCCAAGCCCCTACTTCGTGAAGATTATGATGGGCATCAAATTTATACATTCCCCCAGATCAAAAAGGGATTTCTTTAACACACTTATGCCGCCCAAATTACACCTCGCAATCGAGATATAAGCGGTCGATTGTAAAATATAGAACCCAACAAGGGTTGAGGTCGATCCTACAGGCAATATGGTAAGAACTTAAGTTAATGGGAATAACTGTTACTATTGAGTTACTTATTTCAAAAGGGGGGAAAATATATAATAATAAACAAAAATAAAACTACTGAATGCTTAGATCAAATTCGGTTTGTAGTCAATTAACGACTTGACTAGAATTGTGTTTCCCAAGATTTAATAACCACAAGGCTTATACACTAGTGATCTATTCTGGTGTTTAACATACAATATTGATAAGTTAGGTTTACCTAAATGGTTCGTCGCCTCTATAGATGATTATCACCACACAACTTGGTCTGTATACAGGTGTACTTTAATTGACCCTTACCCTTAATATCGGATTATCTATTCCCAGACAAGTTTAAGCTATTATATGAGGGATGATAGCCTCAAACCTCTGTTCGTTAATCTATTTTCCCATTCATTACCTCCTTGGTCCGGTAAGTAAGAATAAGGTAAGTCCTAACATTTACAACTGTCAAGAATCAATCAAAACGAAGGGAAAAACAATACATGCATAAAACCCTGTTCAAGAATCACTAAGTATTTTACCTATGTGTGTTAATTCATCTTGGTTCCCACAAACCTAGTTATGGGTTTGGCTACTAATGCTTGTATGATTACAATAAGAAATTATTGAAAAAATCATAATTGCAACTTACAAATTATCGTAGAAGAAAAATCAAGTAGATTGAATAAAACTCCAAAGTTGATGAATAAAGTTGCTTTTGATCCTCAAATTCAAGAAAAAAATTGTAAATCTCATTTCTTGATTCAAGAACAACCGTACAACACAAAAATTCTTTTTGAAAATTAAAAAAATTCGGCTCTCTGAATTATTCTCTAACTATTCAAACTCTTTCTCAAAAATTAACCTAAACTGTGGATTTACAATTCCAAGAAATCCTTTTCCTAACTAAAACTGGAAACCAGGTCGGCAGTGGCAAGGGGCTTGGTGACGATTCGTTTGGCTTTTTGACGAGTCGTGCCTTGCATAAAATAGTCGTCCTCAACATCTTACCTAGTTGTGGCAACGAGTCACCTAACGACTCGTCGTGCTTAAGCACGAGTCATTAGGTCCCTCGTGGACTAATTCCTCCAAAAGTCCATTGCACCTTACTGTTGGTTCTAGTGATCTGCCAATGAGTCATTTCATCACGTGACGACTCGTTATGTTTGTCGTCGACTCCACTGCTCACTTTGTTATGATTTTAAGTCTTAGCCTTCATGATTGACCTCACGACTCTTTACCAGGTGTAACGAGTTGTTCCCTCAACTCGTCAGGTATACTGTCTTGCATCTTCAAAATCCATTGTTTGCCCACGCCTTCAGTAACGAGTTGTGCCTCCTTCCAATGACTCGTTAAGTGCCTGACAGTCATCCTTTTAGTTATTTTCAGCATTATTTTTCCCAGTTCACTTCCAAACCTGTTTTCTTGCAACATTAAGCACAAAACACATCCTACCTAGATAAACATACCTAGAATGTGCATAATTTCTGGGTTTTAAGTGTTGAAAGTCCCGTAAAATCATGGCACATCAACACCCTCAACTTAGAACTTTTTAATGTCCTCAGGAAAAAAATAAAATAAAAAGAAATAAAATAAAATAAACTACTTCGACTCTTCAATCGAAAAAAAAAACTCTAGGAAACTTACGACAATCAAATTTATACATCAAAATTAAATTTTCTAATCCCTCCCTCATCTTATCAACTCAAATCACTATGCATATGCAAAATTTCCAACCATAACACAGAGGAATCAAAACATGGAAAAATATTGTTACTTGCAACCACGCACATAAATCTATAACATTGATCCAGACAATTTGCACACGGTTTTGTTGACCAAATGCTCTCACCTCAAAGAAGTCCTACACTCACACATGTGTATATGATTTACTCGATATATTTCTCTTGGGACTAGGTAAGATTCACTCTCTCTCAAAAAGAAATTCGAACTATGTGCATACAATACCATAGGCTTGTCTTTACTTTCAATACCTCGATTTTTGGACAAGTAGCTAGGATCACTATAGGACTTTCTAGGCTTGTAACGTAGGCTCGGGCTTGGGTATGGTACATATGGAATTAGTAGCTAAACCCTCCTTAGCACTACACACCTCATGGCTCCACTTTTCATCTTTATTTCTATTTTCTCCCTTTTTCCTTTAATTGCTTCTTTTTCCTTTGCTTTTGCAACTACGGATGCGGTTTCTCTTTATTCAAACACTCATTGATGTTACATTTTTCTTTTCTTTTCTTGATTTTTGACACAATTTTTATTTATTTCTTTTATTTTCATTATGCATACCGCACCCGTTCTTTTTTCTTTTTCATTACCCAATTTTCTTTCCACCCGACTCTTCTTAGTCACACCTATAGTAGCCACCCTCAACTTAGGTGATTTGCCTGAGTTGAGGTTCACAATGTCCAAGGAGGGACCAGGGCCAAAACAGGTTCATTCTTAATAAAATCAGGCAGGTGAACTGGTGTAAGCAAAAATAAAGGTCAATTTAAGCTCAAACATTTGGATCAAGTGATCTTTATCTCTTTTGGTAGGTCTTTTAAGGCTAAAGTGGACTCATAAATGAAAAATGACCTATGATCCTTTCCTAGTTTCCTATCCTCTATCTCGGTACGACTGACCAGGAAAGTTCTAGATTGGAACACACAACCGAATTCAGCTATTAAACCTCACTCACACATAGCACAGGTCAACATCATCACTTCTACTAATTGCTAGTTCAGGTACATCCATACAATGGTAAACATGTTCACAATTTTAATTCCATGCAAAGATTCAAAATGGTCATACTTGTCAACTTTCACATACAAATATACAAATTTTTTCATAGGGGTATCAAATTATCAATCAACAAAAAAAAATCAACAATTTCAGCTCTTGACTGCCTTCAGTTTACCTAACTTTCTTCCGACTGACACAAAAAAACACAAAAAAGATCAAATAAAATTCTAAACATGACGGTTCTACTAGATATGGAACACCCAAGGGAAAAGATATTCGGCAAGAAAAACCCTTGGGTTATGTTCAGCAAAAAGAATGCACTGAGGTATCCCTCCCCACCACCATCATGAAGCATGCGTCGTCCTCGCATATATATATATATATATCGGACAAGCTAAGGAAATAGAAAATTCTACGTGCGACCTAGGTGTCATTGCACAGTCGGTGGAGGGTGTAGATATGCCTCCAATGTCAATCTCCAATAATGCAGAAGCGACCCCGTGTGACCCTCAAATCCCATGAGCTTCGTTCCTTCTCATAGCTCGCTATCTCGGTCTCGGCTCTCTATCGAGCCTCCTTTCTCATTCATGCATCGCTCTCCCATCTCACTCCGCTCTCATTTTCGATGGAGCATAGAAGATATCCTCAAAACTTTCCTCTCCTCACGAGGCCTCTTCCCCATTTCATGTGACACGGCTCCTTTGTGATAAAGTCAAAAATTGGTGGAATTTTTTTCAGAGCTTCGTCATCAATCACGGGAAGTACCGGTGGAGGTACTATAGCTACCTATCATGCGGCCAAGTCAGCACCTCGAATCTGAGTGCTCCTAGCTCTAAGTACCAGCCATAGACAACTGCGGCGCACATGGCTTTGCAAGGCGCTTATCCATTATCTTCTCAAAAGTGTCTAGTCGGCCATGCACTAAACCCGGACAATGTGCAGTAACTCCTTTGACACCCACGACTTCACCTACTCCATCGAACTCTAACTTTGTAGGCTAGTGTGTGCCTATTTATTCCTTGGCCATAATGGCCAGCCTAGCCATATCAACTAAGAACTCTGTGAAACCGTAACTAAGTTTGTTTGTAGTGGCTCGTGGAGGCACAAGCTGGTGGTCTCGAGAACAACTGTAGATGATGATTAAGGAACATCGGTAGGTGTGGAGGTGTCCTATTGTATCTCGCCTCGGGTGGCTGCACCGCCTCTCTTCCCTCCATAGGCTCGGCCCAGCCAGCTCGGCGAACTATGCTTTGCCTCGATGCATCCCGCTACCAAATACCTCTACTAATATGGTCAGCTCCAGCAGATGCAACTTCCTAAGTCCTGCCCTTGATCTGGGGTTTGTATCATCTCGAATCAACTTGGAGTATAGGTAATCTTTTTAAAACACTACTCTGCGGTCAGCGATGGCAATATGTACCTTTGACTCTGACGGAGTCTATCAATTAGACATGGACACAGAATGGTAGTACCGTCATTGATTGCCCACTCTCTATTCTCCTCAGCAATGTATGTGATGAGGTGATGACATACCCCTCCATTATACTTGGTACCCAAGCTGCTCGCCATGTGAGAGGATGTTTTTGTTGTTGGTTGGTACCACTTTGTGCTGCACTAGTGACCACAACAATTTCGCACGAAAGTTCGGTGTGGCCTTCTTTATGTGCGACTCTGTACTATGCGGCCATTCAACTAAACGGACCTCTCGTAGAAATGATTCGAGATGGCAGTATACTGCGGATGCGCTCCTGGCTATTAAAATTTTTTGTTACGACTTTCTTGACTGGAAAGCTTGTGGTCGAACTACGCCATATTTCATTTGGAGCATGATAATCCATCCCATACACCATCATGGAGGTGTCATCTGAGAGATATCTCTAGGAGTCTCTCTCACAAACACTTTGATTTAAGGCGGGCCTCTTCTTCCAATCCACGGCCCCCTAATGCCAATAGGCGCAAGGTGGACAACGCATACGTTCCATACAACTCTCGGACTAAACACGAGTGTAGCTACCTTGTAAACTCAGTCCAACCACCCAAACTTTTATTTATCGAACACCACTTGTAGCTCAGGATGGTCTTTAAGCCCTGTGGTGATCGGTCTTGGCTCCTCATATATGCTTCTCGTCGAATTGCCTTTTTCATTAGGAGAAATATCTCAGTTGTATATAGCCCGCATGCCACGGACACACCATCTCCGTACATTTCATGGTTGCTCATTGATGTCAGGTCCTGATTGTTTCCTATGATTCCCTCCGCGGCATAGTTCCTCAACTCTCTTACATGTTTTCAGTGTGGGAGCCTCACCAAGAAGTGTAGCGACAGCCCTAGCATTCTCATCGGTGCGGCTGGGCGGATCCCTTACCAGTGGAGTGGGAGCATAGACCCGGGGCGCCGGGATGTGAGACTTTGTAGAGCCACTGCCTGGTGGATATCCTCACTAACTACTCCTTTGATATGTCATACTCTTCCTCAGATCCACTTGACTCTTCGAGAGGGCGGATATGCAAATCTACGATATGAGTTGGCTATGCTCGAGATTATTTTGTTTCTTTGTTGGGCCCTTCTTTGGTGTACCTCTTGGAGTCGTTGTACTGTGGAAACATTGTTGGGTACACAGATGAGATGAAACGAGAAAACATTTTGAGCTAGTTCCTAGTGGTCCCGAATGAGTGACTAAACAGGTCATTTCCACTAGCAACGACTTGTGAGGTAAACAAGTGCGTTTTGATTGGACTTCCTTCAGGGTGGCAGTGTGTACTCGATGACTAGTGTGAGTCGTTGCCAAGGAAAGAGTCATTAGGTTGGTGGAATTACCTTTGCCTCGTTAGTTTAATTTTCCACTCAGGAGAAGCTACACTACTTGAGTCATTTGGTGATCCAACAACTCGTGATGTAGCTCGTGCTCAAGACTTTCCCGGATTTAGACATTCATCTTCACCTTCTTCCTAAACTTCCAACTCCACAAACACAAATCATCACATTCTTAAACCAACCCAAGTTTATATACGGTCGAAATCCATTTACTTAAATCTCTAGGGTTTATTTACATCAAAAGACACTGATTGATAGAACAAATATTAGTAAATAATTCAATCTCATTCAAAACAAGGGTCCTCAAATTCTCATTTAAATGATAAGATATTCAAATGTGTTGGGAGAGATTACTCACAATATGCTTGATCGAGATAGTTACAATCGTGTGTGTTTTAATGATAGGCGTGCAGATTGAGGATTTCTTTCAATGGGGTTTGTGTAGAAGAAGAAGAAGAGGGAAATTTGAAGTTTTGTGCGTTTAAGTTTAATGGGGAGAATGTAAATGAATCGGAGTTTTATAGTTCTCAATTAAAAATTACCTAATTAGTCACAGGTCGGGTCGGATGTTAATTAAATTTTATAACGCCAAGTGTAGTGATTCGTTAAGTGCTTGAATGACTCGTTGAGCTCTTTCGTGTCGTGACTGGAGTTTAGCAAACATACCTGGGACCTACGAGTCAAGCAGCGGCACAAATTAGGTCACCCAGCGAGTCGATGATGCAGAATTGTGGTCCTTACAACGGTGTAGATTCAGATGAGGCGATGCGCGAATCGTTTGGTCTCCCAACGACTCATTTGAGTGAGTCGTTCTCACCCTCATTTGATTCTAAATTTTATCGGTGTGTATGATGGGGGACATGACGATTCGTTTCTTGGACACACAGTGTTAAGTACTTCTTGCTCCTACGGTTTTTACGCAATTCTCTCATGAGTTGATTGAGCTGAGTGGGTGGGACACTTTGACTCTTTCTTTGACTTTTGCACGAGCTTGAAGTTTCCAATTTTTTGGTTCAACTTCAAATTTTCCATCTTAATCACACTCATCAACAAATGTAAACAATAGATTTTTCTTACATTTACAACTTAGGTTGCCTCCAAAAAAGCACTTGATTAAACATCCTGGCAGCATTAGGTGTTTTGGCCTACTCAAACTTACTACAACACCTCAAGCTGGTTGCCTCCCATCGACGCTGATTTAACTTCCTTGGCACGACAAAGTCTCTCAGCTACTCGGAATTCGTCAGTGACTCTTCTCCCTCCTCCAATGCGGAGACTATCTTGAATTCCTTATTTGTTTTCATGGTCCGGGCTAATATTGAAGGTGACCTCATCTTTGTTCAACACAATTTAAAGCTAGCTACCCTCCACATCTACTAGAATTCACATTTGCAATGAATGGTCTCTGAAAGGAGGATGGGTACCTCAAAATCGACCGCGAGTCCGGAATCACGAGTCTGCTTTGGGAATATCAAGATTTCCACCTTGACAAGTACATCAAAAAAAAAGTACATGGCTTTTAAGCGTTCTGTCGGCCATCGGTAGTCGCATAGTAGTCGATGTGGGGGATCCCATGCCCTAACTTTTGAACAACACCCGGCGACATCAAGTCCCCTGCTAGCTCCCAAGTCACAAAGTGCCCTTGCAAACTTAGAATCCCTAGTGGTGCAAGCTATAGTAAATGCACCTGGTCTTCCTTCTTCGAGCTAGAACTCGTGTAGTTATGGCACCACCAGGTGATGCAAATTATCGGCGGAGTTTCAAACTTATAGTCCTTTTTCGGTGATGAGGTCCTTCATGAATTTGGCATATCCGGGCATCTTCTCAAGTGCCTCAACCAATGGGATGTTCACCGACAATTGCTTAAGCATAGAGATAAACTTTTGATACTTCCCATCTTCATCTTTCTTCTTTAAACGGCGTGGACAGGAGGAGGTCTAGGGATTCTTTGTAAGTTTTTGTTGTGCCTCCTTCTCCTTCCCATGAATGACTCGCTGCTCCTTTTTCACTTAGAGTAGTTTGCACATCGAGTCCCCATCCAAGAGTTGGGTTTTCCAAAGAATCCACTACACCATCATCATTTATCATTAATGGCTTCTCGACTACTTAATTACAAGCGGCTTAGGAGGATCAATTGCTTGGCCTTCGGCTCCATGCCCATTGCCATGCTTTTTTGTTTTGGTTTTGCATGTTCTTCAGGATGTGGTGCTTGCTTCACGTCATTCTGGCAAAACCTGCATTTCATGGCTTCATCTGCCCGTATCTCACGGCATGTGACTCACCTTTTGATTGAAACTTGAAATATTAGCACGGAGCTCCTTAAAGTGGTATCTGTTGTCTCCGAGTTGCTTTAGTACTTTGGAGAGAATGTCCTCAACCCTTGAACTAATGAAGCCATGGTTCACGATTTCTTGGTGGAACATACGGTTCGCCTCTATCATTTTGAACTCCCTCGCCTTCTTCCGGTCCCCATTATCTTAGTATTGGCCCAGGTTGTAATTCTTTATCCTTTTAAAAGTTCCGACCTTGGTTCCCTTGACCTTGAAGCCAAGAGTCTTGGTTAGACTTGGAGTGTTGGTGGAGGCTTAGCCCTACAGTCATTCAAATAATTAACTTGTTCTTAGGACTCGGATTCACAACCACCATTTCTCGGGGCCTTTCCTTGAGAACCCATCATTACCTTTTATGCTCACGAGATCCCGTGAGTGCTTGGAAAGAACCCTATGGTAGTCTTTATCTCTGTGATATCTTGATCATGCTCCTCATCTTTTCTCCTACATTACGCGGACATACCAATCACATAGAGCCAGTAGGAACCTCAGACTCTCTAATGTCAAGCTGAGTTAGTTTTGGTGATCCTATCTAGCGGCTCCCTGACCTCTTTGCATAAGTGTGACTCATAAAAAGTTCCTCCGGAGACGGTATCGGCCATTTGCCCAGTGTTGGAAGGGCTGCAAAAGATCTCCAACAATGTATCATGTTGGAATCTGTGATTTGGAACCCTTTTGAGCTTTTTTGTTTGAAACGGCCCGGAGTCTTGTGGAATGCCTCGGATTTTAGGTATGCGATTATATATATCATCTTTCAAGCTGCACAACGCTTTAGATAGTGGGAAGAACCTTTCATGAAAAGCTCTCTTAAGCTCTCCCCAAGTAGTAATGGAATCATTCGGCATCTCAACCAACCACATTATTGCCTCACTCCCCGGAGAGAATGGAAATAACCTGATCGATTACGTCTGGCTCACCCCGGTTGTATGCCTTACATATACCTACAAATTTAAGTGAGTGGGCGTCATCAGATGCATGATCTGTAAATATTCCCTTCATATTAGCGGTTGGATCATTGCAGTAATGTCAAACTTTGCCAGCGAGCAAAGGAGGAGGAAACTATAGCTCACAATGGCAGAGCTTCATCTATGTCGGCATCATCCTCTTTATCAAAATACCGGTCTCTCTGTTGTTCTAGACCTCTGTGTCATCTAACAAGTTAGCCTGCTGACTAGACGTTGCTCTTCGGCAACTCTAGCTATCTCACCGATCTCTAGTCAGGAGCTTGCTCGTCGGTAACATTCTTGCTTGTGGCTTGGCCCCGCAGTTTCCTTCTTTTGGATGTTGGCCATTCTTCTCAAGTTTGTTAACGTGCGCTCCAAGTTCGTGATCAATTGGAACCAAGGGATTTCCTTAGCTACAGCGCCCGGGCATGCACAAACCTAGGACTTGTTAAGCAACCAAAACAACAAAATAAAAAAATAAAAAGAAATATGAATCAATAGTAAAGCAAACATAACTAACAAAAGCCTTGCTTGTATTCCCCGACAATGGCGCCAAAATTTGATGTCGCGCCCAAATTACACCATAATTGAGATATAAGTGGTCAATTGTCAAATAGAACCCAACAAAGGTTGGGAGTCGATCCCACGGGGAATATGGTAGAGCAAGTTAATGCGGATAACTATTACTATTGAGTTAGTTAATTACAGAAGGAAAATATAAGAAAAGTAAATTATTGAATGCTTAGATCAAATTCGGTTTGTATTCAATTAAAACTTATTTAGGATTGTGTTCCCCAAGTTTCATAACCACAAGGCTTATATACTAATGCTGATACATTTTAACATACAATATTGGTAAATTAGGTTAACCTAAATGGTTGGTTCCCTATCTAGATTATTATCACCATGCAACTTGGTTTAGGTATGCGGGTGTACTTTAATTGACCCTTACCCTTAATATCCAGTTAGCTATCCCAGACAAGTTCCCAATATTAGATGAGGTTTGATAACCTCAAATCTCGAAGTTGTTATTCCTTTTCCCGGTCATTACCTCCTTGGTGGGTAAGTAAGAAAAGGCAAGTCCTAACATTTGAAACCGTCAAAGTCAATCAAAACGAAGGGAAAAAAAGTGCATGCATGACCCCGTTCAGAGATACTAAATATTTTAACTATATACAATGGTCATCTTGGTTCCACAAACCTAGTTATGGTTTAGCTACTCATGCTTATATGATTACAATTATAAATTATTGAATAAATCATAATTGCAACTTACAAATTATCGTAGAAGAAAAACAAAGTAGATTGAATAAAACTCAAAATTGATGAATAAATTCAATGTTTCTTTTGATCCTCAAATTGAGGCAAAATTGTAAATCATTTCTTGATTCAAGAACAACGGTAAAACACTAGTCCTTCTTGAGAAACTAATAATTTAATCTCTGAATTATTCTCTAACTATTAAATCTATCTCAAAAATGACTATTTGTGTATTTATAATTCCAAAGTCCTTTTCCTAACTAAAGCGGAAACCGGTCGGCGGTGGCAAAAGGCTTGGTGATGATTAGTTTGGCCTTGACGAGTCATGCCTTTCTTAAAATGGTAAATCTCGGCCATCTTACCAGTGTGTAGCTAGTCACCTAACGACTTGTGGTGCTTAAGCACGAGTCGTTTGGTCCCTCGTGGACTAATTCCTCCAAAAGTCCATTGCACCTTATGGTTGGTTCCGGTGATGCATGTGAGTCGTTTCATCACGTGACTCGTTATGTGCATTTAATCAACTCCCATTGGTCACTTTATTTATGATTTTCATTCTCGGCCTTCACGTTGACCTCACGACTCGTTACCGGGGGTAATGAGTCGTTCCCTCAACTCATCGAATTTTCAACTGTCTTGCATTTTAGAAATCCATCTTTATCCCGCCTTCAACAGTCGTGCCTTCGCAATGACTTGTTAAGTGCACGCGAGTCACCCTTTATGATTATTTTCAACTTTATTTTGCCTAGTTCACTTCCAACCACAATTCCTGCAACATTAAGCACAAAACACATCATACCTATATAAACATACCCAGAATGCTCATAATTTCTTGGTTTTAATTCCCGAAAGTGCCATAAAATCATGGCACATCACCTGCACCACATAGCCCTATGGTGAAAGGATTTGTGAAAATTTCACCAAGTTCTCATTGAGGCGAAAGGTTGCTCATCATCAAGCACCACAATGATGTGTTATCTCTCAGTACCCACATCCATTACCTTTTTCTTCTTAAATAGCTCTTTCATAAGCTTCATACCCGGGCATTTGAATTCGCATACAGTCAGTGGGGTATGGACAATTTCTTTGAACATATCTATATACTTGCCAAATTGATCATCCTTTTTCTTTTGGTTCACATTTGTTGATAAGAGGTGGAACTCTTAGTTTTCGCTCTTTCTCAATCGAGGCCTTCATGCCCACATCTCCTTTCTCATCATTTGAGGGAGTTTCATCGATATCTCCTTCACCTTGATCCACAACATCACCCTGACCATGGCGGTAGCAGTATCTCATCTAATTCTTTCACATCATTTGCCGTTGAGGCAACAACATTCTTGGAAAAGCAACCCACGCATCACCCAGTATCTTTCCAATCCTAGTGACAATAGCGATGCATTGATTATCCTTTTTGGTATTTGGCATGGTATCAATAGGGAGTGTTCCTTCATTCGAGGGGATTCATTTGAGAAGAGAAATGGTTCATTTGGGCCTCTAAATGAGCGTAGGAAGCCAGTGTGAACACTATTTGGGCAGTTTGGAGCACCTCTGACTCCCTTTGTCAATTGATTCAACATTCTTCGAGAAATCTTTCCAACATTTCTTCCAACTTTTGAGTTCCATTTACACATCACTCACGCCGGTTGGGATTGGGGCATTCTCGGCTTTTAGAGGGAGGAACATACGATTTGTGCTTCTATGATAAGCGGTCTCCATCACGGTTTGCTCTCTATTGCCCCATCTATCATTCTAGTTAGGCTACCCTTGTGCGTGACAATTCCTCCAAACTTTGTTTCTCTTAGATTTGGGTGCAGAACATGATTAGTCCCTTGGTACGTTGCAAGAAACCCTCTCCCATTTGATTTGCCATATATTACAGCGCTCCTCCTCATAATTTTTGTAGTGAAAAACTCTCCTCGAAATACATTGGACCTTTTTTCACAACATTTACACCTTTAGGCATGGCTCCCATCACATGTTTAGTCATTAACTCCAGTTGAGTAATCATTTTGGCAAGATTTTCATCTCTCTTCCTCTTTCTTTCTCATTTTTAGTTGTTAGACTGAACCGGCAACATGTGAAGATACGAGATGTCTCCCTTGTATGCCATGTCCTATTTGTCTTCGTCATCCAGTCCAAAAGGCTTTAGATAGATTATATGATCCATGATTAACCTCAGGCTATGTTATTGGAAAGCTTGATTTGTTTATGGAGTCTACGGATCGATAAATTCTTTGAAATAAAACTCCATTGGGAAGACCATGGTTAGGAAAAAGAGACACCTTCTTCTTAAACCTCAGCCATGCTTGATACAAAGGTTCACCCGGATCTTGCCTAAAGTTTGTAATATCATCCCTCAACTAAAACATCCTTGAAGGAGGGAAAAATTCGATCAAAAATGCTTACATCAACTTTTTCAATGAGGTGATGCATCTCGAAGGCAATTCATCCAACCATAGTTGCTTCTCCCGGTAAGGAGGAATGGGAAGATCCTCAACCTGATCTGCTCTTGATTTATATTAGTTATATTATAGGGTTGGCAAATCTCAAGGAATTACCTCAAATGGCGGTTAGCCTCACCACTCGGTTTCCCCCAAAGAGTCCTTTCTGCAACAGGTGCAACACCATACTAGTGACGAGCTTGTGGTCCTACTATAGCTAGTAGGCGAATGGCAACCTACAACCTCAGGCATGATGGGGTTATCCTCTTTCATGTTCCATGTTTCCTTCCATGAGGAACTATCACCTTAACACAAATGATGGCTCATATGAATACACTATAAATGACAAACAAAAAGAAAAGCGTCAAAAAAAATAAGATGCTTAATCGATTCAAAATAACAAACATCTCAAGGATATAAAGAGTTATTCCCTAGTGACGACGCCATTTTTGAAAATGCTCAAACTATACTCCTCATTCCAGAGAATGTAAGCAATCGTTATATCAAATAAAATGACCTAACGGGTGTGGGGTGAATCAAAAAATAATAGAGAATGATTTACGCAGAGTTGTTTAGTAAATTGGATTGATTCGCATACAAGCAATGAAAGCGTAAAGTTAAATTTTGGGGGAAGTGAATCTGATAATATTGTGGACTTTAAAATCGGCTAATCAAGAGAAGCAGATAACCAAAATTGAGAAGCAAATAATGAGCAAAAGCTAGAGTTATTTGTGTAGATAGGATGTCATTCAAATAAAGATTTACTTTGCAGTCAAATTATTACCTAATATGTAAATAATGCTTGAAAAAGATGGAGCCGTGTTTTTCAACCATGACTACTATCTCAAGTCATTGCACTAGAACCTCAGGTACAATTCAACTATTCCAGCTATTGTTTGGAGGTTGGGGTTGAACTATTTCTAGCCCGTCAACGTCTAAAGGAAATATGATCATGGGTTTTGGCTATTTCTGGCCCAATCCCACATGATCAAATCCTAATCCACTATTAAGTTCTCCCCATTACTTAATTCTTCTGTTTCAAGACAAAATCAAGTAAGAAAACAATGTTAATATTTGCAACCATGATCAATCAACTATAATTTGGGGAAAATTCAATAGATTTACACTAATTAAGTAATAACAAGACAAATCTACAAAACCAATTATATTAAACACCCATCATCACACACACTCTACCTATAGATTTAGCTACTCATAATTAATAAACACAAGAGCATATCTATCAATATACTCAACAATTTAATCATTAAGAGTAGGCAAAATCAAAGCTTAAAAATCTCTACAATGGTGGTTATACCTTGATGAAGATAAAGATGAAAAGTAGGTCATAATTTCTCCTCTTTTTGAGGCTAGATGTTTTGCCCCTTTTGGACATTTTTCACTTGCGATGGAGGCAAGCAGTTTAAGCCGGTTGCCCTATCTGTGAGCAGCCAGGTTCTTTCCTCTATGGTCTAGTGAAGTCTAGAGCATTTCAATATCTTCGGTGGTTCACGGTTGCTATCAATCCATCGGTTGATCTCATAAATTGTCCAGTAAAGTCAACACATTTGTGATGAGTTGCTTAGTTCTTAATGCTTTTGAAGCATGATTTGCAGTTGTTTCATTAACAAGTGAGTACTTACTGTCGTTAAACTGGCATTTGTCTGATGTGCTGATGGACTGCGGTTTCCACCGATCATCGCGCTAACTGCTGCTTTCAAACTAGATCTACAGTCAAGAATAAAAAGGGTATAAAAATCCAACTAAAATAATTAAAAACTAAGCAAAAGCTCACACTTAAAAGCCTAATGAGTTTGGTAAAGTACCAACTCATCAAATAACAAAACTAGAGGCTGTCAAACTACATTTCCATAATGGCACCACTTTTGATAATGTCCAAATTACCTCTTCTTTATGAAGGAGTGTAGCGGTCATTGTTCAAAACAAATAACCCAACGGGTATTGGGGTTGAATCCCATAAGGAATGTCAGTTGATCACACAATAGTCATCTATTAAATTGAACTAATTCGCATCAATGTTGCAAAACAAACAAGAAAAATTAGAATCACGTTTTATAAAATAAAATATGGTTGCAGAATAAAAGCAATGGAAAAGTATAGAAAAGACTAATGAAGAGACTGCTAGGGGCGTGATATTGATAAGGGCTTCAATGGGTTGGAACTATTAATTGCTCCTATCTTTACTCCAGGTATGATTAGCTGCCCAGTTAGGCGACATCTTAACTTTCTCAACCAATTAGATGTCTCATACCTCAGGTTGTCTCTCCGAGGTTCCTCTTCACAACAACCACATCAACTTAGGTATGGATTTAATATTTCTAGCTCAATTCTTAATGGTTGTATAATAATGGTTTTGTCTATGTCTAGTCCAATCCCAAATAGTACCACCCAAACACCCATTAGTGTTCCTTCACCCATACTTTAATTTCCTTTTTTAATTTTTTATTTTTGAAATTTGAAATTCTACCAACAATGGTGGTTTTGGATTTTTCAACTTAAAATTTTGAAAGCGGTAAAATCATACTAATTGAGTAAATTTAAGATCAAATACACAATACCCAACCCAAATCAACCCCAATCATTCACACACCCTTAGCAATGAATTTATCTACTCATGTAAGTAAAATAAGACATTGAAATAAACAGCAAGTCAATATCTATTCCGTGAGCTTGAGTAGAGGAAATTCGAAGATACGAACTCCAATGGTCTTCTTGCCTTCTCGATGAAGATGACTCTTTCTCTTTATCTCTCTACTTTCAATACAAGACAAAAGTAATAGAATAATCAATACTTTCTAAGAATGAAATATTTAGTTCTTTTATAGAGGTACAAAAATAGGAGTACATATCTTCTCCTCTTTTTGTGTTTGGCGTTCTTACCCCAGCGATGGTCTCACTTGCGATTCAGCGGCGGTTCACCGATGCGGCTTCACAAAACACAGTAAGTTCTAGCTTGAGGACGGTAGAGATTTTGGCACTTCGGCGCTAGCACTTTGGCAGTTATTTGGAGCTAATCCGCGAACGGTCAATTTGTCAAAGTTGATGACGGTAGTTCTTTAGAACTTTGGCGTTGGCAGAGTGATTTTGGTGCGGATACATTAGTGGGTGATCTCAAACTTTATTCCATACGGTAGGTAACTATGGTCAATTCGGCGATTTCTCACGGTGTCCTCTTTGTGGAGCATCGGTCATCAACTATATTTTCATGCTTTTGCTCAATTTTATGCTTTTCTCCATTCAAGTTAAGTATCTACAAGTATCGGAGAAGGCATAAAAATCACCTAATTAACTTGAAAACTAAGTAAAAACTCATGTTTAAGAGCCTAGTGAGTTGGTAAATTACTAACTAATCATAGCACGGACCAACGGCTTTACAATTCTTACGCCTTCTTAGTCAAGTAGAGGAGAGATGAAAGTGTCAAATGAGTGCCATTCTCACTTCTTGAACACTTAGGGAAGCTAAATTCTCTCCACCTGATATGTAGAATGTCATTGTATAGGGCTTCTCAAGTAACAAAATACATCTGGGTCCACCCTTTGGCTTGCCAAGGAATGCATTAAAGGACATGACGGTGAAGCAGGACGCTACATGACCACATGCCTTGATATTTGTACTCTCTCCATAAGAGGTGTTTCAATTTACATAAAATTCCCTCACTAGGTGAGAGTTTACTCTGAGCTCAGCAAACCACATACCCCATCCCCAACTCATGGACGGTGTCTGGAAATGATGGAGAACTCAATTGCTATATGACCTTCATCAATTCAATTTTTCAGGCATACTTGGCTTCTTTGGGTATTGAACCATTTGATCCCATGCTTTCTATATCCTTGTCATCTCCAAACCTCCTAGCGGGGTGCCTTTTGAGCTAACAAGCTCGATGCAACTCATTTCACGACCCTTTTGAAACCCTTTCTAGTGGCTTTGCTACCTCCTTGCCTTTTACGCATGTGAAGCCATAGAACACCGCAATCAACAACAATAACCACACAAAATTAGTTCATGAACAACAAGACGGCTAATTAGGTGTGAGAGGTGTAAAAACAACCTCACAGTTAATTTTCTAGCATAATTATGAGAATTTTTCAAATAGGCGGTACTCAAGCCTCCTAATATCATGAAAAATCTCTTCACCCAATTTATTCACAAATTTTATACCACAATTCACATTCATGATCCCATCACACTCCTCTTTTTTTTTCTATTTTCCTTTCACAAGAGTGCTTGAGTTAGCCACTCACTTCACCTTCCCCAGATGCCAATTCACGATTCACAACAACCCAAGTATGGAAGTAGTCGCATATATTCAATCAACAATTTACATGATTTTTACTAAATTTCTACAATGAATTAGCATAAATTTTCAACAACCCAATATTTTCAAAATTAAAGCATTATAATGTTCAAGCAACTTCTTCACTCCATAAAAAAGGACTCCAAATTCAAGAATTTCATACAAACTCTCTACCACCCATCCAACACCTCTCTTCACGCCCTCTACTTAAAACCATAAAATTTTAGCAAAATAATCAACTAATGAAGGATAAAACATTATTGAAAAAACATATGATATTTAAGTCATGAAAACCCATGTATTACAGTTGAATTCTTTCCCAAAAATGTTGATTTTGGTTTTTTATTGGAATAGAGAGTGTGATGGGAGAATGATTACAAAAATAGAAATTCCTAGCACGAAAGAAGCTTACTTACTTGAGTTGAAGACTCTTTGCTTCACCACGCACCCAATGAAGAGAACAATGGGGGAATTGAGAAGGAGTTATGGCTATGAGAGAAAGAGAGAGAGAGAGAACTCCTTTTTCTTTATTTAAATTTTTAGAGAGAGAAGATGAATGGGAAATAAAATAAAGGGTATAGGTGATGAGTTTTTATTAATTTAGGGTTCTTGGGTTCGATTTGACCCATTGATCCAAAAAGTTTCCTGAAATACCCACAGCACGTTGGCCACCCAATTCACCATACACTTACAAAAATTCTTGAGTGACTATGACCGCAACCACTTTACTTACATGGAAAAATTCTCTAAAGTTTAATAGTTGGCATGCCACGTGTATTTCACAGACTTAAATTTTTCTTTTTTAGCTTTTAGTACTTTCTCTCCTCAAATCGTTATTTGTCTGCCAAAAACAAGAAATGTGTTAGAAAGATGGGTTGACTCAACCAAGCACCTTATTTATGTCCATTAGATGATATTCATGGATTGCCTCCCATGCTTAGCACCTAATTTAATCGTGGCATGATGAAATACTTTTCAATCCTCGATTAGGTGAGATGATTTGTAACTTGACCTCCTAGTGGTTGCTTTCCCGAGACACGTGTTGCTCTAAGGCACCGCTTAGACCTTTGAGTCTCTATCTTTACGATAGTCTTAAGCTCCTCATAATGGGGTGGAATCCTGTCGCCACAGAATACATCAAAAACGCTTCTTGACCATCCATCATCATTGATATCTTACACCTTCTCTTATGACTCATCTGCGGTAGCTAAGAATCCTCTTCCAAAAATTATAGGAACTTCATCGTTAGCTTCATAATTAAGGATGATAAGAGTCCACCAACAAGATGAATGATCCCACTTTGATTAGCACAATCTTCAATAATGCCATCGGATAAGTGATAGACATGTCGGCCAAGCATAGTGTGGGGCGTGGTTCTCTCACTATTTACATTTTGAAAAATGATGAAGGCATATGATTGATGCTTGTAACCGAGGATTAAATAATGCTGAGTCGACCTCTCTACTTCTGTTGTTTGGAATAGTGAAGCTCCCAGGATATTTCAACGAGTTTGGAGTCTTATTTTGCACAGGAAGCCACAGCAGTAGCCAGCTACAATCTCAAACTACGCCAAGCATTCTTTTATTGGACACAATATCCTTAAGATATACGGCATACTTTGGAACCTCTACAACAACTCTACTAATGGTATATTCACATAAACCTGCTTGACACATTTAATAAACTTCTTACGAAGTTGTGTCGCGACCCGAGCTAGGACCTCGAGATCGAGACTCGGGACCTAGTGATGTGTTGTAGTTTTACAGTACTTTCGACGCTTAAAATAGAGAAAATAGCATGTACTTAGGTATGTTTATATGGATATGAGGTACTTTTTCTTTCTTTGTATGGGAAAATAGGTATTGGAGAAAAATGTGCAAAAAAGGAATAAAAGTACGGAAAATCAGCCAAGTACAAGTCTCAATATGAGCCGTCCCAGTGATTGTCACCCAGTCGTGCGCGGTCGTGATGAAAATCGGAAGACTAGATTAACGGGAAGAGCATACGAATCTCGATGCAGTAGGTACCTAGAGAGTCATAAAAATCTTGAGAAAAATTGCGTAAGGCAATCTCTTCTTTAGGTGGAACATATGGTTATGTAGCAACCTCATACGTCAGGTACCATGAGCCGTGGTGAGCTTCAAGTGATCTTCAAGACTTGGAAATACTTCAAATACAACAAGCAGTACGAGTTATATCGGGAGGTACAAGATGTACCACAACACTCATGGAAAACTTCGAGATGATGTCAAAGTTCTCGGGGGCCAAGCCACGGTGCATTTGTACGACTCGTAGGACTATGAGTACGAGGGATTGTACCCGGCCTGCCAACACTTAGAAAAATCTGCGGCAACAAAGGATATGAGAAGAAGGTACGAACTCTACAATCCTATTATGGGTCATAGGATCGATCGTGATATAGGCCGGCATAGATATGGAAAATTTCTGTTAACTTATTAAAAGGTTTCTAATGTTTGTATAAATACCTTTTATATTTTATTTTAGTATGAGAAGCCAAAAATGAGGTAGTAGAGATGTGTAATAAGTAATATTTGTGAAAAAATTTTCATGTTTTGGAGAGCAATTTTTAGGATCAAACACTTGATTTCATCAATTGTTCTTGAGATTGTTCATTGATATTCAAAGCAGGTTTTCTTCCAATTATTCTTGTAAGTATTTAATTATGTGTTTCTCTATGAATTCTAATTATAATCCTACATACATGAGAGCTAAAACCTCCACAACTAGGGGTTGTGTGAACCATGGTGGATTAATGAAATAGAGTTACACAAAAGTGATTGATATCCAATGCTAAACACTTGTATTGTATTCTCTTCATCTTTAAGCTTTTATTAACGGTGTATAATGTTAGGAATTGCCCGAATTCTTTACTTGCTTGACCCTAGGGAAGTAGAGATTAGGAAAAGAGAATTACAACAAAGCCTGGGTCTTTATGATCATTGTATTAACTTGAGCTATGGTCGCAGGATAGTTAAATTTTGAACATATTGATAATAATTAGTTTGAAATCGCTCATAAGACCTGACCTAGTGATTGAGTATAGTCATCCAATAAGGACGAACATGTCGTATGGTTGAACCCTAGTTATCAGTTCTACAAGTAAGTATTTGGATTGATCACGTGTGTATACCCAAAGTAGTAATGAATTCATGTGGAAAACATACCTTAGTTATTTGCAAATCTTGATAACAACCACAATTACAATCTTGTTTTAATATTATTTTTCTTTGAAACCCCCCAATTTCGAGATAACTTACCAACAAGTTTAAGCACCGGCATTAGTATAGATCTTACCTTATTCCCTGTGGGTTCGACCCCAACCTCTTTATTGGGTTATTTATTGACAACGTCTTCTTTATACATTTCTAGAAACTATAAGTTTGAGCGTTATAAAAAAATGGCACCATTGCCGGGGAATACGACTAAAATTAGATTAATTGCTTGTATTTAACTTTTCGTTGTTATTTCTCTGTTTATGTTTTCTTTGTTTTTCTTTTGTGGTTCTTTCATACCAACACCAAGGGAGCTACCTTTGCAAATACCCAGATGGAAGACAAGAGGATACTAGCGCCTGTGGGAGAGAAGATGAATATTGATACACTAGAAGTTGTCTTGATGAACTATGAAGGAGATGGGCTATCAGGGTACATGGATCTGGTAAATGCCCTAGAAGGAATGGGGTCATATAACTTCATACCAAAGAAGTTAGACCTTGATTTGAAGAACCGTGTGACTCTGCTAGCAAAGCCACCAGTAGAGGAATCGCCAATTCTTGAACTGGAGGCATTACCTCCCAACTTCAAATACGCATTCTTTGGTGAAGACAACACATTGCCCGTGATTATTGCAGTAGATTTGATAGACTGGCAAGTAGAATATTTGGTAACAATATTAAAAAAGCACAAAAAGGCAATTGGTTAGACCACAGCTAATATCATCGGGATCTCTCTAGGCATATATACTAATAAAATACAGCTCGATCCAAACTATACACCAACTATAGGGCATCAGCGTCGCTTGAACCTACAAATGCAAGATGTAGTGAAAAAGGATATTATAAAGTGGCTAGACATTGGTGTAGTTTATCCCATTGCACATAGCTAGTGGGTAAGTCCAGTAAGTGTGTGCCAAAGAAAGGTGGGATCATAATGGTACCCAATTAGAAGAATGAGCTGATGCCGTTAAACCAGTTATAGGATGGCATGTATGCATGGATTACAGGAAGCTTAACCATTGGACCCAGAAGGGCAACTTTCCAATGCAATTCACGGATCAGATGCTTGAAAGATTGGCAGGTAAAGGCTAGTACTATTTTCTTGATGGCTTCTCGGGGTACAATCAGATCATTATAGCCTAAGATCATGAAAAGACTACCTTCACCTGCCCGAATGGAATATTTTCTTTCAGGAGATTGCCTTTTGGATTGTGCAATGCACCTGTCATATTCCAGTGCTAGATGATGTCGATATTCTAAGAATGGTGGAGGACACCATCGAGGTATTCATGGACTATTTCTCAGTTGTGGGTGACTCATTTGAATCTTGCTTCAAACTTTTGGGCAAAGTGTTGAACAGATGCGAAGAAACTAATCTGGTCCTAAATTGGAAAAAATGTCATTTTATGGTCAAGGAGGAATAGTGCTGGGTCACAAAGTCTCAGAAAAAGGGATTGAGGTGGACAAGGAGAAAATTGAAGTTATAACAGAATTACCACCAACTATTTTTGTAAAAAAGGTCAGAAGCTTTTTAGGGCATGCAGGATTCTATAGGAGGTTCATCAAGGACTTTTCAAAGATTACACAACTATTGTGAAAATTTTTTGAGAAGGAGGTGAAGTTCATGTTTGAAGAGGCATGTCTAAAGGCCTTTGAGTGTTTGAAAGAGAAACTTATCACTTCTCCATTATTATAGCCCCAGATTGGTCTCTTGTGTTTGAAGTAATGTGTGGTGCTAGCGGGGTTGCTCTCGGTGTTTTTTTGGGCCTAGAACTTAATTTCGTGGCTCTTTCCAAAAGGTATGAATACAAATAAAAAACATCTCCTGGAAAAGCTTCACGACCGGGCAGTCTTCGTAATAGAAGAGACATTTGGCAATAAGCTTGTGCTTGTTTGGAGAGATCATCATAAATGACTAAAGTGTGTCGTTCACAATACATAAAATATTAAGCCAGAGCTGCTCCTGTATAAGGAGAAAGGTATTGTAATGTAGCAGGGGAATCTGTCGTTTCAGAGACCACAATAGGGTATTCCATTGCTCCCGTTTCCTGTAAAGTAGTTACTACCTGGGCCACAAAAGATGCTTTTGAAAATGGAGAGCAAAGGTTTTACATCCTATCTATTCTGCTAGTAAAACACTCAATACGGCCCAAAAGAACTACACTTTCACGGAACTAGAGCTGCTAGTATTGGTCTTCGCATTCAAGAAGTTTCAAGCATACTTTCTTGGAACTAAGGTGATCATCCATACAGACCATGCTTCTTGAGATACCTGATGTCTAAAAAGGATGCTAAACCCAGGTTGATTAGGTGGGTGTTGTTGCTTCATGAATTCGAGTTTGAGGTGAAAGATTAGAAAGGAACTAAAAATCAAGTAGCTGATCACTTATCTATACTAGAGTCTAAGGCTAGGGAAAGAGAGGAGATTGATATCGATGACGCTTTCCCAGACAAGCAGGTACTAGGTTCATCTTAGGACTCGATCCTTGGTTCGCGGACTTTGAAAATTATTTGGTCAGCGACATGACTCCCCATCAAAAGAAGAAGTTCTTATTTGATGCTTGAAGATACTATTGGGATGAACCATACTTATTTATCATTTGTGCAGATAGGATCATTCGTAGGTATGTGCCAGAGGTAGAAATGTTGAGCATTCTAGAGGCTTGTCAGTCATCCCCAGTTGGGGGTCATCACAGTGGTATCTGAACTGCACATAAAATCCTGTACTGCAGGTATTGCTCTATTCACCAAGATACCTATGATTATTCCAAGGCATGTGATCAGTGTCAAACATAGGGTGGCATTATTCGTAAGCATGAGTTACCATTGACCCTTATTCTAGGCGTTGAGATATTTGATGTCTGGGGTATAGAATTCATAGGCCCATTTGTTATCTCATATAGTATGAAATACATCTTGGTGGTAGTGTATTATGTCTCCAAATGGGTGGAGGCTATTACACTACCTAACAATGAAAGAAAAAGTGTCACAGGATTTCTGAGGAAGCACATATTCGCTAGATTTGGTACTCCCAGAGCAATCATCAGAGATGGTGGATCACACTTTTCTAACCGTCTCTTTAGAACCCTACTTGAGAAATATAGCGTCAAGCATAAGGTTGCAACACCTTACCATCCTCAGTAAAGTAGGAAGGTAGAAGTTTCAAATATGGAGATAAAGACCATTCTAGCCAAAACAGTGAAACTAACTGGACATATCGGTCTAGGAAGCTCAATGATCCACTGTGGGCCTATCGAACAACTTATAAGATCACCATTAATTTATCTCCATATCATCTGGTCTATGGCAAGTCATGTAATATATCGGTTGTGTTAGAACATAAGGCATTATGGGCTCTGAAAAAGCTAAGCCTAAATTGGAATGAAGTAGCCAAGTTGAGACTTGACCAGCCCAATGAGTTAGATGAATTACGACTTAGAGCTCATGAGAGCGCGCTATTTATAAAGAAAAAATTAAGATTTATCATGATAAGAAGATTGCAAAAAGGAAGTTCAACACTGGTGATTTGGTCCAGCTGTTCAACTCAAGGCTCCCTTTGCATCCTAGAAAATAGAAATCTAGGTGGATGGGACTATACAGAGTGGTGAATATGTCCCCATACGATGCAGTGGAACTTGAGAACAAATATGGAAAAATGTTCAAGGTGAACGGGCAAAGAATAAAGCTATATCTAGGAGATACAAAGGAAATAAGAGAAATCATGGTGGTGTACCTTGATGATGCCTGAGAAATCACAAAAGTTACATAGTGCCACAACGTTAGATCAGGCGCTGCATGGGAGGCACCTCTTGGATGGTGAAGTCTGCGTAGCCACAGGTATGTTCCCTTCCATCTACTTTATATTCTATGCTTCGGGGACGAAGCATGTTTTTTTTTAATGAGAGGGGGTGTACTTGTATTTTGGGGATTTTGATTCATCTGAAGGTTTTTGTTGTCGTGTTTCTTTTTATTTAGGCATGCTATCTAGTAGAACCGGCATGTTTAGGATTTTATTTTTGTAATTTTTTCTAAATTAGAATGTAGCTTAGGAGTACTCAGCCAATAAATTGCACTAGTTTTGAATTTGTGAAAATTGACCCTGTTTTAAAATTTATGATGATTAACTATGTACTTGTTGATTGCAAAGCATGATTTCTGTGGATCTTTTTTTATGACATTTAGTTTTGTTATCCATGTATAAACTGGACAGGTAGAATAAATGCAAAATATGTACCATGAGTGAGTGAGGTCTAATACTTAGTTCAATACTACATAGAGGATCTAGAACTTGCCCGGTTGGTCTTCACATAAGTTTTATGATGGTTGGTAAGAAGAGGATCACAGTCCATTTTTGTTTAGCTGATTTTTAGTTTAAATGACCCTACCAAAATGATATGATTCCGTTGATCCCGATTTTGAGCCTTAAATGAACTATTTTTTTTTATTAGCCAATTAACCGTACCCATTTTTATAATGAAATGTTTTGGCTCTGGTCCCTCCTTGGATATTGTGAACCTTAACATAGGCAAAATGCCTAAGTTGACGGTGGCTAGAGTAGGGGTGCATAAATCTTGGGAAGGTGAAAAAAGGAAGAGACAATAAAAAGGTGAAAAATAAGGTGTGGTGTGACAAAAAAAAGGAAAAAGAAAGAAAAAGTGAAAAATAAAATACATAAAGAGAATTATGAATGAAAAGTTTGAAGAAACACACCACACTCATACAAGTGCATAAAAATGGTGAAAAGGGAGGAAAAAAGTGGAAAAAGCAAAAAGGGTTAAAAAGTGAAAAAAATATAGAGCCACATGTATGTAGATCCAAGGAGGGGTTTAGTCACTAAAAGGATTCCATATCTACCATATCCAGCCCGAAATCCTACATTACAAGTCGTTTCAAGTCCTATAGTGATCCTAGTATGACCATATGAAAAATCGAAGTAGAGAAAATAAGGGCAAGCATATGGAATCCGATATGCAGTATTTGAAACTTCTTTGTGAGAGTGAGAGTCCTACTTCTTCAGTCCAATGTTTCATATTTTACTATATTTGTGAGTGGGAGACTTCATTTGTTGTGAGGGTACATGGTTTGTGTTTAATTCTACCAGTGGTCTGTGTGAAAAGCATTGGTGATGACTTGACTATCTGTTAATAGCTAGATGACATATCTTGGTCCCTGTTTATCATGTTTTGTGGTTGCTTGATGTGCATGTGCTGATTCGGTTCACGAAAAAAGGGTTTAAAGTTGTTTGAGATAGGGTAGAAAGTTTGATTAATTGTTGGCTATAGTATCCTAGGTTTATTTTCTAGTTAAGCGTCGTGTTTAGTTTTTTTTTTGTTTTCTTTGCCCGAGGAAATGCAAAAGTCTTAAGTTGAGGGTGTTGATATTCTATGAGTTTACAACACTTTCAACGATTAAGAGGAAGGTAATGTACGACTCTCAGTACGAGTCATACCAAGATGGTACGAGTCATACCTGGAGTAGTAAAAATCTTCAAAGAAATTTGCGCAAGGCAGTCTCTTATGTCAGGTGGAACCCACGGATCATAGCAACCACATATGACCCATACCATGAGACGTGGTGAGCTTCAAGTGATTCTTCAAGACTTGGAAAAACTTAAGATACAACAAGAAGTATGAGTTGTGGAGGAAGGTACGAGGCGTACGACAAGACTCGTGGAAAAAAATTCAGAAGATGTTAGAGTTCTAAGGACCAAGCACGGATGCATTGTATGACTCATAGGACTGTGGTACGAGTCGTACCAGCCTGCCAACACTTAGACAAATATGTAGCAGCCAAGGATGTAGGAGAAGTAGGTACGACCCGTACAATCCTATTACGAGTTGTAGGATCAGTCATGATACCGGTGGACACTAGATATGGAAAATTCCCTATTAGCTTATGAAAACGTGTTTAATGTCTATATAAATACCTTTTATGTTTTATTTTAGTAGGAGAAGCCAAAAAGGAGGTAGTAGAGACGTGTGAACAGTAATATTTGAGAATTTTTATCATGTTTCGAAGAGCAATTCTTAGGATCAAACACTGGATTTCATCAATTTTTCTTGAGATTGTTCATTGATATTCAGAGAAGGTTTTTTTCCAATTATTGTTGTAAGTATTTAATTATGTGTTTGTGTATGAATGCTAATTGCAATCTTACAATCATGAGAGGATAAAACCTCCATAACTAGGGGTTGTGGGAACCATGGTGGATTAATGAAATAGGGTTACAAAGTGATTCAAAACCAATGCTAAACGCTTGTATTATATTCTCTTCATCTTTAAAGTTTCTTAACGGTGTACAACATTAGAACTTGTCTGAATTCTTTACTTTCTTGATCCTAGAGAAGTATAGATTAGGAAAATAGAATACAACAAAGCCTTGGTCTTTATGATCATTGTATTAACTTGAGATTTAGTCGCAAAATAGTTAAATTTTGAACATATTTATAACAGTTAGTTTGAAATCGCTCATGAGACCTGACCCGGTAATCGAGTATAGTCATCCAATAAGGACGAACCCATCGTTTGGATGGACCCTAGTTAGTAGTTCTACAAGTAAGCATTGGGATTGATCACGTGTGTATACCCGAAGTAGTTATGAACCCTTAAGGAACACTTACCCTAGTTATTTGCAAAACTTGATAACAACCACAATTACAATCTTGTTTTAGTATTTTTTTTTCTTTGAAACCCTCCAATTTGGAGATAACTTACCAACAAGTTTAAGTACCGGCATTAGTCTAGATCTTACCTTATTCCCTGTGGGTTTGATCCCAACCTCTTTCTTTGATGCATTATCACCTAGAACTACGGATGTTGCCAAGCTAACCCATGACATTTGCATAGAAACTCAAGAGCATAAATTAAAGAGGTAATTACAACTTAAACATGAATATGCGAAAGTCTAAATATAATAAAACAAAAATAAAAGCGTTAACATCACCACACCTAGACAAAAGCTAAGCATTCTAATATATGTTTAAAAGCCTCTTCTATCTGATGAGATGCTGGGACAAGCCCCCAGCTAACTCCAAGTTTTAAATTAGATTAAAAACCTAAAATGACTAAAAGAATGTCCTCAGTAGATAAGGACTCCCAACACTGGGCTAAGCTAAACTAATAGGGAGTAGGACTAACGACGCGACTGAGTCTGATCGCCTGAACCTATATCATGAAATGATATATCAGAGACTATGCGGTCAGTACTTTGAATGTGCTGAGTATGCGAGGTAAGTAAAACAGACTAATAAAAATTCATAAAGAGTTTATTAGATTAGGACATTTCAAACCTGAAGTAATAGTCATAGTTTAGATATGAGAGCTCAAGGTTTTCAAAACTGTTCATAATCTAGTCATAATTATATTCAACGAGAAATATTGTAAAACATAACTTGAGCCAAATTGTCATAATCGTGAACATGCATAAAATCATAAAGAACAGTGGGAGGATTCATAATAACCGTTACCATCATGATAGAGGTCACATGATGCCCCAACTATCTCACTCAAGTGGGTAAAGCCACCCCAAGCATGCCAAGAAAGGGACGACGATGTTGTGTGATCACTAAAGAGACCCCGTAGGGTTAACATGAGTAAAGTCCTATGTTGGCATATAGTTCTAAGTCCTAGGTTTTAGGAACCCCCGACCTACTCGGTGCTAGATACCACTCCCAAAAACATGAGCATGGATCATAGAGTAATCATGAAACATAAATGAAATATATGCGCTAATCAAAATCATAAGATACATGAACATGCTTGAAATATGTGAACTAGCTATGAAAGAGGCCCATGAGTCAGCCATAAACATAAACTTGATACTTGTAAAAGATATGAATACTTGAGAAAGTCATCACACTTGAAATTCATAAATTCATGAAGGGTTCTTGTTAAAATCGTGCATTTTAATCATAAAACAAAATTTATGTAATCATACTTCAATCATAGGCTCATAAGCTAAATTTCATAATTCATGCATGGTAGGGCATAATTTTTATAAAACTTGAAAAAATAAATTAATAATCAAATTGAGTGTAAAATTTACTCATAGACTTTAATCATTAATAGAAACTTTAAGGAATTGGACTCATAGACATCACATAGATAATTGCATGAGTTTGGGTTAAAACCCTAGAAATCAATACTTTTGATTAGAAACTTGAATTCATGAATTGGGGAATAAATTTGGGTATGAGAGTGAGAGAAATCCCTCATTTATGTCCCTACATAGATGGGAAATCTGATTCCTATGCTGGTCTTGAAAGCCCAATAGAATTGGGGAATAAATTGAGGAAGAACTCTAACTTGATCTTGGGAGAGAATTTGAATTCAAAGCATGAAGGAGAACACGATGACTTAGGCTAGGTTAAACCCACCTAAAACAATCATTAAAGATTCCAAACAACATCACTTTAGGGATTAGAAACTTGGGATATTAATAAATTGTCCCTTGACTTCTGGATGAAATTCAACAACTGGACGTCCCAATGGTACACATGACTGGCCGTCACATGCCCGATGGTCCATCAATCTCTCTGTCACCCTTATCCAGAAAAGGGGAGGTCACAACTGGCCTAAGAGACAATGGAATTGATGGTTCGTCACTCCTATGATAGTCGGTCAAACCAATCATCACATCGGGGACACAAGGGTTCAACCCAACGAAACACGCAACTGCCCGTCGCTTGGCTGATGGGCCATCACCCTCACCGTCAAGCCTCGACATTGGCCATGTTGGTCTATCACTTTTCAAATGGTCTTCACTCCTACTGTTGGATCTATGAAGATAGTGCGAAGGGCCGTCAAGAGGCTGACGGGCTGTCAGCTCCTCCGTCACTCTCTACACTTGACCCGCAACTATAGTTCTTTTTCCTTCAAGGACCCATTTTGAGTATCTCCCAATTGGAGATATTCATCCTTGAATGTTTATTTAAACCTATTTGAGGGATAGGGAAGGAGTTGAAAATCCCAAAACTGAACAACCATAGATGAAAACTAACGGAGTGATCGACTGCGGACTGAGATACATGACTGAATTGAATTCAAGAAACATACATACAGGCAATGACATGAAAAGAACTTAGAGGGGAAAACTTAACATGAAATTTAATAGAGTATTAAGGAGGAAACTGATACCTAATGCTGGAATCGAGACGGAAGGAAAAACATACGGGTATCTAGCCATCATATTTGCTTTGGCTTCCCACGTAGCCCCTCAACAAGCTGATTTCTCCAAAAAGCCTTCACCGAAGCTACCTCCTTTTTCCTCAACTTCAGAACCTAACAATCAAGGATCTAAACCAAAACCTCCTCATAGGTAAGACTATCCTTCAATACTATGCACTTAACCGGAACAACTAAGCTTGGGTCACCAATGCACTTCTTCAACAGAGATACATGGAAAATTGGATAAACTGAAGCTAACTCTGCTGGTAGCTCCAACTTATAGGCCACCTTGCCAAGTCGCCTCAGAATCCTATAAGGAGCAACATATCGAGGACTAAGATTCCGTTTCCTTCCGAACCTCATCACTCCCTTCATGGTTGACACCTTCAGAAACACCCAATCGTCCACCTCAAACTCTAGCTCTCTCCTAACATACGCATATGATTTCTGATGACTCTGAGCTATTTTCAGCCTTTCACTAATAAGTTGAACCTTCTCCATCACCTCATGAACTGAATCTAGGCCTACCAATTTTGCCTCACCTACCTCAAACCATTCAATAGGTGATCTACATCTCCGCCTAGAAAGAGCCTCAAATGGAGCCATCTAAATACTGGAGTGATAACTATTATTGTAGGCAAACTCAATGAGAGGTAAATGATCATCCAAACTATCCTTGAAATCAATCATGCATGCTCTCAACATATCCTCAAGAGTTTTAATGGTCCGCACAGCCTAACCATCTGTCTATGGTTGAAAAGTTATTGTAAGCTTCACCTGAGTACCAAGTCCCTTCTGAAACGATCTCTAAAACTAAGAGGTAAACTAAGTATCCCTATCTTAGATGATTGACAAAGGAACTCCGTGCAATTGAACAAACTCTGAAATGTACAATCTAGCAAAATCCTCATCTGAATCAGTAGTTTTGAAGAACAAGAAATGGGCTGATTTTGTCAACCTATCCACAATCACCCATATAGAATCATACTATTGGCGTGTATGAGTCAAGCCTGTAATAAAGTCCATATTGATCTCATCCCACTTCCAAGTAGGAATGCTAATATCCAGAAGCATACCCCTAGGTCTCTGATGTTCCACCTTCACCTGTTGGCAATTCAGACACTTAGCCACAATCTCCGCTATGTCCTTCTTTATGCCATTCCACCAATAGAATTTCCATAGATCATGATACATCTTGGTGGCACCTTGATGGACAGAATTCCAAGATCCATGAGCCTCGCTCAACATCCACTCTCTCAAGTTATATACAACTGGCACACACAATCGGCCCTGATATCGCAGTACACCATCTCCCCCCTGGGAGTAAACCTCCACCTTCTAATTATGGACAAATTCCTTTAGCTTCACTAGGATAGGATCCTCATCTTGTCTAGTTTTAACTTTCATCACCGAGGAAGATTCTGACCCATTCTGAATAATCACACCACCATCCGTTGAATCTGTAAGGTGAACCCCCAAGCGAGCAAGCCTATGGACATCCTTTACCAACTTCTTTCTCTCATTCTCTACATGAGAAACACTCTCCATGGACAACCTACTAAGAGCATCCGCCACTATATTGGCCTTGCCAAGATGATAAAGGACACTCACGTCATAGTCCTTGAGAAGCTCTAGCTATCTCCTTTGACACAAATTTAGGTCCTTCTAATACCAAATTTGTCACGAACGAACTGGTCTACTGGATCGAGACATGGGACCTAGAACTATTAATGGCTCCAAGATAACTCGTGGTATATTCATAGCAACATAAGAGAATAAATTAAAGTGAAAACTCAAGACTTAAATGTGAATATATAAAAGTCTAAATATAATAAAATATAAATAATAGAATTAACATCACCACATCGAGCTAAAAGCTTAACATTATAATCTATGTCTGACAGCCTCTACTATCTGATGAGATGCTGGGATAGCCCCCAACTAATTCCAAGTCTTAAACTAAATAGACAACATAAAAATACTAAAAGAATGTCCTCAGTAGATAAGGACTCACAAATACTGGTCTAAGCAGAACTGATAGGGAGCAAGACCAACAACACGACTAAGTCTGATCGCCTAAACCTATATCATGAAATGATATAGCATAAAGTATGCGTTTAATGCTTTGAATGTAGTAAGTATGCGAGGTTAGAAAAATAGGCTAGTAAAAATGCATAATGAGTTCATGAGAGCAGGGCATTTCAAACCTAAAGTAATAGTCATAATTTAGGCATGAGGGCTCAAGGTTTTCAAGACAATTCATAAGCTAGTCATAGTTATATTCATAAGAAAAATCTTGTAAAACATAACTTGAGCAAAATTATCATAATCAAGAACATACATAAAATTATAAGGAGAAAAAGTGGGAGGATTCATCATATCCGACACCATCATGATAGAGCTCACATGATGCCCCAACTATCTAGCTCAAGTGTGCAGAGCTACCCAAGCTTGACAGGCAAGGGACAATAACATGGCGTAATCATTAAAGAGACTCTATATGGTTAATATGAGCATAGTCCTACGTTGGCAAATAGTTTTGAGGCTTGGGTTCGAGGAGCCCCCGATCTACTCGGTGCTAGATACCACTCCCAAAAACATGTACATGGATCATACAGTAATCATGAAACATACTTGAAATACATGGGATATTCAAAATCAAAAGATTCATGAACATGCTTGAAATATGTGAACTAGCCATGAAAGAGGCCCATGAGTTTACCATAAATATAAAATTGATACTTGTAAAAGATATGCATACTTGAGAAAGTCATCATACTTGAAATTTATAAATTCATAAAAGGTTCTTGTAAAAATCATGCATTGTAATCATAAAACATAATTTATGTCATCATACTCGAATCATAGGCTCATAAGCTAAATTTCTTAATTCATGCATGGTAGGGCATAATTATTAAAAAAATTGAATACATAAATTGATAATCAAATTGTGTGTAAAATCTACCCATTAGTCTTAAATCATTAATAGAAACTTGAAGGAACTGGACCCATAAACATAACATAGAAAATTGCATGAGTTTGAGTTAAAACCCTAGAAATCAATACTCTTGATTAGAAACTTGAATTCATGAATTGGTGAATAAATTTGGTCATGAAGGTGAAAGAAATACTCCATTCATAGCCCTACATATCTGAGAAATTTAATTCCTAAGCTGGTCTTGAAAGCCTAACAAAATTGGGGAATAAATTGAGTAAGGACTCTAACTTGATCTTGGGAAAGAATTTGAATTCAAAGCATGAAGGAGAAAATAATGGCTTATGCTAGGTTAAAACCTCCTAAAACACTCATTAAAGAGCCCAAACGATGTCAGTTTAGGAATTAGAAACTTGGGAGATTACAAAATTTCCTTGGAAATTGGGTTGAAATTCAACAACTGTACATCCCAACAGTACACATGATGGACCGTCACATGCCCGACGATCTGTAAATCTCTTCATCATCCTTATCCATAAAGGGGGAGGGGGGATCCTGACTAGCCTGAGCTAAGGTGGAAGCGATGGGTTGTCACTCTCATGATGGTCCGTCAAACCAATCGTCACCCCCAGGACACGTGGGTTCAACCCGTGGAACACGCGATGGTACGTCGCTATGTTGATAAGCTGTCACCCTCACCATCAAGCCTTTATATTGTCCACGATAGTCCATCACTTTCCTAATGGCCATCATTCCTACCATCAGAGACATGACGCTAGTGTGACGGGCTGTTAAGAGGCTGACGGACCATTAGCTCCTCCATCACCCTCTGCACCAGACCTGCAACTTCAATTCTTTTTCCTTCAATGAGCCATTTTGAGACTTGAGGTGTAACAAGTTGCATCCTCCTTATGCTTTCTAAATTTTTGTAGAAATGAAGGAGGTGGTCTAAGTTCTGCTACTTTTAGTTGTGAATGACTCGATTCACGAATCTCCTACTTTGACTCTGCAACTTGTTCTACCTCTGCCTTGTTGTCTCTAGGTATCACTTTAGCCAACTCTTTTCCACTGCACAAAGAGATCGCGCTGACATTCTCCTTGGGGTTCTTCTTAGTATTGCTTGGAAGTTCCCCTTGAGGTCTATTTGTTTATTGAATGGCCAATTGTTCCACTTGCCTCTCCAACTCATGGATTGACTTTTGCATCTCATTAACAAGCTAATTATGTTGAACCATCCACTTCTTCATGGACTCCTCTAAAGAATTGTTAGGTTGTTGCCCTTGAGGTCTCTAGAAGTTATTTGTGGGTCTCTAAAATTTTTTATTTCCTCCCCATTGGGGATTAGCTACATTTCTGCACCCCTGATTATAACTATTCCCTACAAAACCTCCACTATGACCTTGTTTCCCTACAAAATAAATAGATTCTGGGTTTAGTGGACAACCTGTATAAGCATGGCTTTCTCCACATGCCTCACATGATAACAGGGCATTCTGAAGTTGTTGAACCTAACTTACTGCTGGTGTGGTCACTAACTTGCTGATCATGTTCACCAATTGACTGATATCTACCCGGATTGTAGCCACACCATCAACCTGAAGCTTCCCTAGAACTTTGGTTGATGGAAAACCTCTTCCTAAATCCTGATAAGCTTGACTTATAGCTGACATAAGCTTCAATAGAGCGTCTATCTCATCATAGCTTTTGAATAAGATTTTCCCCTGTGCAGTAGCTCAAATAGAATCTTAGACTCTGGTTTCAGCCCCTCTATGAAGTTGTGCCCATTGATCTCCTTTGGCTGCATGTGATGTGGGAAATCTAGTAGATATCCCTTGCGTCTCTCCCAAGCTTGAGCCAAGGTCTCACCATCCTTCTGAATGAACCCTGAGATCTTTCCTCTGAACACCTTTGTTCTTCTTGAAGAGAAAAACCTTTTTATGAACTTTTTGTAAAGAGTTTCCCAAGTAGTAATGGACCCTGCTGGTTCATTCTGAAGCCATTCCTTTACCTCTCCAATTAGTGAAAATGGACACAAAGTGAGCGTAGCATACTCATTAGAAAAATTTTGATAATGGAGTTCTCAATGAGTTCCACGAATGTCACCAAATGCCTGTGAGGATCCTCGTACGGCTTGCCCTAATATTGGCAAGTGTTTTGAATGAACCACGTGTTTCCCTCCTTCAACTCAAAGTTTCTAGTGATGGACAACTTGATAATCTCTTTGGAAGCGTTATCCAAGTTTGGCCAAGAAAAGTTGAGCATATGAATCCTTTCTTGATTGTTTCCTTGTGTTAGCTCATTGTTCTCCGCCATTGCTAACCGACGGAAAGTTCTTTCAATTTTTGGATCAAAGTAAGCCAAGGGTTGTCCCTGCCTTCTGGTATCTAGCATAAATAAAACAAACAACACTTGAAAATTTCAACAACCAGCATAAAATATGGAATAGTGGAACAAAATCCCAATATATAAACAATTAATCAATATTCAAGTCCCCGACAATGGTGCCAAAAACTTGATGTCATCAAGCGCACGCAAGCGTACATACTCGTCAAGTAATATAGGATGGTGAAGTTGTGATATTGTACCCATAGTGTCATGACCTGATTCTATACCCTAGACGATACATAGTACTTGGAGTCAGAAGTAACCTCAAGCCAACCCATGGTCTATCATAACACTGGTAAACTGACTAAACATATGCGGAAGCTTTAAATAAATAAGATCATTTAAGAAAATTGATTTGACAAAAGTCCATACATCTGAAAAATAATACTGAATATTTGAGTATATGTCTAAAAGACATTTACTGATGATGAGTTTCTGGGATAGGCCCCTAGCTAACTCTAAAGTCTAACTAAAAGAAATTAACTAAAAATAAATATCATCCTCGAAAGATGAGGACTCGCCAAAAACTATTGCTGGTATTGTTTGAAGAATCTACTGACAATACTGGGGGATGAAAACCTGAGCCTGTATCAAGATACGATACAACATAGAAGGTATGCATCAATACTTGGAATGTACTGAGTAAGCAAGTGATGTAATAAATATGAAAGAACAAGTAACTGAACTGTATTGACATGTAATGACCAACTGAAATACTGAAAACTGATACAACTGAAGTATAACTGATATGGTAAATATTGACCCTGACTGATGGTCATAGACATGTCCTGGATCTGAGATACTGATTTGAGCTATGATGAACTGAACTGAACTGAGCTAAACTGAAACAATACTGACTAGTGGGAGAGTCTATAACCGATATATAACCACGTGAGCTAGATGTGGAGTTCGATGTATACACCCCATCGATAGGACCCAATATACATTTCCAGGGTATAAAGGCATGAACTGTGAAAATCACTGCATGGCCCATTTGGGCAAAAATAACCTACAGTGGCTACATATTTTGGGAACCTAAGTGTGTTGGAACCCCGACCTGCTCAGTGCTAAGTCCTACACCCACTGGATAGTCCTAACATGACTACTACTACCAAGCTGATAACTCGAAACTAGGGCCTAAGACTAAGTCAGGGATACTTATCTGAAAGTACCCTGACAGTCTTATCGGACAGAATTATGTAACTGGTGTTCTAAGACCGGCCAGAGCTGCTTATTTGGAATTATCGTAACCGCCTAAAGAACAAACTTGCTGCAATCCATGTTCCTTCAAGACCGTTCACAAAGAGTCAAGCAAGAGAGCTCCAAGATCTACAAGGTCTCTTCATGTAAAAGGAAGCACTTGAGTGCATATTGGAGACATGTAAAAGTTTCCATGTTTGGATCGTAGCTTGGGAAGAAGAAGGAACACAAGATGGCCAAAGGAGTGAAGAAAGTGGCGAGAAGTGAAATTGGCTAATCTCGAAATTCAAGGAAAAAGAAGACCATCCAAATAAGGCCTTACTCATTAAGGGCATATTTATAATAGTCTATCTTTTTTTTTACTTAGTATAAATAGGGGCTCTTTTAATTCATGATAGATTTTCATGACTTTGAACAAACAATATTTTGAGTGTGGTAGATAGCTAAGCTTTTGTCAAGATTTTGATTGTTAACTTTGTAGAGAAGAGGGTTGCAAAGGAATCATCTCCCTTGAGGTCTTCTTAAGAACTAGGTGATTCTTGATTTAAGAATTGGAGGTCCTTGTCCCTTTTTCACAACGGTTACTAATTCCAATCACTTTATGTCTAATTAGCTATCTTTCTTTAATTTCTTGTATCATTTGGTACAATTAGTATTGTTCTTTACAATATTAATCTTGGGATTTTGGTATTAAATTAAAAAAAAGTCAAAGTAAATATCCGATTTTTTTTTAATTTATTTTTTTGACACTACATTCTTGTTCCCTAGTGTTTTTTGTGTCTAGATCTTAGGTTCTTTTTGAAATTTGAGTTTTGGATATCCATCTAACATTGAAGACATTGAAGCTTTAAGACTTTATGAAAATTGCAATAGGGTCTTGTTGATTGGGGTTGTTTTGGAGCTTAATTTTGCTTGGGTTTTGTTCTCTATGCCAAGGGGAAGAAAATCCTAAATTTTGAGCTCATTTGGAGATGTTTTGATCAAGGGTTTTGTTCTTAATGTTCTTAGTATTCTTAACGATCTTCATATCTTCAAGGTGAATAAGAAGACTCAAAGGTACTTTTGATCCATTTCTTCCCTTTAATTTTGTAAAAAATGTGTTAGTGGGTCCATTTGTGGAAATTGTTGGTAAAATAATCAAAATTTTAAAAAAAATAAGATTTGCAAAAAAAAAAATTTAAAATTTCCATGTGGATAGCACCACGTCAGCAAACCTTCCACGTGGCAGACATCAACCAGCCTAGTCGCGCCAGCTGTTATGTGGGCCTCAATTTTAGAAAGCTGAAATTGCTTTTCAGCCCTTCTTTTTCTAAGTGTTGGGATTTTTGGACCCCAAAATTTTTCTAAGTGTTCAAACTTTACGGTTCTTTTTCCAAACTTATTTTTTCTTTCGATTTATACACTACATCTAATTAACATATTTAATTAGTTTTTAAATTATTTTTTTCATTTTTTTTCATCTCATTTAATTCACAAAAACTAGTAACATCAAGTACTTCACCTACTTTTTGTTACTTAGTTTTCTTAGTCCAATTTTTTTTGGTTTTGTGCTTCTTCTTCTATCTTTTTTTTCTTTATTCTCCTTTAATTTTATTGATTCCATCACGTTATCTTGTGCCTTTATTGATTCAACAAGAATCCATTCTAGACCTCAAGTTTAGCTTGCACACTTGAAACTCAACGAATTACACAAGCTACAATCTTTGGTCGTGGAAATTGTGAGGCATCTAAGGCGAGCATTTCTTGGGAGAGTGTGAATTTTTTTCACTAACGTAACAATTTGCTTACTTTGTTTTTTGTCTTCCATAGGTACGATGGCCAATCAAGATGAGGTGAAGACGGTGCCCACCGGGGAACCCACTTTGCATGATATGGTGAACATGATAACCGCTTTATCTTCCCTTATGGAAGGGAGAATGTATAATTTGGAAAATCATTTTTTGGACCTTGATTCAAGGAATAGAGACTCTACTCCTTTCTATCACCATGGAAAAACAAGTGGAGTTCTTCATGACTCCTCTTTCCCAATTTCACCACGGACTTTTCATAGAATATCCTACCCCACCTCCACCGCTCCCCCACCATCTTCTACCACCCCATTACCTACTACTACCCTACCATATCTTCCTCCACAACAACCATATTTTCCTCCTCCTCCACCACATGATCCTCACCACACTCACATATGCCATTTCCTCCACCAAATACCCGTCTTCCAATTTGAAATGTCCGTCCAATCCGCAATGCCCAACCTTCGGATGGTGAATTTCATGAGGAGTTCTAAGAGGAGTTTGATAATGTTCCCAATGATTACCAAAATCATTTGAGAGGACCACACATTGACTTTCAAGGTCCTCACCATGGAAGAGGAGGTCGGCATAGTCCTATCCATCACATGGGTAGAAATAGAGGTGATTATTGAAGAGATGGTCAACGTGGTAGGAGCTACCATGACGATTTATATGTTGAGGATCCTTATGGAGTTCATGAGTTCAATATCAATAATTGAGTTCGGTAAATGAGTCTCAACTCCATCAAAGTGACCCTTCCTTCATTTAAGGGTGAAAGCAACCCGGATGTATTTCTTGATTGGATAATATAATGTGATAGGATCTTTTTGACAAATGATATGTCCGATGACCAAAATTCATCTTATGCCATTGCTAAATTTGAGGGCTTTGCTTCCACATGGTGCAATACTCAAGTCAAGGCAGGACGGATGCACGGTTTGTCTGTCACCCCACCTTGGAAAGAGTTGTAAATGATTTTGAAGCGGAAGTACATTTACGAGAGGTACTTCCAAAAACAACTTAAGAAGATCTACACTTTACAACAAGGCACCAAAAGTGTACAACAATACTATGATGACTTTCAACTCTTAAAGATGTGAATTTATTTTGATGAAGATCCTTTGAATGCTATGGCTCGGTTTAGAGATGGATTGAGTAAGGAGAACGCTTCCCGCATGAGAATCCACCACTATCGTGATATTAATGAAACTCTTGAGGCGGCTATTGATATAGAGGTGGGGCTCCAAGAGGAGAATTTTGAAAAATTAAGGGGTTTCAAAGGTACTTGAAACTACAACAAAGTTGGAGAAACTTCTTCTTCCAATTGGCAAAGGGAAAAGGGCACCATGCAAGAGGTCAAGAAGCCGTTTGTCAAAAGCAATCAAGTAGAGCGGCCCAATCCCAATCTTCTCCCAAAGGAAGCAGGTAACACTTCTCGCCCTATTAAATGTCACAAATGTCAAGGTTTTGATCATAAGATGAGTGAGTGCCACAATCGGAGGGCATTCATTATTTTGACTGATGGTCTTTATTGTTATGATGATGTTGATGTTTTTGAGGGGGTGACATTGATGCAACCCAAGTGCAGGGTTATGTTGTAGTTGATGAGGAGTGTGGGGATGGTGATGATGTTGGTGTTCTTTGTGTACTATCCAAGCGGGCCTTGGTAGTCAGTGATATGCCTCAAGAAGGAGAGCTCACCGTTCCAACTTACGTAGTGCGTCGTGCCATGATAAGTAAGGCTATGGATGAACCTAGTCAACGGGAAAATCTATTCCATTCTAAATGTCTCATTCAATGAATTTGTGCTCCTTAGTTTTGGATGGTGGTAGTTGTACCAATGTGGAAAGTTCTTCTTTGGTAGACTTTCTTCACCTTCCCCTAACCAAACACTCTTCTCCTTAAAAACTTCAATGGTTGAGTGAGTATGGGGAATTGAGGGTCCATCGTCAAGTTGTGATCAAATTCAAGATTGGTACATACCAAGAGGAGATTCTTTGCGATGTGGTGCCTATGCAAGCTTCCCATTTTCTACTTGGGCGACCTTGGTAATATGATACATCTACTCATTATGATGGTAGAACAAATCAGTATTCCCTTGTACATGAGGGGCGCAAACATATTCTCTGTCCCTTCACTCCATTACAAGTGAGTGACATGTACATCAAAATAAAGGAGTTGAAGGAGAAATTCAGGGGAGTTGCGGGTAGTAGCAGAGTTGGTGCCGGAAAGGAGAGTGAAAGTGAGGTGAATCCTAAGGTGAAGAAAAGGTGGCACTCTTGGAAAGTATCAAGGAAGTTAGGGAGGATTTGGAGGAGAGGCAACCGGTGGTCCTTCTTGTGTATAGGGACAATTCTTTGCTTACTAATGAACTAACCCCTTCTTTTCCTAGTCCTATTTCTTCTCTTTTTCAGAATTATGATGATGTGTTCCCATTGGACCTCCCAAAAGGATTGCCTCCCTTAAGGGGTATTGAACATCAAATTGACTTCATCCCGGGGTTACAATTGCCAAACAAACTGGCTTACCGGTGCAATCTGGTGGACACTAAAGAACTTCAAAAGCAAGTGGATTCCCTCCTTGAAAAAGGGGTGGTGAGAGAAAGCATAAGCCCGTGTGCGGTTCCAGTGATCTTGATTCCAAAGAATGATGGCACTTGAAGGATGTGTGTCGATTGTCGTGTCGTCAACAAAATCACGGTAGAGTATCTCTATCCCATTCCTCAACTTGATGTCATGTTAGATCAATTGAATGGTTCTTGCATATTCTCCAAGATTAATCTGAGGAGCGGTCACCATCAAATCAAGATGAAACCCGGGATGAATGAAAAACAGCATTCCAGACAAAATTTGTCTATATGAATGGTTGGTGATGCCTTTTGGTCTCACTAACACTCCTAATACTTTCATGTGCCTAATGAACCATGTGATAAATCCTTTCGTTGGTTGATTTGTGGTTGTATATTTTGATGATGTGTTTGTGTATAGCAAGACCATGGATGAACACGTTGATCATTTGAGATGTGTTTTTGATGTGCTTCGACGTGAACAACTTTATGCTAATATTGATAAATGTTCTTTTTGTGTTGATGGAGTTGTTTTCTTGGGTTTTGTTCTGAACTCAAGGGGCGTTGAGGTTGATGAATCCAAAATAGACGCTATTAGAAATTGGCCAACTCCTACATTCATTGGTGATGTTTGTAGTTTTCATGGATTGACTAGTTTCTATAGACATTTTGTTAAGGGTTTTAGCACTATATCTCTCCCTTGAACAAGGTGATCCAAAAGGATGTGCTTTTTATTTGGGGTGAGGAGCAAGCAAGGTCTTTTGAAACTTTGAAACAAATTCTTAGCTCCGCACCATTGTTTCAATTTCCCAACTTTAATAAGACTTTTGAACTTTAATTTGATGCTAGTAAAGTGGGCATTGGTGCCATTTTGATGCAAGATTTGAAGCCCATTTCTTATTTTTAGTGAGAAGCACAAAGGTGTGACCTTGAATTATTCCATCTATGATCTTGAGCTTTATGCTTTGATTAGAGCTCCGGGTTCTTGGAAACATTACTTGTGGCCTAAAGAGATTGTCATTAGGACCGATCATAAGTTCTAGAAACATCTTAAGGCCCAAGGAAAGTTGAACAAGAAGCATGCCAAATGGATTGAATTCCTTGACACTTTCCCTTATGTAATCCAATACAAAAAGGGGAAGGGTAATGTTGTGGAGGATTCTTTGTCTAGGAAGCATGTTTTGGTTACTACTTTGACTTCCAAATTGATGGATTTTGAAAGCTTAAAATCATTATATCCCGAGAACCCCAAATTTTCTCCAATCTTCAAAGATTATGAAGCATGGGAAAGGGACCATAGGCTTAAGGATAAACCCCCATCCCTTTTTGCTAGATTTGATGGTTACTTCTTCAAAAACAAGCGTTTATGTGTGCCAATGAGCTCTTGGAGGGAACTCCTTGAGAGATAGGCACATTATGGGGGTTTGATGGGCCATTTTTTCATTGATAAGACTTTGGGTATTTTTGAGGAACAATTTTACTTGCCTAAGATGCGTAGTGATGTTGCAAAACTTTTTAGTCAATGTGTTGAATGTCGTAGTGCTAAATGTAGACTACTTTCCCATAGTATGTATACCCCTCTTCTCACGCCCCAAAGGCCTTGGCTTGGTATTTCTATGGACTTTGTGTTGTGCTGGCCGAGGAATATAAGGGATAGGGACAAAATTTTTGTGGTTGTTGACTGATTTTCAAAGTTGACGCATTTTATTTCATTTCATAAATATGATGAAGCTTCTCATGTTGCATCCTTGTTTGTTGAACATGTGGTTAAATTACATGGCATTTCTAAATCCATAGTGAGTGATAGGGACCCAAAGTTCCTTAGCCACTTTTGGAAGAAATTGTGGGGCAAACTTGGTACTAGATTTTTATTTTCCACTTCATGTCACCCCCAAAATTGATGGACAAACCGAGGTTTTGAATAGGATTCTAAGTTCTATGCTTCGGGCCATGGTTAAAGGTAAACTCACATCTTGGGAAGATCAATTGCCTCTAGTTGAATTTTCTTATAATCGTGTGATTCATAGTACTATTGGCATATCTCCATTTGAGGTTGTTTATGGTTTTAACCCACTTACCCCCTGATCTAACCCCTTTGTCTCAAGATGTTATGTTGAGTTTAGATGGCAACAAAAGGGCCGAGGCCATGAAATCCTTGCATGAGAAGGTACAACTCCAACTTGAGAAGAAAAATAGAGAGATGGAAAGAAAGCCAACAAGGGCCGCAAAAGAGTTGTCTTTGAACCGGGTGATTGGTTTTGGGTCCATTTTCGCAAGGAAAGGTTTCCCAACAAAAGGAATACCAACCTCATGCATAGAGGAGATGGTCCATTTGAAGTTCTTGAAAGGTTGAATGATAATGCTTACAAAGTGGCTCTCCCTCCGGATTACCATATGCACAACACATTCAATGTGTGTGATCTTTCTCCTATGGTGATGTGTGATGATGACCCCTCGAATTTGAGGAAAAATTCTTCTCAAGAAGGGGAGAATGATGAAATTAATGATCCTTCAAGACCATTCACAAAGAGTCAAGTAAGATAGCTCCAAAATCTACAATGTCTCTTCATGAAAAAGGAAGCACTTGAGTGCATATGGGAGACGTCTAAAGGATTTCATGTTTTGATCATAGCTTGGGAAGAAGAAGGAACACAAGATGATCAATGGAGTGAAGAAAGTGGCTAGAAGTGAAATTATAATCTTGAAGTTCAAGGAAAAAGAAGACCATCCAAACAAGGTCGTTACTTATTAAGGGAATATTTGAAATAGTCTATCTTTTTCCTTAGTATAAATAGGGGCTCTTTTAATTTTCATGGTAGATTTTCATGACTTTGAACAAATAATATTTTGAGTGTAGTAGATTGCTAAGCTTTTATCAAGCTTTAATTATTAATTGTGTATAGAAGAGGGTTGCAAAGGAATCATCTCCCTTGAGGTCTTATTAAGAACTAGGTGTTTCTTGATTTAAGAATTGGAGATCCTTGTGCCTATTCACAAGGGTTGCTAATTCCAATCACTTTGTGTCTATTTAGTTATCTTTCTTTAATTTCTTGTACCAAAACTGAAACTGATTCTGGAAGTTCTAAGACTAGTTAGAGCTGCTTATCTGGAAGCTTCGTAATCGTCTAAAGAACAAACTGGTAACTGATAACTAATATCTGGGAGGCATTACTGACAGCTTAAGGAAAACTATAGTCAAACTGATTAGCTGACTTTTTTGAAAAAAATACTGAACATGCTAACATTCTGACTGAAAATGGACTAGCATGCAATTGACTAAGATTTCGACTGATATTAATAATATGAGAATCCCCAAATTGATAGAATCAAGCAAAAAGAATAACTAATCAACTATGCAAGACTCTAATTTACTGAATTTAAAATCTAGGGCTAGAACCCATTTATAGGAACAAGTATAAACATAGTCACTGGATAGTGGAAATATAACAAAAACTAACATGAACAGTATTGCACATGATATAGATGGAAATCTGGTTGATAAGTTTTCACACTCGAAAACTCATAGCTTAAAACTAATAAGAAAGTTAGATGGTTTTTTGGGGCACAATGGAAGGACAATTCCCTTGCTAAATTCCCACATATATGGTGAAAGATTCCTGAGAAAATCCTAGAGAAATTCTAAGAAGAAGGATTCAATACCCTTGCGCTGCTCCCTGACTGAGATTCTATATTCTGACTTCTGAGGGAACAAGAGGAATGAAGTTTAAACATAGATTAACCCTCTAAATCCCCTGAATATAACTTAAAATGAAGTAGTTTAGGGATTAAAAAGCTAATAAGTTACCAAAATAACTTTGGGAGAAAGTTTGGAAATTGCCCGATAGGGACCAACGAGTCACACAACGAGTTGTTAGTTGACACCACGACTCATTTGGTCCAGTCGTCTATCCTAGTATTAAAGCTAGGGCTTACTGGAACTGGAAACAGGTGGGGACCACGACTCATTGGAAGAACCAACGGGTCGTTGGTACCTCTCATGGCCACTGGCAGGGTCTTGAACAAAACACTGGGGGGCCCTCCTCTAACGGGTGACACCTTGACTCGTTGGTTGAGACAAGGAGTCATTGTCACTTCTCATCCTGGCTTCTGGAATCCTGAAGAATATTGGGGCTTAACGCCACGGGTGGACACAATGACTCATTGTGTGATGCAACGGGTCATTGTTGCCACTCATTGTCACTGTAAGAGATCATCAACAACACCGTGGAGCTACAACTAATGAACCAACCCACGAGTCGTTACATTATAGGATGACTCATCGTTTGACTCATGGGTTCCTGGAAAGGGTCAACTGATTCCTAAGCTGGGAAGGTAACGAGTGGCAGGAAAACTTGTTGCCTCATGCAATGGGTCGTTCCATGCCTCGTTGCTTCTTGGAGGACAACTGGAAGGCCTAACCACAACCCAGACAATGGGTTTATACTGCTGACAACGACTCGTTGTCTCGGTCGTTTTGAGAAAATTTTCCTAGTTTTCCTCGGTTTTTCATGCAAGGTCTGAGTTTGGTCTAGGAAAGCTTTAGGGTGTTATACATAGAGACTTGTAAGATTAATTGCTAAGGTTGAACCTTTATTGCTCTATTCAATAACACACAAGTAAAATTGGGAAATTGTTTTGATATTACTTTCTACTAAACTTGAAATATAAATTAAAGCTAATGAAATAAATTTGTTTTCAAGAGAGTTTTAATTCAAATGATGATTAAAATCTAGGGTATTGGCACTTTTTCTATCAAGTTAAGTTTTAGAATTAAAATACGCTAGACAATATCCTTCTAAAGACTGCTAGTTGAAAGTTATGAACTCACTTCATAACTATTCTATTGAATAGCCAAAAACTATCTCATGAACCCTAACACTTACACACCTATTGTCGTAGGAGAAATATGAGACGATGGTTGAAGATACTTAATTCAACTGACTAGGGTTGTAGGGTGTATCCCTATCCTCAACAACAGAATCAACTCTTGAATTTTTTTAACAATCATTAGTTCCCTCTCCCGAATTCAACCAACGAGCCAACAAATAATATTCGAAAATTTATCAGACTAATGAATAAGCATGAAATCAAGTAAGCATAAACAATCTTGAAAAGAAGAGTGAATTGCCTACCATAAATGAATATTCAAACTAAAACCTTCAAGCCCTGGCCAATACCCTAGAATAGGGAGTTTAGACACTCGTGTTCAAGTGCAAACCAAAGAAATCATCATTCGAATCAACAAAGATAAAAGTAAAGAAGAAAAATCTAAGAAGAACATGAACTTGTCTCTTCCCAAAGACTGCGTATAATGATTGATAGATGCCTAACAAATGACCTAGCAAAATATTTATAGTATGGTAAAAAATTCCCCTTTTTGCTTTAAGTAATTAATCTTTTGGACTTAGAAAAATACATCCTAGAAAGGCCCTGGCACGCCACTTCTACTATCTCGCCATACTTGGCTTGAAATTCTTCTGAAGTTCGGCTTTTGGCGCGCCACTTCTCACATCTCGCCAAGGTGTTAGTGAAAATTCTACAGTCCTGGACCTGGCGCTCCACTTCTCTCAATTTCCTTTGGATAAAAAATTCTGAAGGTCACACATCAAAAGGAATAGGCTTGTTTTTGTGGCTAGAGAAAAATATAGCCTTATAGCTCAATGGTGTTGACTAGGGATTCTGATAAGAAAGGAGCAACAACAGTGATCCACACGGGTTATCAAAGACATGTCTTAATCATATCTTACCTCTTTGACAACTAGCTATCACACATATTTAAGAAAGTTCTAGATGTTACACTATGTATAGTACACAATAATTTCAAGCTCACCGTTATGGAATTATGATCTGGGTCAATTTCTTATAGCCACATAACAACACAATCATACTGCATGGATTCCCATTATTAAGTCCTAGGATCTATTTTCTTGAGTCAAGCTAACCTATGTGTTTCACATGGAATTGTACTTCTCATGCATTCAGGATGACCACTTCATTGTTTCTAGCTTAACTTCCAAGTGAAATGTCAAGAGCTCACAAGTGGCGATTTTTGACTCTATCCTAAAAATAAAAAAAATATGACTAATTTTTTCTTAAGAAGGTCATCATCCTTCCATCATCGGCACCAGTCACTACACCTATGATGAACTCTACATTTTTTGACTCTCAATTTTAAAACACTTAATTAAAACAAGCAATCAGAGATGAACAATCATATGACATAACATCCTGTTTAAACAGCCATCCACATACTACTTATGACAAACCAAGCTAACTAGTACAGAAGTTTTGTAACTATTTCTTCAATGCATTCAAAAAATTTACCAAAGATAGACTAAAAAGGAAATCTATTTCCTCCATCCCACACTTAAATAGTGCACTACCCCAAGCACACAAACATATCATATCAAGTAGGGAGAGTAAAAACATCCTGAGCCTCTAGACAAAGTCATCGTAATCAGGATTAAACTCCTGATCATCATCATCGTCTCCTGCATCATCAAACTACATAGCTCAGGTGGTGGGATCATCCTCATCACTGTCATCAACTGCATGGCTCTAGTGGTGGAATTTTCACAATATTTACTTTTATGCTCATGCAACTTTTTCTTCTTTTTTCTCTTTGCTTTCATTCTTTTCATTTTTTTCCTTTTCTCTCCGTATTAACATCACCTGCTTTGTTTTACATTTTTCACCTTTTATATTTATTCAAGCTTCTGTACTTTAGCCTCCCCTTTTTCTTCACTTGTGCTCATTTCATACAAAAAATTTTAATTTAAAGTTTCTTAGAAGTCATTTGGATCAAACAAAGTTCAGTAGAACAGAAGGGATTTAGCTTTTAACATTGCTATCAAAAGAATAAGCTCAAGCTCGAAATGTCTAACTAAGACAATCACATTAGGGCAGGTAAAAACAGGTTAAAAATAGGCTGCCAAAGAAATGTCTATATCACTTCCTAGATTCAATATCTTCATTTTGTTTAGTATACACACCGGGAAAGTTCTATACTTTATTGTGCAAGCATGGCACTAATGAAAAAAGTCTCACACATACATGGCACAAATGGTTCAATAATGGCGATCAAGATTATATAAACACACATATTCATATTGAATGTCTCACATTATTAGGCCCATTTTATTAAGCATAGGATTCAAGTCCAAAAGTCTAAGTATTCCTACCTTTTCATGCAACTTTATGAGTGAACTATTATGAGGTCTTAATGGTTTCCTGAGTGAAGCACTTAGCATTCGGATGGTTTCAAGTTCTTATTCTCCTACCAATGACTAATTTTTCCTTAAAACGGTCGTCATCCATCCATCATAGGGAAAAAATCATGACTATGACTATGAAAATTATTATACTACTCCTAAAAATTAAAAATTACCCGGTTCAAAGGTCTCTCCCTTGAAAAAGAACCGAGGCCATAAGAAAATCGAGGGGTGGATGACATATGCCATTTTTCAAAAAATTCAAGATAGATATAAGATGGAATACTTTCCCTCATCCTCAAACTTATTAGGAGTGTCATGCTTTGTCCTTGAAGCATCTATAACATAAAATAAGAAGGGCGCAAAATACTCCCTGAGACCCTCTAGGGCCTATATATCAACATGTTTCTTTGATTATCGTGTGGTACGACCCCACACTTAATCTCCAACCATACTCCTTAGTCGAAATTAGTTAGACTTTCCCTTCTCAACGGGTTTCCTCCCAAAAAGCACCTGAATTAACATCATGACATGATGTGGGTTACCTTGATTACTTAAACTTCATCAAGATACCACTTGGGATGCCTCCCAAGTAGCGCTTGATTTGACATCGCGACATGGCTCTCGGCATTATATCTGAAATAGCAGAAAAACAAAACAACAACAAAAAGTAAAGTAGAAAATAAAGACAACAAAAAGAGTTTTGTTACACCTTGAGTCTACACCCTGGATGCAAAACATGACCTAGAACCACAAATGGCTCCAAGCTAACCTGTGACATGGCATAATACTACTAAAATTTGATTTAAGATAAACTTAGCTAAAGCAATTTAACTGTGAAAGAAAGAACATTTCATAGAAATACTAGAATAAGTTGAATTTTAAATAGTCAGATAAACACTGAGTCATAAGCTGAAAACTCTAATACTCTTTCTAAAAGCCTCTATGTCACGAACCAAATGGGCGGGTCATGCGTGCACCTTGTTGACCCTAGTTCAACAGGAGAACCCCTTGTTAAAATACCCTTTTTAATACGATAATAGAGTCAAATACATATAACGAACCTCTATTCCAATATCAATTTGTAGTATCTTCTAATTAACTCAACATAATAAATCACAAAAGGATTTCCAAAACTCACTCTTCCAAAAGATCTAGTCTAGACAAGTACAAGAGATATAACCAAAATATTGACAAATAGAAAGACATAGCTTCGTCTGCAAAAAAGGGAAGAACCTGATGCTGAAAACAGTATGTCATTCATGAAAGTTCAAACCTGACACAACCTACACCCAAAAAGGCATAGCAAGGTAGTAATGAGTACACCACACACAATGCTCAGCATCATTGGCCGATTACAATTAGTTCATGCAATAACATAAAATTAATGTGCAATCAATAAATCAATTTTTAACACATAACTTCACGATTAATCCATCAAGTAACTTAATTCCTAATTACCCCAATTTATTTGTAGAACATCCTCTTTCACTACCAATCTTAGCCACCAAGACTGCCCTACGTTTTGATGGGGCCACACTGCAGCGGTAACTTGACTGTTGTCGCAGTCTCACTACAGTGGAAATTCCACCATTGTAGTTGTACTACTCTAGGTAGTATCTCGGCTTCACTGGCATCCTCTATATTACAACCTGTGCATGGACTCCGGATTATGACATGGGACCTAAAACCATATATGGCTCCAAGCTAACCCATGGTGTGGCCTATTACTAGCACAATATAAGTTATAAGGAAAACTGAGTGGAAGTTAACTGAAATATAAGATATTCTCTTATGGATAACAAGATTGTATGATAATATAAACATTGAGTCACAAATCTGAACATGCAAACTCTATGTTTGAAAGCTTCTACTAACTGAGGAGGTATTGGAAGCCCCCAGCTAACTCCAAAGTCTAAAGCTAAAATGAGGTTAAAGAACTAGATGAAGTAGATTACTCTAGTGCTCGAAAGATGAGGACTCACCGCTGCTAGCTGACTATGTCCGGAACGTTTCTAACTGTGTGTTGAGTCTGAGTACCTAGATCTATATAATGAAATGATATAGCATAGAGTCTGTAGTCAGTACTTTGAATGTACTGAGTATGTAAGATAAGTAAAACAAGCTAGTAGAATAATAGTCTGAAAACCTGAATATAGAGAAAGAGAGAACATGAGAGTAAAGAGAATATGCTAAACATCATATCCTTGAAGTAATCATAATCATGAGATATTCATCATAAGCTAAACATAATGACCCAAGGTTTAGAAATAGAAAATCATATGATACCATACTTGAAATCATACGTGAAAACTCATAAGCTAATAAATGGGTCAAATATCCTATAAAACATAATATCATAATATATGAACATAAGTAACTAAAAACATGAGGAATAATGGGAGACTCATCATAACCGACGCCCATCACAATTGAGCTTATGTGATTCCCCACTAACTTGCTCAGGTGGAAAGAGTCATCCTAAGCCTTGACAAGGAAAAGAATGACTAAAGGAATGATATTACTTGTGACTCAGGGAGAAAATATATGATAATGATGACCCATGCATGAGCCCATTGAGGCAAGGGAGGAACTCTCAAATATCAAGGATTCCATATTTCTCGAAATAAGGGAACCATTCTCTAATATCGAGGATCCCTTATCCTACAGTGGCACGTAGTTCTGAGACCTGGAGTTTACTAGAACCCTAGCCTACTTAGTGCTAGACACTACTCCCAAAACATGCATATTGCTCATAATCATATTCTAAAAATATAGCTTAAATATAAATACTAGAGAGTGTTGACTCCAAAACAGCATAAACCAATCATGTTAGCCTTGGCTAAATTCATATTAAGCATACTTAACTTTGCATGGGTTTGCCCAAGTCATACAATTATTCATACTTGAAATTAAATTCATTCTTCAAAATCTTGGTTGTAAGAGAAGAATTAGGACAAGAACATAATTAGAAACTTAGAATGATGATTGAAATAAAACACAATTGATTATTGCACAATTCAACTAAGAATAATGACAAGAGAACTCAGAAGTGTTGTTGTTCTCAAGAAGTTGAACTCTAAGTGTGATTATGTCTAAAAGCATGATACCTTAAAAAAATAACCGAGAAAAGTATTTATAGAAATAATCAAAAACCTTTCCTAAATTAATAGGGAAACTACTAAAATTAACGCCACCATAACCTAAAAGTCGTAGCATGAAGATACAAGTCGTGGCTTCCATCTATAACAACAGGCAACCTCGAAATTTTATAAGTCGTGCGAGCTGGTATGACTCGTACAATGCCGTTATGAATCGTACATTCCTATCATGGTCTGATCCTGTGAAATATGGCATCCTCTAAATATTTCCACGAGTTCTCTAATATGACTCGTACCTTGCTCTAATGACTCGTGGTTTCCTCTCATACCATAGAATCTGCCATTCAACATTATTTCTAACATTCACCATAGCTCCTTGGTATGGGTAATAGGTAGTCATAATGACCTGTAGCTGCTGCCCATACCAAGAGACTAGACAAGTGCATCCTTCTCAAGGAAATGGCCAATTACGACTCTTCGTATGAGTCGTGCCATCTTGGAGCGAGTCGTGCCAAAGCAGTCTTGGACTCAAATGCAGAAGAAGGGTCTGAGGAGACCCAATCCGGTGAGGCAAGTGGAAGAGATGAATCAAAGGAGGAGGCCTCTAATGCTGCACAAGTACAGACCCCATCCAGAGAGAACCGCACAGTCCGGTGGAGAGTGCCGGGAGCTAGAGAAATTTATGAGCAAGGAATTTCTCTCACCGCCAAAAACAAGACAAGGCGGAGCATCTAGGAAGAATAGCGGATCCTCATAAACTACCTGAATGAAGTTGAGGAGATGAAGCGGATATTCAGCTTCTATGGTTTTGAGTGGATGGCCAAGACTCTAGCTCAGTATACCGCATAATTGGTTGGGGAGTTTTATGCCAACTATTTGGCCACCATGGAGCAAAAGGAGAAGGAGGGGCAGAAAATAAAAGACCAGCCCCGACTTGAGAGTGTTTTGGTCGGAGGACGAGAGATGGACATATCAGAGCAGACCATCTCTCGAGTTCTGTATGGACCACAATTCATGCCTACAGGAGTGATGCCTGAGTATGATTATAGGGTGTAGGCAATGAAGCTGATCAGGAATTTGGGATTGCAGGAAAGGCAGAGGTAGCTGCAATGGTTGGTGGGTGTGATTGCTAAGAATAAGGAAGAAGCTGAGTGGGTTACTGGTGGAAAGAAAGTGACAAAGAACTCATTTAACTTCATAGAAAAAGCATGTTGGGAACTAGTGCGCCACCAGCTAGCACCCAAGGTCAACGACAACACATTGGGTGTTGACAGAGCAACTTTGGTGGCATGCCTCATGTCCGTTATTCTATCAACATCCCGAAGATCATCGTAGAGGACATACGAGATCGGGCAGTGGGAGTGAGAACTACCGTCCCATTCCTGATTGTTGTATTCAGACTATGCATAGAGGCAGGGGTGCCAATACGACGGGGTGAGGAGCGTATGATCGAAGGGAAGAGGATTGCAGACATCGGCCTTATCCGGGATGAAATGAACCCCTTGAATCGAGTCTAGATTCCCACATTAGATCCATCAGTCCAGCCAGCAGGGGGCGCACAGGTGAATACCCCTACCTTACAAGAGTAGAGCGAAACACCGGTTATAGATTCCAGTCATTCAGAGTCAGCTCCTAGCATTTCAGCTGCACCACAGCCTAGCCTACACACTCAGACTCCAGTAGGGCATATCTTGGTGCCTCAATATTTCCTCTAGAAGCTAGCCAAATAGTTGACCATGTCTTAAAGAAAAATTCAAGCTATGATGGAAAACGTGAAGCCATGGGTCAAAGAGGATATAGATACAGCAGCTCAGGCCATACATTCTCGTCTGGATGGATTTGAGAGTCGGTTCAACATTCGTATGGAGGAGCAGACCTACACCAGCAGTCTCCATGAGGAGTTAGGGGATCTTTGAAGCCATGTAGCCGAGATGTCATCATGACAACCGGCAATCATAGCAGCCCCCACTCTTCCAGACCTCGATGCAGAACTCGATGAGGAGATTGATTTGGCGGCTTAATGTAGCCGACAATAGTTGCTAGAGATAAGGGAAAGAAAAGAGCTTCTGAGGATGTTGGAGAGGAGAGTCTAAGAAAGAGAAGGAAGAAGGAAAGGAGAGAGCTCAAGTGGGCACGAGAAGAGAGCCTGCAGACTCATGGCGCACATATGTTAGAGTTGCAGGAGCGAGCTAGAGGATCAGGCAGCTCCACCATGACTCAGCCCGATCTTGCCAGTGGTCGTGACCCTTCGGGTGAGCCACCTTCAGCCTCTATTGACACAGAGGCCATATAAGTTTCCAAGAATAATGAGGGGGTAGCCACCCCCCTATCGATGCTTCATTGAGCGCGCCGGCCACCGCTAGCACCACGATTGTAGTGGAGGTACCTCCTCCGCAGTATGACAAGAGTTCTTAGAGCGCCACAGGTATGTTCCCTTCCCTATGTTCTTGTAGTTAATGCTTCGGGGACGAAGCTTAATTTTATTAAAGGGGATGGGTGTACTTGTGATTTTTTTGGGATATTTTTATTCTTCTGAGGTTTTTTCTTGCCATGTTTCTTTTTACTCGGGCATGCAATGTAGTAGAACCGACATATTTAGGATTTTATTTTTCTTATTTTGTGATTTTTGTTTAATTAGGAAATAACTTAGTAGTACTCAGCCAATGAAAATGCACTAGTTTTGATTTTTGAATAAATTGACCCTGTTTAAAATTTTTTGATGCATTAGCTATGTATTTGTGACTGCATGCATGATTTTTGTGGATCTTTTGATGTCATTTAGTTTGTTAGCATGAGGAGTTTTATTAAGCCATGTGTAAACCAGACAGGTAAAGTGAATATAAGTCACGTACCATGAGTAAGTGAGGTGTAATACTTAGTTCAGTACTGTGTTGAAGATCTAGAACTTGCCTGGTTGGTCTTTGCATAGGCTAAGGATGGTAGGATAGGATATGATCATAGGCCATTCTTTGTTAAGCTCACTTTTAGCCTAAATAACCTTAAACAAAATTATATGATTCCCTTGATCCCTATTTTGAGCCTTTAGTTGACCATTTTTCTTTGATTAACCGACTAACCGTACCCAATTTTTTATAATGAACCTATTTTTGCCTTGGTCCTTCCTTGGATATTCTGAACCTCAACATAAGCAAAATTCCTAAGTTGAAGGTGGTTAGAGTAGGGGTGCATAAATGGTGGGAACGAGAAAAAGGGAAAGAGAAGAGAAAAGGTTAAAAATGAGATGTGGTGTGAAAAAAAAGGGAGATGAAAAAATTTCAAAATCTTGAAAAAGAAAATTCAAAAGAAAATAATATCAAGTTCTTGAAGAAGTTGAAATTACAGCACACCCATACAAATGCACATAAAAGAGGTAAAAAGGGAAGAAAAGGAATGGAAAGAACGAAGGGTGAAATAGGTGAATGGTGAAGCCAATGTATGTAGTGCCAAGAAAGGGATAGTCACTCATAAAATCTTTCATATTTATCATGTCCAGCCCTAAAGCCTACATTACAAGCCACATCAAGTTCTATAGTGATCCTAATCTGACCATCTGACAAACTGAAGTAGAGAAAATAAGGGAAAGCCTATGGTATCTGATACATTATTCTTCATACTACTTTGTGAGAGTGAGCATCTTGCTTGTTTAGTTCCATGCAATATTTGACACTATATCTGTGAGTGGGGACTTCACTGGTTGTGAGGGTACATGGATTATTTTTACTTTTACCATTGGTCTATGAGAAAAGTATCGGTGATGACTTGATTGCCTATTGATAGCAAGATGACATGTCTTGATCCCTGTTTATCATGTTTTTTGATTGCTTATAGTACATTGGCTGATGTTGGTTCATGGAAAAGGGTAAAAAATTATTGAAATTAAAGTGCAAGTTTTGTTTAGTATTGGTTGTAGTATCCTAGGTTTATTTTCTAGTTGAGCATCATATATAGTTATCTTTTTCTTTGCCTGAGGACATGCAAAAGTCTTAACTTGAGGGTATTGATGTGCTGTGAGTTTACAACACTTTTGACGCTCAAAACTAAGAAAATAGCATGGACTTAGGTATATTTATATGGACATAAGGCATTTTTTCTTTGGTTATAGGACAAATAGGTGTTGGAGCAAGAATGTGCAAAAGATAGCCTGAAAGTGCAAAAATAGGCTTAAGTCAAAGTTCTTAGTACGAGCCGTAGGATGGTACTACGAGTCGTACTGTAGGTCGTGAGAAGTTTTAAAAGGCTAAGGATGAAGTGTGCATCCTACGACTCTCAATATGAGTCGTACAATGCTTGTACGGGTCGTAGTGTAAAATTCATGGAAAGATTCAGAAGATCTGCACAAGAGGCTGACTCCTGATACGGATAGATAGTGCAAGTCGTGGCATCAAGGTGCGAGTCGTACCATAGCACTTGTGAAAAACTTCAGAAAAATTGAAAAGTCTCAGAGTCAAGCCACAAAAGCACAGTACGACTCGTAGGAAGCATGTATGAGTCGTACCAAGGTCAATCACTTTGCCAAATTTTAGCCAGCAAAAGACATACGGGAAGCAGGTATGACCCGTACATACCTTCTACGGGTCGTCGGAATGGTTGGGATACAGGTGGCTTCAGTTATGGAAATTCACCCTGTTATCCTGGGAAAAGGATTTTTATGTTTGTATAAATACGTTTTATGTTTTATTTTCATTAGAAAGAATTAGAACCGATTAGACATAATTTAGTTAACATTAGAGGACGTGACAATTGAGGGTTAGAAGGTAGAATTGATTTGATTGACTTGTTATCAACCTTTCCTTGACTTTCTCTTGATCTTCATATTTTGTTCTAGAGGATTTTTCTATCCATAATTGTAAGTATTGATTTATGTATTTAATTATGAATGCAAATCACAATCTCGCAACTATGAGAGGCTAAAACCTCCATAGCTAGGGTTGTGGGAACCATGGTGGATTAACAAGCTATGTTACATAAAAGTGATTCAAAACCAATGAAAAACACTTGTATTGTATTCTCTTCATGCTCAAACATTTCTTAACGGTGTACAACGTTAGGACTTTCCCAAATTATTTACTTTCTTGAGACTAGAGAGGTAGAGAATAGGAAAAGAGAATTACAACAAAGCCTTGATCTTGATGATCATTGTATTAACTTGAGTTGTGGTTGAAGGATAGTTAAATTTGGGACATATTGATAACGGTTAGTCCGCAATTGCTCATGAAACCTGACCTGGTGATTGAGTATAGTCATTCAATAAGGACGAACCAATTGTTTGAATGAACCTAAGTTATCAGTTCTACAAGTAAGCATTGGTGATGATCACGTATGTATACCTGAAGCAGTTATGAACCCATGCGGAACACAAAACCCTATTTATCTTTCATCCTTGATTTCATCCAAAGTTTTAATAGTTGTTGGTAATTATTATTTTCTTTATAACCCCCAATTTGGAGTAACTACCCAATAATTTCACTTACTGGATTTAGTCTAGCTCTTCCATATTACATGTGGGTTCGACCCCAACCTCTTAGTTGGGTTCTTTATGTACAACGTCCGCTTAATACTTTGGTAAGAAGTATGGTTTGAGCTTTATCATATGGACAACGTAATACTCTAAAATTAGAATATTAGAAAGGGAGAAGGAGTTTATTCTTGAAAAAAGAAGAAACAAGAAATAGTGAATCAATTAAGAAGAAGTAGAAGAAGAAAAGGGAGGAGGGAATTCAAACAAGGAATCTTACCATTGAAGAAATCCAAGTTATGGTTCAAAGTAGAACAAAAACAGTATAATCAAAAGCGAACATACAAAGGTCTCCCCAAGCCACAAGGCCGCTACTAATAGATTAAATAAAACTTAGTTACAAAGAAGAGAAAGAACCTCTTTATATAGAATCCTAGAAGGGATTGGTAAAGACTCAATTTAAAGAAATTATATTCCCTAGGGACATAGAAGGCTGCCCACACTTAGAACAATATAGTCAACATAGAATAAATAAAACATTAAACATTAAACATATAATTCTAGAAACAAATTTAATAAATGTTGCAGTATTTTCTCCATTTGGGGCTGATTTGGGCCCCATTCCATCTCCTCTTGGACTTTAATTTGGGACTCCAAATAGATGTAAGACTTGGACAAAATATCTTCATTGGGCTTGAGATCTTCTTTCATCACAAGACACTTTTTAATAGAAAATTGCATCCCATTAGAGTATGTCTTGAAATTCCTTATTCGATGGAACTTCCAAATCTTTATCCATGTTTATTAATGACATTGAGCTGCCATGGTTGCTATAATTCTCCCCTTCTTAAAGAAGATTCATCCTCGAATCTTGACTTTGACTATATTTGCACCTTCATTGGATTTGAGCCTTTTTGGCTGCTATATATAACGGTTCACCGATACACCCTTACCTTACCCAAGNCTCAAAGCTTGACCAATACATTCAAAAAACGTTATAATCAAAATTAGTAGGAGGTTAACAAAGGAAGTAGAGCAAGCATTTGATAAAAACAACACCAGGTAGTGACCATGCAACCACTTAACCCATTTAGTTCTTTTATGCACAAACACCCCTTTTAAATCTCCAGGCACTACATCATTTAATAAAATAATGTAATTACCCACACAAGTAGTAAAAACACAATTCATAAGCTTTTTAAATAATAGAGGGTCATTAGCTAGACCGAAAGCATATGAATACCAAATAAACATACTGTATTTGCTCTTGCTAAACAACTTAACCTCACCACTGGATTTACCATAGTCAAGATATGGATCAAAAACAATTCTTTTGAGAAGTGTCTTGGATTGAACCTATAAAAAAGAATCTTCAGAACAAGATAAAGATACTATGAAGTTAGCAAACTGTGAGCACTTCTCCTTCTCTACACTTGAGCTATTAAATTCATCATTTAGCTGAACATTCTCAACATCCATGGCTTCAAATGTTTCATGTGTCTCATTGCCTTCGTTGGTAAATTCTCCAGTGATATTCTCAAACCATAATAGATTAGAGAACACTTTAAAGTCTTCTCCAATTTCTTCCCACAATGAGTTATTGTACACTTTAAAACCCCAGTCAATCTTAGTTTCTTCTTCAAATGAGGTACTATCATCCGCTTCACAAGGTTCGTCCTCAAATTTCTGCATGGGTTGAGAAGTGATACTAAAACAAGAAAGATTAAGCAAATTGTAATCTGAACAACATTCATTCTCTCTCAAATTTTCTTGGACTTGTTCACTCAAGTTATCCTGCACCTCTCTTTCATCACATTGTGTCAGATTTCTCCCATGAGAAACATAATAAAAAATGGAAGGATCTCTCTCAATTTTAGTTATATCTTCACTTAAAACTTTGGCCTCATGAATTTGTGGTACAAGTTCAGTGTCATTTGAAACAAATAGATCATCAATAAGGTCATACCACATGAGATAATCAAGGTCAAAATTATCTTCAACTTGTAATTGCTTCCATAAATCATTGGCTTATACACTTTTCAAATCCTCTTTAAAACTGAATTTCCTTAATTCATGCAATAGTTGTTACAACTCTTCATTGCTTCCTTCTTCATTGACATGCACATTTGGAATAGACATGGACAAAGATTTGGAAGTTCCATTGAATAAGGAATTTCAAGACATACTCAAATGGGATACAATTTGCTATTAAAAAGTGTCTTGTGATGGAAGAAGATCTCAATCCCAATGAAGATATTTTGTCCAAGTCTTACATCTATTTCGAGGCCCAAATTAAATTCTAAGAGGAGATGGAATGGGGCCCAAATCATCCCCAAATGGAGAAAATACTGCAACATTTGTTAAATTGTTTTCTAGAATTATATATTTAATGTTTTATTTTAATCTATGTTGACTACATTGGTCTAAGTGTGGGCAGCCTTCTATGTCCCTAGAGAATATAATTTCTTTTAATTAAGTCCTTGACCAGACCCTTCTAGGATTCTATACAAAGGGATTCTTTCTCTTTGTTGTAACTAAGTTTTATTTAATCTATTAGTAGCAGCCTTGTGGCTTTTGGATACCTTTGTAGGTTCTCTTTTTGTTATGCCCTTTTTATTCTACTTTGAACCATAACTTGAATTTCTTCAATGGTAAGATTCCTTATTTGAGTTTCCTCCCCCCTTTTCTTCTTCTACTTCTTCTTAATTAATTCATTATTTCTTATTTCTTCTCTTTTCAAGAATAAACTACTTTCTCCTTTCTAATCTTCAAATTTTCAGAGTCTTTCGCTGTCCGTGTCATCAAGTGGTATTAGATCTTTGGATGGTTGGTTATTCTTATACTCACCCGATCTACTAATTTGAATCATAGAAACCTACAAAAAAATCTGGAAAAAAAAAAGAAAAAAATATTTACTGTAGCATGAACAGTAACCCAAAAAAAGTCAAAAAAATTATTTCCTCAAGTGAATAGTGACATGAACAGTAATTTCTAGTGTTCTTCAGTTTTTCATGGTTTGGTCTATACTTTACCTTGTGATTTGGTGATTTTGATTTATCCAAAATCTGATCAATCTCTTGAAAATGTCATTTGATTTGAAGGTTCTTTGAATTTTTGTCAACAAGAAACTCAAAAGTCACTTAGAGATTGTAAAGGTCATTGTAGCTCCTTGATTTAAAAGCTCATTGAATATGTTGTTGGTGTTCTTTAAAGTATTTATACACTATATTTAGTTTCATATTAATCTCTTGCTAGATACTTTTAGTATTTGTTCATACTTAGTGTTGTATAGTGATTTGTGTGCATTTTTTAAAATTTTGTGTGAAACTTTTTTCATGCTTTTATCTTTATTTTCATTATGTACTCCTTTGTTTCTAGTTCGTTATAGTTTTGTTGTCCTTTTCTTTATTTGACATAAACTCCATTCTTGAACCAAACATTGAAACTTGCTTTGAAGTGTTTGAGTTGGTTCATTGAAGAACTTTGAGGAGCATCTTTTGAGTGGTAAAAAGGAAAGAGTGGTGAGATTATTTGAGGGTAAAGCCTAATTGTGTGATATATGAGTGTTGATAGCCATTAAAAGATACATGTGAGGGAGTTCATGTTAGACAACTTTACTACTAACAATCTCTTGTTTTAGCATTTCTTCTACAAATTTTGAAAGAAATTGGAGCGAAGAAATTGATGATTATAGTAGGGATCATTAGGAATCAGATATAAAGAATGATGGAAGGGACATGTACTATAATTCTTGTTATGAGTGTTGTGCCTATGATGATCACATCAAATTTGTAATTTGAGTAAAACCAATAACGTTTGTGATGAATATTGTAGCGATGAATCTTCTGATTATGATGATATTAGTTATAGTGATGAATGTTCTTATATTTGAGTTGGGAGTGTGAATCCTATTAAATGTACTCTAGTAAGATCTAGTTTGGGGAGGAATCCTAGAAGAGGCCATGAGCTTACTAGAGTTAACAAGTTTTTTCAAACTAGAACGGAAGTATTGTCTAATCTGTGTGCTACTAAAATTGATAGAAATGTTGGTCACAACTTAGTCAATACTTACTTATTTAAAAAGGTGGGTTTATCTTGTGTTAAGCATGGTTCACCATACACCTTCAAAGAAGTGAAGGTGGACAAGAGAGTGCTGATGCGATTTAACCTTGGGATATACAAGGATGAGGTTTGGTGTGATGTAGTTCCCTTATTCACATGTCATGTCTTATTGGGAAGGCCATGGTATCTCTATTGAAAAGATTCATATGATCCAGAAAAGAATAGGTGCTCTTTAGTGAAATATGATGGAAAAAGAATGCCCTTGTTTCTTTGGCACCTATGGAGATTCACGAAGATCAATTAAGGGTAAGAAGATCAATGGAGGTGTTTGAAAAGGAAAAGGAATGTCATAGGGGAAAAAACAACATATTTGAGAAGCCTAATATTAGAGTTGACCATAGAAGTCCTCCAAGGGATAAAAGAGGGATTCTTGGGAAGTACATGAGAGCTAGTGCAGTGAAAAACTTCTCCACACCAAATAAAAGTAAGGATGAGAGACAAAAGAAAGAGAGAAGTAAGGGTGCGAAACTTGACAACTAAAGAAAGGAAAAAGGAGAGGAAGTGATAAGTGGAGAGAGTGAGTTGTCAAAAAGTAAGAATGAGTGGAAAGAATTGAGTGATGTGAGTTTGAGAGGTAAAATAGAGAGTGAGTAAACCAGTGCATTTGAGTGATGAAAAAAATGAAGAGATTAAAAGAATAGAGTGCATTAGTGTGAGATATTTTGAATATTAATATATTTGAAAGTTCTTTTGAACCTTTGTGGCATATTACTTTTGGATTTATCTTGCAACCTAACTAGTTCATAGTTTATGGTAGTAAGATAATTTTCTTTGTTGATATCTTTGGTTTCTTCTTTGTATTCTTAGAAGGTGATTAATACACTTACTAATTATTTTCTATCGTTACTCACCAAGTGGTCAAGATCTGATTCTAAACATGATTAGTTTCTCAAGTAAAGGCCTTTGGTTTACCTATAGCCAATCCATTGTTACGCAGATCCTTTCAAATCCATATCTCTTAGTTCTTGTTTAGTCTCTTCAATTAGTTTTCTAGTTTTGCTTACGCATTTATTTTAAGATCATACTCTAGTTTTTTGATTCCCAACCTTTGTGTTATTAGTTGTGTATTCCTATTAGCTATTTGTGTGAATTATTTGTTAGGGAAGCACATTATGATGGGATCATGAGACACTTTAGAGTTCCCAAAATATTAGATATACTTGTTGAACATTTTTTTGGCCTGACATGTGAAAGGATATTGCGAAAGTGTGTTCCCAGTGTCTTGAATGTAAATAGGCCAAATCGAAAGTGTCACCACGTGGTCTTTATACTCCTTTACCGGTTCCTACTTCTCCTTGGATTGATATTTCCATGGATTTTGTGTTAGGTCTGCCTAGAACTAAATGTGATAAGGATAGTACATTTTTTTTTGTAGATCGATGTTCAAAAATGGCTTACTTTATTCCATGTTTGAAGACTAACAATGCGTCACATGTTGCTGATTTATTTGTGAAAGAAGTGGTAAAATTGCGTGATATACCTAAAACTATATTATTAGTGATAGGGATGCTAAGTTTTTAAGTCACTTTTGTAGAGTTCTTCGGGAAAAATTGGGGACTAAATTATTATTTTCTACATCTTGTCACCCACAAACTGATGGAAAAATAGAAGTAGTTAATTGGACTTTAGGGAATATGTTAAGGGCTGTTTTAAATGGAAAACTAACCTTTTGGTAGGAACATTTTCCCCTGGTAGAGTTTTCCTATAATAGAAATATCTATTTTTCTACTGGTAAGTCTCTTTTTGAAGTTGTTTATGGATTTAATCCCTTCACCCCCCTTGATTAACTGTCTTTGCCTACTAATGATATTGTTAATCTTGATGGTAGGAAGAAGGATGAAATGATGAAGAAGATTCATGAACAAACAAGGCTTGCAACTGAACAGAAAAATGAACAAACTACCTTAAAAGAAGAAATAATGGGTGAAAATCTGTTATTTTTAAGCTTGGAGATCTAATGTGGGCACACTTTAGGAAGAAAAGGCCTCCTACAAAAAGAAAATCCAAGTTACACCCAAGAGAAGATGGTCCATTTGAAGTCCTTGAAAAGATTGGAGACAATGCTTACAAACTTGATCTTCCTACTGAATATAAAGTTAATGCTACTTTTAATGTTTCTGATCTTTCTTTATTTGACACAACATTTCATTCGAGGACGAATTATCTTGAAGAACAGGGGAATGATAAAATCTATGGAAACTCATCATCAACTAAGCAAGCTCTGGAAGTTCCAAGAGGACCCATGACAAGATCCCAAATAAGGAAATTTGAAGACCAACTTAATGGGCTGGAATTAGCTATAAAAAAGTGTCTTGTCATGGAATAAGATCGCAAGCCCAATGAAGATATTTTCTCCAAGTCTTACATCTATTTGAAGGCCCAATTAAAGTCCAAGAGGAGATGAAATGGAGCCCAAATCATCCCCTAAATGGAAAAAATACTACAACATTTTTCTAATTAGTTTCTACAATTATATTTAAAGTTGTATTATTCTACGTTGACTCTTAGAACTTTGTGTGTGTGGAAGCGTTATATATCATTTAAAAGTTATTTTGTTCTATGTTTAGTTCATAGTATAATGTGTGTGGTAGTTTTCTAGGTACTAGGAAGTATAATTTTCATTTATGATATCTTTTGACCAACCCCTTCTTCACTACTATATAAAGGGGTCTTTGTTCATTCATGAAGATCATATTTTGAATATTAATATTTTTGAGAGTTCTTTTTAACCTTTGTGGCAGATTACTTTTGGATTTATCTTGCAACCTAACTAGTTCATAGTTTATGATAGTAAGATAATTTTCTTTCTTGATATCTTTGGTTTCTTCTTGGTATTCTTAGAATGCGATTAGTACACTTACTAATTATTGTCTAACGTTACTCACGAAGTGGTCAAGATCCGATTCTAAACTTGATTAGTTTATCAAGTAAAGGCATTTGATTTACCTGTAGCCAATTCGTTGTTACATGGATCTGGTCAAATCCATATCTCTTAGTTCTTGTTTAGTCTTTTCAATTAGTTTCCTAGTTTTGCTTCCATATTTGTTTTAAGTTCATACTCTAGTTTTGGGATTTCCAACCTTTGTGTTATCACCATGGGGAGCGTTTCCCATGTTGAAAAGGGCATAAAAGAACTGGCAAAAGATATTCACAGTTTAGCTCGATTGGGAGTGTAGTTGGTCAATTTAGCTGAAGGTAGAGTAGTACTGTAGAATGGGTCAGATTCCTCGTTAGTTGTCAAAGTTAAGTAGAGGTAGGATGAAGATCCCATACTGCTTAAGCTAAAAGAAGAATTTCTCACAAAAAGAAGTAGAGGCTTTCTCCAAAGGGGGAGAAGGCGTGCTTCGTTACCAGGGTAGACTATGTGTACCAGATGTAGGTGATTTGAGACAAAAGATACTGGTAGAAGCACACAACTCTAGATATTCTATCAACTCTGGTTCCACTAAGATGTACCGTGATCTATTGGATATCTATTGGTGGAACGACATGAAAAGAGACATTGCGAAATTTGTGGCTAAGTTCCCGATCTGCTAGCAGGTTAAGGTGGAACATCTGAGACATGGAGGTATGACTCAGGATATCAGCATACCCGCATGGAAGTGGGAAGAAGTGATGGACTTTATTACTAGTCTATCTCATACACGCTGGTAGCATGATTAAATTTAGGTGATAGTGGATTAGATGACCAAGTCAGCACATTTCCTCCCAGTTAAAACTATAGACTCAGCTAAGGATTATGCTAGGCTCTGAATTGGGGATAAATTCAGAATGCATGGAGTGCCCTTGTCCATTACTTCAGATAGAGGTACCAGTTCACCTCGCATTTCTGGAAGTCATTTCATAAAGGACTCGGTACTCAAGTCAAGCTCAGCACAACTTTTCACCCTCAAACAGATGGACAAGATGAGGGGACTATTAAGACCTTAGAAGATATGTTGAGGTCTTGTGTGATTGACTTCAAGGGAAGTTGGGATGATCACCTACCTCTCATCGAGTTTGCGTACTACAATAGCTACCACTCCAGTATTCAGTTGTCCCTGTTTAAGGCATTATATGGTAGGAGGTGTAGGTCTCCTATAGGGTGGTTTGAAGTTGGTGAAGCTATCTTGATAGGGTCAGAATCAGTTCATGAAGCTATGCAGAAAGTGAAACTAATCAGGGAAAGGTTGAAAATAGCTAAAAGCCGACGTAAATCCTATGCTGATGTGAGGAAAAGAGAGTTAGAATTCGTTGAAGATGATTGGGTTTACCTGAAAATTTCACCCATGAAGGGGGTGATGAGGTTTGGAAATAAAGGAAAACTTAGTCTGAGATATGTAGGACCTTACAAGATTCTGAGGCAAATTGGTCGTGTGGCATATGAGTTAGAATTACCGCCAGAGTTAGCATTTGTGCACCCAGTCTTCCATGTTTACTGTTTAAAAAGTGCATCGACGATCCAACTTTAGTTGTGCCACTAGAAAGTGTGGGAGTGAAGCATAGTCTCTCTTATGAAGAGGTCCCATTTCAGATCTTAGACCGTTAGGTTCGTAAGCTGAGAAACAAGGAATTCGCTTCAGTAAAAGTCTTGTGGAGGAACCAGCTAGTTGAGGGAGCCACATGGGAGGCAGAAGAAGACATGATGGTCAAATATCCTCATTTTTTCCCTTCCAGTTCAGTTCCAGCATCAGGTACCAAATTTCTCCTCAATACTCAGTTCAGTTCCGTACTCATCAGCTCTATTTAGATTTTCAATATGCATCCTAGTTGCATCAACTCTGTTAGCATGCTTAAATGAGATTGGAGCTAGTCATTCCTTCAAAAATTAGTTCATAGTCTCAGTTTGGGATTTGTAGCTCTTTTCCTAGATTTCCAGTAGTCTTTGCCTTCATTCAAGGAAGTATGATCCCAAGGGGGAGATATTGTAACACCACAAAACTTTTCTAGACCAAACTCAGACCTTGCATGAAGAACTAGGGGAAACCAGAAAATTTATCGTAAAACGACCCAGACAATGGATCATGGTCACCTCTAACGAGCCGTTGTCTGAGTCATTGTTAGCTCAGCAAAAATTTATCTTCGAAAACCAAAAAGGCATGGGACGACTCATTAGAAGAAGTAACGAGCCGTCATGTCGTCCATTGCATCCCGAGTTCAGAAACCTATCTGACATCTCCCAGAAATGATGAGTGGAACTAACAACTCATGGTTCCTACCAACAAGCCATTTCTACCACCCATAATCAAGTCCCAGGTCCTAACAGTGTTGACCACAAGTCAATGCAATGGCCCGTTGGTACTACCAACGAGTCGTTRCATTGACCGTTGTCTTAGGGCCAAGATTTCATCTAGCAGTGACAACGAGAGGTACCAATGACCCATTGGTTCTACCAACGAGTCATGGTATCCTCCCATGGAACCCTCATTTCCAGTTCCATTAAGCTAAAAATCCAGGCCCAGGACCAACGACCAGTCCCAACGAGTCGTGGTACCAACCAACGACTTCTTGTGTGACCTGTTAGGTCTTGTTGGGCAGTTTTCCATATTTTCTCTTAGGGCTATTTTTGTAACTTCCCACCTTTTTAATCCCTAAACTATGTTGTTTTGGGTTATATTCAGGGGATTTACAGGGGTAATCAACGTTTATACTTCATTCCTCTCATTCCCTCAGAAGTCAGAACGTAGAATCTTAGACAGGAAACACAGAGCAGAAGCAAGGGTTCAACTTTTCTTCTCAGATCTTCTCAAGGGTTTTCTTAGGGGTTTTGATTACCAGGTATGTGAAAATTTAGCAAGGAAATTGTTCTTCCCTTTTGCCCTAAAATCTATCTAAATTTTCTGATCAGTTTCAGGACCTGAGTTTTCTTATGTGAATAAATTTTCAGCCATATTCCATCTATATCATGTGGAATATTGTTCATGTTAATTGTTGTTATATTTCCACTATCTTGTGACTATGTTGATGTTTTTTCCTGTAAATGGATTCTAGCACTAGCTTTTGAATGTAGTAAATTAGAGTCTTGCATAGTTGATTAGTTATTCATATTGCTTGATTCTATCAGTGTTGGAACCCCCATAATTGATTAGTTATTCATAGTACTTAGCACCGAGCGGACCAGGGTTCCAGCACACCTAGGTTCCTAAAACTACATTGCCACCATAGGTTATTGGCCCATCGGGCCCCAAACATGTTATCACCCAACTCAGCCACTATACCTTGGGAAGGTACAGTGGGCTTTCTCCGATGGGAGTATACATCGAACTCTACGTTTAGCTCACGTGGTTTTATGTCGGTTATAGGCTCTCCCACTTGTTAGTACAGTTCATTTTAGTTTAGTAACTTAGTTTATGGACATATTTTTGACTGTCATTCAGGGTCATTATTGACCGTATTACAGATATAGCTCATCTTCTATCAATACTCAGTATCAGTTGGTCATTTCATGTTATTTCAGTTCATTTTCTTATTTTCCATGCTTATTATATATCTTACTTACTCAGTACATTCAAAGTACTGACACATACTTTCTATGTTGTATCGTATTATGATACAAGTGCATGTTCCTAGTCTCAGCATTGCTAGTAGTTCCTCCCGACAATTCCAATAGCAGTTCTTTTGGTGAGTCCTCATCTTCTGAGGATGATGTTCTCTTTTCAGTTAGTTCAGTACTTAGTCAGATTTTAGAGTTAGCTAGGGGATTGTCCCAACAACTCATCTGTTAGTAGTTGGATACACAGATGTTCATCATTCTTTATAGTTATATTACTATCTCCAAAGCACTTTTATTTGGATAATGATTTTTATATAGCTTCCGCTTACGTTTAATTAGTTTACCAGTGTGATGTTAGACCATATGTTAGCTTGGGGTCACTTGTAGCACCAAGTACCGTGTCTCGTCCAGGGTATAGACTCGGGTCGTGAAAAACTTGGTATCTGAGCACTAGGTTTAAAGTATCCTAGAATTTTTGAAAGCCACATCAAGTAGTGTCCTTTTCATGGGTGTGAAGCGCGCCACACTTATGACGAGGAGGATACAAGACGTTATTAGGAAAACTTCCTTTTTTTCATACTCCTTATCGTGTGTTCAAGTTGAATCCCGAAAATGACCTCCTAACTCGTGCTCTATTCATTTCAGTGAAAATATGCCTCCAAAATGAGGAAATTGAAGGAGTGCTAGAAATGCCAATTGACCTGTCCCACCAGCTGCAGCAACCCCTCAAGACGATCAAGTGTCCTCGGAAGAATAGCGGTGATTCAACTGTTGGCTCAGATGGTGACCAACCTAGTGAACTAGCAGGTGGTCCCAATGAATACAAATGGGTCTGAGTATCTTCTAGGGTTCTGGATTTCACCCGAATGAATCCTTCATATTTTCATGGATCTAATATGGGAGAGGACCCGCAGGAGTATGTGAATGAGGTGTGGAAGATCACCCCGATTATGGGTGTTAGTTCTGTGGAAAGTGCTGATTTGGCTGCCTACAAGCTTAAAGGGGTGGCTCAGATTTTGTACAATCAGTGAAAGGAAGGGAGGCCAGCAGAAGCAGGATAAGTAGAGTGGGATGATGTATCACCCCGAGACTTTTCTAGAATAGACTCAGACCATGCAAGAAAAATCCAGAAGAAAACTAGGAACTTTGCCTCAGAACGACTGAGACAACGAGTTGTGGTCAGCTCCGAGACTCGTTGTGTCAGTCATGGTAAGCAGCGTTTGGTCTCTAGGGACCACAGGAGAAAAGGAACAACGCATTATGAGAAACAACGAGTTCTCCTGTAAGTCATTGTTTCCCCATTGCAGAAATCCTTTCCAGGATCCCATGACCCAACCAATGAGTTGTTGTAAAAAATAATGACCCACTATGAGAGTCATTGGGTGAAAAATCTAGAAACCACCTTTCAGTGATGATGAGTGCAAATTGTTACACCCCGTGAATTCTCGACATGTAGATGGCCTACTCGCATGTTGGTTAAGAGTTTTTGAATGCCATACATGGTAGGAAAAGGCCCGGGGAAAGACCGGATAAAAAAATCATCGAACCATCGCGGAAGGAGCCGAGGCAGAGTCCCTCCGCGATGGCAACGTGCCACGGAGGGAGGGCCACCGCGTTGTCTCCGTGTCATGGAGGCCCTGTCCAGGCCCAAGTATATAAGCCTCCAACTTCGATTTTAAAGTTATATTTCATAAATTTTCCAGAAAAGTCGAGAGAAAACAGAGGGGAAC
>JACEIK010000011.1:321510-350589 GCA_018107945.1 Datura stramonium | reverse complement strand
TCATGAAGGCTAGGGGATTTAGGCTCAAAACCTATGGGCACTAGAGCTCTCAAAAGTTCCCTTGGACCCTACCATTAATTTTAACTATTTATTTTGAAACTTCACTGCTCGGGCTAACATTTGAAATGCTTTCTCAAAATCTCATCCCTTTGATATACCTAAAGGTACAACAGGTGCTGAAGGATCAATAACTCTACATTCTCTTAGCTCTATCGAATCTAAAACAATAAGAGGGGCTGAATCCCTTCCCACAGTAATTCAGACTGGAAGTTGGAGGAACTATGGTACAAGGAATGGAAACCTCACTTCGAGCCTCTAATCTATTTCTCGGGTCGATAGGAGAGCGACTAGGACCCTTTCAAGCATCAATCTCAATAAATCTCATAGCCATCTTTCTTACAGAAGTTGAATACTAAAACATAACCACGATTTATATTTCAAACAACACTTACATCATTTCTCTATAGCACGATCTATTAATGAACAAAGTGAAACAACCCCTAAATGCCTTGTAGCCTCCTGATTATAAGTATGGTGCACACCATACCTATAAGCAAGACTCTACTAGACACGGCTTGTGGACTCCCTAGGAAACGACTTCGCTCTAATACAAAGTCTGTCACGCCCCATAACTTGGGGGAGGGCGCGACTGGCTCCGCATACCTGACTGACTGGGAAGCCGGCTATATGACATCTGTAACTGTAACACTTAGGCCGTCCAGGACACCTGTCACAATCAACTGGAGCACAAACTGGACCCATAATGTCTCAAAAACACAAGGTAAACAACTGAAATGCAAACAAGGCTATGAGTATGCTAAACTAAACAACAAAAAGCCGACAAGGCCACAAACTGAATACCATTGGACACACTAACTCCACAAAGCCTTTAAAGAGTAAACTGACTGATGGTCGGAACAGGGCTCCGACCTAGCCGTAACTGCATCTCAAAACTCTAACTGAAACAAAACCAGTCTTAGCTCAAGAAAGAAAGGAGCATACCAACACATCCACTAATCTCACGAACTACAACTGGAAATCCCAACCTCTACCTGCACCTGCGGCACGAAAACAGGTCCCCAGGCGAAGGGACGTCAGTACGAATGAAATGTACTGGTATGTAAGGCAGAAAACTGTAAACATGTAAGATAGACTTGATAACTGAGCCAGAAATAAGAAATAGTAACAACCTGGAATCTTGGAAACTGAAACCTGATAATAAGTCAATACTGAAGTGCAAATGCAACCAAGTAATGCACAAGAAAAACTATAACTGTAATGTTGGCGACCAACCGACCATAAAAACCATATAAAAACTCCTCCAGTCGGTGTACCATACCAGGGTAAAATAAAATATCTCCAGTCGGTGTACCATACCGGGGTAAAAATAAAAATATCTCCAGCCGGTGTACCATACCGGGGTAAAAATAAAAATATATCCAACCGGTGTGCCATACCGGGGTAAATAAAATATCTCCAGCCGGTGTACCATACCCGGGAAAAAATATAAACATCTCCGGCCGATGTGCTATACCGGGGTAAAATAAAAACATCTCCATCCGGTGTGCCATATCGGGGTAAAAATAAAAATATTCTCAACAATAATCATGAATGGAACCGATATAGCTAATACTAAGCCAATTTAACACATGTAGCAGTGAAATGACAAATGCTTAATCTGTGGTCGTAATAGGTCTCTTTCGTAATATATAAATGCAAGTGAGCACATATACCACGTAAAATTAGATAATATGCACATATATCACATAAAGCTGTCAAATTATGTACAAACATGTCAACTCAGTGACTCGACAGACCTTCAGGAGGTTTAGCCAACATAAGAATTTTAGTAGGCTTACAAGAAATGTCCTATAGATAGTCTTACCAATTTAATGTATCGCTTNATCGCTTGAGTAGAAGCACATAGATTCCCATTTATATACAATCCCTTGACATATGGGAACTAGATATGTAGACTGCCCACAGGGTGGTTCCTTTACATATATTGACAACTATACATTTAAAATTCATTCCCAAACTTATCACGTCGATGAGCACATACAGTTCTCAAATCATTTGCCTTATTTGCAGGAAAACATGGGACTTATAGCTTGGATCTTGGAGTTATTTGTCATAATGCTTAACATATATGTAGAGCTAAGAGCTGAATTACAGACATACAACGTATGAGACTCCTGTATAATGTATAAACTCATATATAGTTAGCTGAGTGACCTGCAGGTGACTTCCAGGGATTATAAATTCTAAGCTTAACTGATCATGCTCATAACTTGTGCTTATACTTACTTAGACATTAGGAACATTGGTACATGGGAGAATCTCCCTGCTGAATTTAGGAAATTCAAATGATAACTCAACAAGAGCTAAACGTGTAGATGCATGGCTTGAATATAACTGAAAGAATTCAATTGTATGTTATAATATGAAAATCATATCCATTAAGACTTCTTACTGGATAGACATATAAAGACTTAAGTTCTTAGGCCAGCACGCAGCTTCAAATATCGAGACATTAGCATGATTCTCGGAATATGATCTCTTGAAAACTTCTTAGCATAACACAATTCAACATAACTAAGGGACTGGAAGAAATTACTTAAGAATCTGATATTTGGATTTGTTCAACTTGAGAATTCATTAGCAACTCTCCAAGTGCTGCCTTATAGGCAAATAAAGACTTATAACCATAATTCGGACGCCGTTGGATTGACTTTCACAACTTCTTAATTAACCGAGGAGCTCAAGAAAGCTTAAATCATTATAAATGAATTAGAAGCTCCTAGGATTACCCTTTTCGGTCATGGAAGACAATTTCAACACTTAGAATCTATAACTTAACATAAACGTCTAGGGGTATAGAAAAGAGCTTCTCTTTAACTTAAGTTACTATTTTACAAACCTTCAAATCTAGCTGATTTATAGAAGGTCGTCACCTAATATTCATTATATCATTACCACATAATGTATTTATATCACTTATTTAAATTAATTCCTTGGAGACTCTCAGGAGGTTCAGATAGCACAAGAGTTACAGTAAATTTACGGCGACATTCTAAAGACAAATATTGTTGCCCTAGCGTGAAACTTGAACGTAAGCATAAGTGTAAATATATACTTATTTTCGTATAACCTGATAACATTAAAATATTTTGTATAACCTTCCTATAAATATGGTTTCATAGAAATATCAATAATTTACTCATTCGAGTTATATCTTTCAAGTTCAACGTATCGGTTGGTTCGAAAAGTCGTTAACTAGTAAGTTAGATACATGAAGAGAAATCAAGGAATCTCCTAATGGACTTATATACCTTATAACATGTTCATAAGAGGGTGGATAACTATTGTAAGGCATTTTCATTTCCTTGTTCTCATTTACCCTTATTTAGCTTAAAATTGTTTTCTAGCGTTAAGTTCGTTCGCGTGTCGTCTTCTTGCATTTTTACCAATTTCACATAGAAACTAGAATTTTGAACACATTTGATATCACATGCATGAAATAATATAAAGGAACAGCTCACGGTGCCCATGCTGAGGAGACTTCAGACTCGATTTACATCTAACAATAAAAATCGTAAACAATACGCCTTTCACTTCACATTTATTCACTTCAAGCATATTTAAATCTTCAAGCCTTCTATGAAGTATTTATAATACTTTGGGCAGAATCATGTATGACTCAATAGGAACACAAAACATAGGAACATTGTCCCGATCAACAATAATATTTCGTGCTGGGAAAATAAGAATAGGGACACCTTTACATACCTCACTTTGTCGCGTCTTTTTAACGAATTTCTTCCGCTTGCTAGAAACTCCGACACCTTGAACTTCCTTACTTACACTACATGGAATGAGGACTGGTTTATGCCAAGTTCCCAGTCACAATTCATGTCCCAAAACGTAAAACCAAACAACCACATCATAATATAATTTTCAGCAAACCTACGTACCTTAGGCATCTTAACCTTGAGGTAATTCAAGAGATTTTTGCTTACGTGCTTTTGGTGTTTAACCTCCCCAAAGGTGTTGTGTAGTCCTTCCATCTTTTGAATAAATTCAAGAATCTATATATTTGTAACAACCCCCCCAAAAACGGGCACAAACCTCAGTCAAATATCAGATAAAACACATATTGACTTTATTTCATTTCATTACTTTAGCTTGGGAATTTCAGCGGATAAACCAAGTACAAACCCTTACCTTTCACATGTGTATAACTCATGCCCATATGGAGTTCCTCTTCAGCCAAATGTTGTTCCAAAAATATAGAAACCATGCTGCCAAACCACAGCAACAACACACACCCAAGCAACACATAACTTCCAATTTCACTTCCAACATAACTTGTTAATTCATGATAATTTAAAGAGTAAAAACACCTAACTCCTTTTTTACTCAACTCTCACCAATATGGAGGCAGAACTTCACCTCCTTACAACCCAAAAACGAAGCAACTCGACAATTAGAAGCTCACGACATAAGAAACCCTTTCCAAGCTTGGCCTATAAGGAAATTTTACCTATGCATACAATTTCTTACTTGGGATTTGTTTTCACCGTTGGATAGAGCTCTTAATTCTGTGAATTTTAAAAAAAATTAGGTGAAACGGAGTAGAAATGAGCTTTTTAGCTCAAAATTACTTCATATAGGCGGGCTGGCAAGGGTTTGGGCCGCGCCCGTGCGACATGCCCTCGCGCGCGCGCCTGCTGCCTGTCTATCTCGGCGCCTGGGCGCTTTCCCAACTGGAAGTGTTGTCTTCAAACAACCATAACTTTTTACTCCGAACTCTAATTGATGAGAAGTTTTATTCACTGTAAACTGGACTCAAATACCTTTCATTTGACATATTATGGGACTTCTGGATCATTATATATTTGTAGATATGACCATTTAAAGTTGACCCTTATTTACAAAGTTCACATACTATTCGCTTTTCCCTTTGCACATGTTTCCCTCCTCACCTACGAAAAACATATGAACCATAATTCCCTTAATATGACATATAACCATCAAATAATCATCAAAAAAAATTTCGAGGTGTAATAGAAAATCGGGGAAAACTAGAAATTTTTTTCTCAGAACAATCGAGTCAACAAGTCATTGTTAGAAGAAACGACCCATTGTATAAGTCGTTGTGAGTTTTCCAGTAGCCTTTAAAAAACCAACTGTACATGGAATGACCCATGGTAAGAAGTAACGGGCCGTCCTATCATACGTGGTGTCCCCATCTCATAAATCTGTTAGATCCTTTCTAAAAACCCAAGAGTCAGATGACAAGTCGTCGTCTGGTGTAACGGCTCGTGTGGTGACTCATTAGTTGGAGCCCGTAGTGTTGTGAAAATCTTTTTCCAGTGACAACGAGTGGAAACAACGACCAATTATATCACACAATGAGTCATTGTTTCCAATCGTGACTATAAGTCTAGAAATCCCTCAGTTTTTCCAGTGGAGGCGACGAGCAATTACCACGACTCGTTGGTTCTCGTTGGATCGTCCATTGGTAGTGGTCCCGGATTTTTGTCCCAACTTCTCCAATGTCCACGAGAGGAACCAATGACTCATTGGTTCATCCAATGAGTCATTGATCCCTCTTATTGCCAATATCCAGTAAGCCCAAACTTCAGGCCGAGGACCAACAATTGGTCCCAACAAGTCGTCGTGTCAACTAATGACTCGTTGTGTGACCAGTTGGATCCCGATGGGAAATTTTTAGACTTTTATCTCAAGGGCATTTTTGTAACTTCCCACCTTTTTAATCCCTAAACTACATTGTTTTGAGCATGTTTTGGCGAGAATTAAAGGGGTGATCGACTTAATCCCTCTCATTTTCTCTCAACTCTCGATTTGTCAGAGTGTAGAAGTTCCAGGCAGTCCGTGCAGAGCTAAGCTAGGGATTCCAGTGTTCTTCAAGATTCTCTAGATTTCTTCCCAAGGATTATTCAACAGGTATGTGGGAATTCAACAAGGGAATTGCCCTTCCCTTGTGCCCCAACATCCTTTTGAGATTTCTTGTCAGTTCTAGCCCTAAAGTGTTGAGTTAGGGTAATTTGTAGCCAAATTCTGAATAAATTTTAATGGATTGTTGTCCCTGTGAATTCTTGTTATGCTTCCACTACTTAGTGATCATGTTGCTATTTTCTTCATGTGAAATGGTTTTAGCCCTAATTCCATGAAATGCAGTAAATGTGGGTCTTCATAGTTGATTAAATACCATTATTGCTTGACTTTGTTTGTTCTTGAATTCCCATGTTATTACTATCATGTGAGATCACAGTCAGTTTGCATGCTAGTCTAGTCTCAGTCAGAAATTAGTATTTTCAGTATCTTTCAGAAAGTTGGTCGATCACTTTAATAATAGTGAGGTCTTGAGGAGTTCAGTTAAGTAATACTCCCTCGTTTCAGTTATCAATTAGTTCTCTAGATGGTTACGACGCTTCCAGAGAAGCAGCTCTGACCAGTCTCAGAACACCAGTATTCTGTTATTCGATCCTACAGACTCTCAGTTTACTTCAGGATAAGTATTCCTTACTTAGTCTAGGACCCCAGCTTCGAGCTATCAGCTTAGTTTTTAAGTTAGGACTATCCAGTGAGAGTAGTACTTAGCACCGAGCGGACCGGGGTTCCAGCGCACCCAGGTTCTTAGAACTACGTTGCCACCATAGGTTATTGCCGATCGGTCCCTAGACTTTTGATCATCCAACTCAGCCACTATACCCTGGCAAGGTACAGTGGGCTTTCTCAGATAGGGTGTATACATCGGACTTTATGTTTACCTCACGTGGTTATATGTAAATTATAAACTTTCCTACTTATCCGTACAATTCAGTTCAGCTCAGTCTAAGTTTAGCTCAGTTCAGTAACTTAGTTCTAGGACATGTTTGTTACCATCAGTCAGGGTCATTATTGACTGTATTAGAGATACAGGTCAGCTTCTATCAATACTCAGTATCAGTTGCTCATTTCATGTTATTTCAGCTGCGTTGCTTATTTTCGATACTTATTATATAACTCGCTTACTCAGTACATTTAAAGTACTGATGCATACTCTTTATGTTTTATCGTATTATGATACAGGCGCAGGTTTCCAGTCTTAGCATTGTCAGTAGTTCTTCCCGACAATTCCAGCAGCAGTCCTTTTGGTGAGTCCTCATCTTTTGAGGATAATTCTCTCTTTTCTATTAGATCAGTATTTAGTTAGATTTTATAGTTAGCTGGGGGCTTATCCCAGCAACTCATCAGTTAGTAGTTGGCTTTCAAACACAGATGTTCATTATTCTTTGTAATTATGTTACCATTCTAAAGCAGTTTTATTTGGATATTGATTTTTATATAGCTTCCGCTTATGTTTACTTAGTTTTCCAGTGTGATATTAGACCATGGGTTAGCTTGGGGTCACTTGTGACACCAAGTACCATGTCTCATCCAGGGTTTAGACTCGGGTCGTGATAGTAAAGCTAAAAATCTCGTTGTTAAGGCATGACCCAAAATCACATGTACCTCCTATAAAGGTCGTGACGACTAATATTATACATGAAAATGTCTTCTTTTATTATAGATTCTCTCATGTTATATTTCTACGTCTACAGAGTTATAGTACTCTTTCCAAGTCAAAAAAAGTCAGAACATTTCACATGACTATGTGTCCACAGTTGAACTCTTAGGAGTTATATGGTAAATCTATCATGTAAACTAAACTAAAGAAAATAATTGTCCACAACTTAGTTATATATATATGGATCACCTAGTTATATTTATATTATATGATTCTTAAGTTAAATTAAGTAACTGATAACTAGATTATTAGTTATATGATTCCTTAATTTCATAAAGCTTTTCACTAACTAATATAGAAGATTTAGATTATGAGTTATTTATTCCAAGCCTTGCTAGGAAAGATGAGATTATAATGTACTCTCTAGAATATGGTGGGTATTTATAAGTCCACTACGTGCTACGCAATTTTGTGCATAAAATTCAGATAAATAGTAATCAGCTGGAACTTCTCATCATGGATTCCCTAAACTAAGACAAGATAACATACATGCCTATGGGTAGACCTTACAGGAGTCTGGGGAGCATACTTTACAGATAGACCATGATACACAAACTATGTGATTTCACATAGAGTTGTGCCAGCTGGCAACAAACATTACACAGGTATCACTGATCGCCTTATCCTGGGATATCCTACCAGTAGTACTATAGAATGAAGAAAAGATATCACCTAGGAAAATGGTAGGTATTTTATGTAGAAATAAATAACGCATAGGGCGTTATAGGAGGACCATTAAGATATGTCCTAATTTCAATTTTAGTTTCACATTATGTTTACAATTTTTATATGCTCAAAATTGCTCATCTTTGATATTTGATTCATTTGAGCATTGTTACATGTCTAGTTGTTATTTAGTCAATTTTTACATACTAGCGTATGTTTTATATATGCATTCCCTACTTCCGAGAACACTACAATTCTATAAATGTCTAGGGTAGACATGCTCAGTAGGTCTAGTTTCCTTCCAGTTACTCTTTGGTAAGCTTCATGTAACACCCCAAAAGTCCCTAAGATCAGACCCTAGACATGGAGTATAAACCAATAGAAACTCTAAAATTTTGTCTTAGAACGACTCATCACATGAGTCATTATCAAAACCAACAACCCGTCAAGTGAGTCATTGCAAGCCTCTGCAGTTTCCTTCCTCTAGACTTCATGAGTCGTATGATGAGTCATTGGAGGGAGTAATGACTCGTCCTGTTGAGCCATTAGGTGTAGTTCAAAAATTTTTCAAAATCATTCTAGTGAAAATAGGTGGAAACAACGAACCATTGTACCTTTTAATGAGTCGTTCTATCCCTCCATTGGGAGAAGATCAGAAAGTGGAATATAGATCCAAAGGTAACGACTAGTCACAACGAGTCATGGTAACAACCATCGACCCGTTGTGTGACCTATTGGTTCTGGACGTGCAATTTTAGTATTAATAGCCAAAGGTATTTTTTTTAATACCCTACTCTTTAATTCCTAACTTACATCATATTGGGATATTTTGGAGGGGGATTAAGGTATATAGTCGATATTCTCTTCTCATTCTCTCTTAGACTCTCAAAATACATCATAGAATTTCGAAGGATTCTCTCAAAGCCAAGTTAGGGTTCCTCCTCAAATCTCCAAGAATTCAAGCTCTAGCAATGGAGTTTTCTTCTTCAAGTATATGGGACTTCAATAAGGGTTTTCTTCCACCCTTGTGTCCTCGTTATTTTCAAAAAACCCTAGCAGTATAGTTTCTCTAGAATTCATGACTTAGGATTTTCTTCCATGTTGAATTTCCTTATCTTTTCTCTATGTTTTTGGGTTTTCATGACTAGTATTATACAATGATTGTGACGTTATTTTCAGTTTTTATAGTATTCTCCCATAACCAAGATATCAACAAGATATCAAAGATTGTACTTCCTGAGTTAGTATTATTTTCGAATAGCATGATCTTTCAAAGTAAACTTGATTTTTGTCATGATTTATGTAATTATGCTTCACAGTACTCTCACCATTCTTAGCACAGTATCATCAGTATTATCAGTTTATCAAGTCCTATAAACTCTCAAGACACTTTCAAATAAAGTAGTTCTGACTTAGTCTTTGGGCACCAATTTCGATCTATCAGTAAATAGTCAGTAAATTATCAGTGGGGAGTAGTAATTAGCACTGAGTGGGTCGGGGTTCAGCGCACTCAGGTTCCTAATACTACATGCCATCGTATATAATTAGCTCAGATAGGCCTCAGTTTCGTGATCACACAACCATATCTTTATAATATGGAAAGGTATATTAGGTCCTACCGATGGGGCATATACATCAAACTCCAGATTTAGCTCACTTGGTTATTTGTCGGTTAACAAACTCTCCCACAGTACAGTTATAGTATTCAGCTTCAATCAAAGTTTCAATATTCAGTACATCTACATGACCCAAAAATCTGTTTTACTAGCACTTTCAGCATTTCCAGATTTTCATGCTAGTTTCACTATTTATGCATTCAAATAGATTGTTGTACTTTAGTTAAGTTATACCTATTTAGTTTTGACTAGAATGTTTTATACTTCAGTTGCATATCTCACATACTCAGTATATTGAAAGTACTGATTGTATACTCTCTATGCTATATCATCTTAGATATAGATTTAGGTACTAAGGCACAACATCGTAGCTAGACTCCTTCCAGCGTTCACCTGCAGCTGTCAGTGGTGAGTCATCATCTACCGAGGACTGGAGTTATTTCTTTATCTCCATTATTTGCCTTATTTCAGTTTTCAGAATTTGGAGTTATCTAGGGAATTTTCCCAGTAGCTTATCAATTATTAGAGTCTTTAAAATAGATATGTATTAGTTTCAGCTAATAAGACTTTAGTGTTTTATCTAATCATTCCTATATACATAAATGAATTATTTGTATTTCAGTTAGCTTCCACTCAAATTCTCTATAGTTTATGTCATGTTAGTAATATGTTATGCCATGGGTTAGATTAGGGCCACTTATGGCTCTAAGCACTGTGTCGCGTCTATGGTATAGACTCAGGTCATGACAAAATATGGTGCAACACCCTAAAAATCCCTATGACCAAACAGTAGACATGTAATAGATTCAGCAGAAAATTCTGCATTTTCTCTCAAAACGACTCATAGTATGAGTCGTTGTTCCTTTGTATAGGTCATTAGAGGGAGTCATGGTGAGCCAGAAGTTTTACCAAACCAGTGATAATGACTCATCAAACGAGTAATAGGTTGATGTAACGAGTCATGGTCAGGAGTCATGATAAGCTACTGGATGTTAGATCTTTGACCTACGAGTAAAGGTACGACTCGTTGTTTGGTGTGACGGGTTGTGGGAAATAGTCGTGGTATCTAATTGTGTGGAAGACCTTGGAGAAGTAACGGGCCATAGTACGACTCACTGTATGTAGCAATAAGTCATTTTATGCAGTTGTGGAATGATAGTATGGGGGATGGGACCGCTAACACGAGCCATGCTACGACTTATTGTAGGAAACAACGATTCGTTATGAGGTCTATGGTTTGAGAAATAGTAAGCCTGGAAAATTTAATTGGCTAGGAACGAGAGGAAACCACAAGTCATTATTTGTGGGTACGACTGGTGGTGCCTGGCAGTCAACTTTAAATTACATGTTCCTAGGGGTATTTTTGTAAAATTTTAAGCTTCTAACTCCTTAATGACATCATTTTGGCCTCCTTAATGAGTTTTTTAAGAGGGTTTAACCTAGCCTAAGTAATTATAATCTCATAACTTCATCTTCTTCCAAGATCAAGCTAGGATTCCTCATCAATTTCACTCTCAATCCTCTTTGGCACTCAACACCAACTTAGAAATCAGTTTACCCAGGCATATAAGGCCATGAATAGGGAATTTCTTCCACCCTCATGCCTAATTTCTCATCTAATTTATGAACTCAGGTCTCCAATCTGGTGTATCGAAATTCTAGAGTTTTAACCCAATTCTATGTAAATACTCATGTTATGTCTATGGGTCAATCCCTTCATGTTTTGATTGATGATTTAAGATTATTGGGGCGGATTTTACTCCTAATTTAATTATTAAACCATGATTTCAAGTTTATGAGAATTATCCCCTATTATGCATGGTGTGTGAAATTCAAGCTTATCAGTTTATGATTTCAAGTATGGTAAATTATCTAGTATGCATTAATGTTTATGAATTCTTATCTTATGATTTCATGACTTCGAATTATGAAGATTTCTTCAAGAATGTATTACTTTATGATTTAGGCAAGCCTATGCAAGTTAAGTATGTTTATGTGTTGCAGACTCTCAAGGATCACCAATTGTTTGCTAAATTCAGCAGGTGTGAGTTTTGGATGAACTTAGTAGCATTCTTGGGTCGTGGTTTCTAGCAAGGGTGTGCAGGTAGACTCTCAAAAGATAAAAGCGCTGAAGAATTAGCCTAGACCTGTGTGTCTGACATATATTAGGAGCTTTTTGGGTTTAGCTGGCTGCTATAGAAGGTTCGTAGAGGGATTTTCATCCATTGCGGCATTGTTGAATAAGTTGACCCAGAAGAAGGTCAAATTTCAGTGGTCAAATGATTATGAGAAGAGTTTTCAGGAGTTAAAGACTCGACTCACTTCATCCCTAGTATTGACCCTACAAGAGGGCACAAATGGTTTTGTGGTGTATTGTGATACCTCTAGGTTTCTCTGGATTGTATGTTAATGCAGCATGGCAAAGTAATTGTGTATGCCTCTAGACAGCTTATGACTAATGAGAAGAATTATTAGTTGAATGACCTAGAGTTGGCAGCTATGGTGTTTGCTTTGAAGATTTGGAGGTACTATTTGTATGTCTCATGACCCGAACATACACCCGGATCATAGAAATAGGACAAGAACCCAAGTTGACCCATTGAATGAGCATATATCTTATCCCAATCACATGAGCGGAAGACTTGGCATAAAAAGAACGTAACCATAACATAATAGGAGGAAAAGCAAAACTAGACTCATATAATACGACTGATTACAACTTGTAGTCTGATAGCCTCTAATCATGAAAAGACTGGTTGATGGGACAACTCCCCAACTAACCCAACAATCCTAAAATTGAAAGAACAACATAGAGTCTGAATACATACCCCTCGGAACATAAGGACTCACCAAGTGTGCTGAGAAAAACTCCGAGATAATCTACGGTTGAGGGTGAGCCTGAGAGCTGGGGCATGTATCATAAAACAATACAACATAGAAAGTATGTGATTAGTATGTGGAATGTACTTAGTTTGAAAGGTAAGCAAAACGGACATTTAAAACACATATAAATTTCATAAATGATAGGAGTAGGACATCATGCTCGTGTTATAAATCACCATAACATGTCATAAGGCTCAAGGTTTTCAAAACATTTGTAACATAAGTATAATCATGATCATAATAAAATAGTTTCACTTAACGTGAATTGAGCCAACATTTATAATTGTAACATGCATAAATCATGAGGAACAGAGGGAGATTCCCTTAACTGACATACCCCATATGAGCACACATGAAGCCTGACTTGTAACCGTAGACGGAAGGGTATTCGTACCTTGCCAACGGTCGAACCATGAAAGTGTGACGTCACCATGAAAAGGGTCATTTGGGTTGGGGACAGTCCTATAGGAGGTCCCAACATACCTATGGTGGCACATAGTTATGAGATCCGGGGCAAAACCTAGGCCCCCAACCTACTCGGTGTTCGATACTACTCCTAAAACATATGTATAGTGCTCATAGTATAACATGCATGGATTCATGGGCTAGTTAAATCATGATAATCGTAAACTTGCTTGAACATACATGAACTAGCCATGACATGAGGCCCGTCAGTGGACAAAAAATAATTCATGATTCATAAGATTCATACATACTTGTAGATCATGCATATAGCTTGAATTCCATAAAAATTATAATGGTTAACATAATAAATTCATGATTTAAATCATAATTCATGTTGGGCTTATACTTATAATCAATGGGTAAATAGATCACAAATCAATTCATCATGGGGCATGCATAATTAGGCTTAAATACATAAGAATCGAAATCGATATATTATAAATGATTTTAAAAAATTAAAACAGATTAAAACCCATAGATTATGATAAGATTTTAAAATCACAAAATCCATAATCAAATCACCATAGTTTAAGTAAATCAAATTCAAAACCTCATGAGTTTTTTGTTGAAATTTTAGTAAAAAAAATAGAGGAGGGACATGGGTGTGGAAGAGATCACCCATTTATAGCCTTACAAACCAAGGATATTTGATTCTTAACTTCCCTTGATTACCCAAGAATTAAATTGGAAGAATTGAGGAGAAGATCCTAGAATCTCCCTTGATTGCCTCTCACTATTCTTACATGCATGAAAGAAGAGAAAACTGAACTTAACCCCTTTAAATTTCCCTATTCATAAACGTCGGAGTTTAGGCCTTAGGATCTTAGGAAATTATGAAAAGACCCTTACTATTTCATAGAAAATAACTGCCACGTGACCCTAACGGGTGACTTGACGAATCGTCAGGATGGGCGACGACTCGAGTCGCTCGTCAAGTACATTGGATAAAAACTATGATAGAGCTCGTAACGGGTGACATGACTACTCATGCCTCGAGACCACGACTCGTGCTCACCTTCCATCAGGTACACTGTCCTATTCTCCCAATTAATCTTCACCCTCACCCCCGCGACTAACATGACCACTCGTGGTGGCTGACCATGAGATGTTCCCTCACACGTGGGGACCTCAATCCTTCAATTCCTCCAGGCCTTCCCATGAGTCACTTGACAACTTGTGGGGTCTCCTCACGAGTCGCCAACGACTCATCCGGCAACTGAAGTGCCATTTTCTAGATTTTCCCCATTTGACTCCCGGGTCTGATCCTTGGGTTCCCGGGGTATTACAATATCTCCTCCTTGGGAACATTCTTCCTCGAATTTAGAAACAAGCAGAAAACAGAAACATGAAAATTTCATATGCAAATACTGATTATTTTAATCGAAAACTGATGGAATGACTACTACAAAAAGAACTACAAAGCTGAACTGAATTCAGACATCACATACATTTATCATAACATAATTCTAACTTGTGCACATAAACGGAACATGGAAACTAATTAGATAAAAAGGGCAAAAACTGATACCTCAAACTAAAACTGAGTCGGTAGGGAACATGTGGGGGTATTTATCCATGATGACCGCTTCGGCCTCCCACATAGCTCCCTCAATATGCTGGTGTCTCCATAACACCTTCACCGAAGCTACTCTTTTTTTCCTCAGCCTCCGAACCTGGCGATCCAAAATTGCAATTGGAATTTCGTCATAATTGAGGGTATCTCCCAATGCCAACTCTTTCCATCGGGACTACTAATGCTGGATAACCCAAAAACGTTTTCAAGAGAGACACAAGAAAAACGGGATGTACTAAAGATAACTCTGATGGCAAGTCCAACTCATATGCTACCTTACCGACTCTTCTCATGACCCGGTAGGGACCAACATAGCAAGGACTGAGTTTTCCTTTCTTTTCGAACCGCATGACTCCCTTCATGGAAGATATCTTTAGAAATACCCAATCATCAACCTCAAACTCCATATCTCTTCTTCTCACATCCGCATATGACTTTTGATGACTCTGAGCAGTTTTCAACCTATCACTTATCAACTGAACCTTCACCATAGCCTCATGAACTGAGTCTGGCCCTATCATAGCTGCCTCACCAACCTCAAACCATATGATGGGAGATCTACACCTCCGCCCATAGAGAGCCTCGAACGGTGCCATTTGGATGCTAGAGTGATAGTTGTTCTTGTAAGAAAACTCGATCAAGGGCAAGTGATCATCCCAAATACCTTTAAAGTCCATCACACAGGCTCTCAACATGTCCTTGAGAATCTAGATTGTCCGCTCTGCCTGACCATCCGTTTGCGGATGGAATGTTGTGCTTAGCTTAGCCTGAGTCCCAAGCACTTTTTGGAAAGACCGACAAAACTGAGAGGTAAACTGAGTACCTCTGTCTGAAATAATAGACAAGGGCACTCCATGAAATCAAACCAACTCCCAAATATACAATCTGGCATAATCATCTGCTGAAACTGTGGTTTTGACCGATAGAAAGCATGCAGTTTTGGTCAACTTGTCTACTACCACCTAAATGGAATCATGATGTCAGCGAGTATGAGGTAGGCCTGTAATGAAATCCATGTTAATCTCTTCCCACTTCAAAGTAGGAATGTTGATATCCTGAAGTACGCCTCCTGGCCTTTGATGTTCCCCCTGCACTTGTTGACAGTTCGTCCACTTGGTTGCAAATTCTATAATATCCTTCTTCATGCTGTTCCACCAATATATTTCTCGCAAATCATTATACATCTTGGTGGCACCTAGATGGATGGAATACCTGGACCCATGTGCCTCATGCAATATCCGGCCCCTCAAATAATCAATATCTCACATAGACGACCTTGGTACCGCAGCACCCCATCTCCCCCTTCGGAGAAAACCTCCACCTTTTGACTCCGAACGGCCTCCTTCAGCTTTACCTTAATCGGATCCTCATCTTTCCTATCTTTCACATCCACTACCAAGGATGATTCTAATTCATTTTGTATAATAACGCCGCTATCGGTAGAGTTAACAAATCTAACTCCCAACCTCGTAAGTCAATGGACATCTCTCACCAACTCCTTCTTTCCCTCATCCACATGGGACACACTCTCCATAGAGAGCCTACTAAGTGCATCCGCTACTACATTAGCCTTGCCCGGGTAGTAAAGGACACTCATATTGTAGTCCTTTAGTAACTCCAACCACCTCCTTTGCCGAAGATTTAGATCCTTCAGCGTGAAAACATGTTGCAAGATCTTGTGATCCGTAAATACATACATGTGGACCCCATATAAGTAATGTCGCCATATCTTCAATGCAAACACCACCACTGCCAACTCAAGATCATGGGTCCGGTAGTTCTTTTAATGAACCTTCAATTATCTCGAGGCATATGTTATCACTTTCCCATGCTGCATCAACACACACCCTAGTACGACTCGCGAAGCATCACAATACACCACAAAACCATCGGTACCCTCAAGTAGGGTAAGCACTAGTGCTAAAGTGAGTCGGGTCTTCAACTCTTGGAAGCTTTTCTCACAAGCCTCTAACCATTGAAACTTCACCTTCTTCTGAGTCAATATGGTCAAAGGTGCGACAATAGATGAGAAACCCTCCAAAAATCTCAAATAGTAGCCCACCAAGTCGAAAAAGCTCCTGATATCTGATGGGTTCATCGGTCTGGGCCAATTCTTTACCGCCTCGATCTTCAGAGAGTCTACTTTTATGCCCTCACCTTATATCACATGGCCTAGAAATGCCACCAAGTCCAACCAAAACTCACATTTGCTGAACTTCACAAACAACTGACGATCCTTGAGGGTCTGAAGCACTATTCTCAAGTGAACGACATGCTCCTCATCGCTCCGAGAGTATATAAGGATGTTATCAATGAACACAATCACGAACATGTCCAAATATTCCTTGAACACCATGTTCATTAGATCCATATAAGCTGCAAGGGAATTGGTTAGTCCAAAAGACATAACAACAAATTCGTAGTGACCATACCGAGTCTTGAAAGCGGTCTTCGGGATGTCACTCTCCCTAACCCTGAGCTGGTGATACCCAAACCTGAGATCAATCTTAGCGAAAAACTTGGCTCTTTGAAGCTGATCGAACAAATCATCAATACTGGGTAAAGGGTAGCTGTTCTTGACGGTAACCTTATTCAACTACGGGTAATCAATACATATGCAAAGGGAACCATCCTTCTTCCAGACAAATAACACCGGTGCACCCCATAGAGACTTACTCGGCCTAATAAAGCCCTACCTAGAAGGTCCTTCAATTGATCCGTCAACTCCTTCAGAACGATTGAAGCCATCCTGTATGGAGGAATAGAGATGGGATGTGTATCAGGTAAGGGATCAATGGCGAAATCAATCTCCCTCTCAGGAGGAACACCTGACAAATATTCGGGAAAGACCTCCAAGTACTCACACACTACCAGAACTGACTGGATAGTCGGGGTCTCAGATTCAACATCCTTAACCCTAACTTTGTGATACATGCAACCCTTAGAAATTATCTTCCTGGCCTTAAGATATGAAATAAACTGACTGACGGGTACAATTGAATTTCCTTTCCACTCCAAAACTGACTCACCCAAAAATCAAAATTTCGCCACATGGGTCCTACAATTAATCGAAGCATAACATGCAAACAACCAGTCCATACCCAAAATTAGAAAACCCATAATCAAATCACTAGAGTTTAAGTAAATCAAATTGAAAACCCCATGAGTTTTTATTGAAATTTTAGTAAAAACCATAGAGGAGGGATATGGGTNGGATATGGGTGTGGAAGAGATCACCCATTGATAGCCTTACATACCTGGGATATCTAATTCTTAACTTCCCTTGATAACCCAAGAATGAAATTAGAAGAATTGAGGAGAAGAGCCTAGAATCTCCCTTGATTGTCTCTCACTATTCTTGCATGCATGAATGAAGAGAAAACTGAACTTTACACCTTTAAATTTCCCTATTCATAACCCAAAACGTCGTAGTTTAGGCCTTAGAATCTTAGGAAATTACGAAAAGACCCTTACTATTTCACAGAAAATAACGGCCAGGTGACTTTAACGGGTGACCTGACGACTCAGCAGGACGGGAAACAACTCGTCGAGTCGCTTACAAGTACACTAGATAAAAACTATGATAGGGCTCGCAACGGGTGACATGAAGACTCGTGCCTCGAGACCATGACTCGTGGTCACCTTCCGTTAGGTACACTGTCCCATTCTCCAAATTAATCTTCACCCTCACCCCCACGACTAACATGACGAATCAGTGCTGGCTGACCACGAGTCATTCCCTCACTCGTGGGGACCTAAATGCTTCACTTCCCCAGGACTTCCCACGAGTCACTTGACGACTCGTGGGGTCTCCATACGAGTCATCCAACAACTCATCCTACAACTAAAGTGGCATTTTCCAAATTTTCTCTGTTTGACTCTCGGGTCCGATCATTGGGTTCCCAGGGTATTACAGTATGGGGTGCATGTAGATGTGGTCACAGATCACAAGAGCCTTCAGTACTTATTCACTTAGAAGGACTTGAATTTGCAGTAGAGGAGATGGCTAGAGCTTCTCAAGGATTATGACATAAGTGTCCTTTATCATCTGGGAAAGGCCACTTTAGTGGCGAATGCTCTTAGTAGGTTGTACATGGAAAGTGTGTCTCATGTCAAGAATGGGATGAAGGAGTTAACAAAGGATATCCATAGGCTTTCTAGTTTAGGGGTTCGACTTACAGACTCTACAGAAGGTGGTGTCGTTGTTCAGAATTGGTTGGAATCTTCATTGGTAACAGAAGTCAAAGCTAGGAATGGTGGGGATCTTATCCTAGTGAAGCCAAAAGAAGCTGTCCAAAATCAGAAAGTGGGGGTTTTCTCCCGAGGGGGAGATGGTGTACTCCAATGTCAGGGTTGATTGTGTGTTCTGGCAATAGATGACATGAGAGAGAAGATGTTGAATGAGGCTCATAGCTCTTCGTACTCTATCCATCCAGGTTCTACCAAGATGTACCGTGAGCTATGAAAAGTCTATTGGTGGAATGGCATGAAGAAGGACATAGCAGAGTTTGTGGCTAAGTGACTGAATTGCCAACAGGTGAAGGTTGAGCATCAGAGACCTAGAGGTATGCTTTAGGACATTAGAATTCTTAGTTAGAAGTGGTAAGAGATCAATATAAACTTCATTAAGGCTTTCCTCATACACACCGACAGTATGACTCTATATGGGTGATTGTTGATAGGTTGACCAAGTCAGCCCATTTCATACCGGTCAAAACTACCAATTCAGTCGAGGATTATGCTAGATTGTACATTCAAGAGTTGGTTCGGTTGCATGGATTTCCTTTTTCCATCATCTCAAATAGGGGTACTCAGTTCACCACTCAGTTTTGGAGATCGTTTCAGAAGGGACCTTGTACTTAAGTAAAGCTTAGCACAACTTTTCACCTACACAATGATGGTCAGGTTGAGCAGACAAGTCAAACTCTTAAGGATATGTTGAGAGCGTGTGGGATTGATTTCAAGGGTAGCTGGGATGATCACTTTCCTCTCATTTAGTTTGCCTACAATAATAGTTTCCACTCCAGCATTCAGATGGCTCCGTTTGAGACTCTTTATAGGAAGAGGTGTAGGTCACCTATTGGATGGTTTGAGGTAGGTGAAGCTATGCTGGTCAGGCCAAATTCAGTTCATGAGGCTATCAAAAAAGTTGAGCTCATTATAGAAAGGCTGAAAACAACTTAGAGTCATCAAATATCTTATGCGAATGTTAGGTGGAGAGAGCTTGAGTTTGAGGTTGATGATTAGGTGTTTGTAAAGGTGTCTCCCATGAAGAGAGTGATAGGTTTGATACAAAATGGAAGTTTAGTCCCCGATATGTTGGTCCTTATAGAATTCTGAGGCGAGTTGGTAAGGTGGCATATGAGTTGGAGCTACAAGCAGAGTTAGCTTCGGTGCACATAGTTTTCCATGTATCTCTATTGAACAAATGCATTAGTGACCCAGCCTTAGTTGTCCTGGTGGAGAGTATTGGTATGAAGGATAGCCTTACTTATGAGGAGGTTCCGGTTGAGCTCCTTGATCGTCAGGTTCAGAAGTTGAGGAAAAAAATGTAGCTTCAGTAAAGGAATTGTGGAGGAATCAGCTTGTTGAGGGAGCTACAAGGGAATTCAAACCAGATATGATGGCTAGATACCCGCATCTTTTCCCTTCTGGCTCAGTTCCAGCATGAGGTATCAGTTTCCTCCTTAGTATTCTATTCAGTTTCATGTCAAGTTCGTATCTCTAAGTTTCTTTCATGTCATAGCATGCATGTATGACTCATGAATTTAATTCAGTCATGTATCTCAGTTCGGAGTAAATCACTCCATCTGTTTTCAGTCTATGGCTTTCAATTCAGGGATTGCATTTCTTTCCCCAGCATTTTGATATGCTTAATCTACATTCGGGGATGAATGTTCCCAAGGAGGAGATAATGTAACACCCTAAAATCCCTATGACCAAACCCTAGATATGTAACGATTCAGCAGAAAAATTTGCATTTTCTTCTCAGAACAACTCATGGTATGAGTTGTTGTTCCTTAGTACGGGTTGTAGGAGGGAGTCATGGTGAGCCAGCAGTTTTACCAGACTAGTGATAACAACTCGTGGAACGAGTCGTAGGTTGATGTAATGAGTTGTGGTTAGGTGTCTTGATGAGCTACTGGATGTCATATCTTGGACCTATGAATCAAGGTACGACTCATTGTTTCGTGTGATGGGGTGTGGGCAAGAGTAATGGTATCTGATTGAGTGGAAAACTTGGGGGAAGTAACAGGCCATGGTACGACTCATTGTAGGTAATAATGAGTCGTTGTATGAAGTCATGGAATGATAGTATGGGGATGGTGACCCCTAACTACAAGTCATTGTGAGGCCTGTGGTTTGAGAAATAATAAGCCTAGAAAATGTAATTGGCTAGCAATGAGAGGAAACCACAAGTCGTTGTTTGTGGGTATGATTCGTGTTACGACCTGTGGTGCCTGGCTATCAACTTTTAATTACGTATTCACAGGGGTATTTTTGTGAATTTTTAAGCTTCTAACTCCTTAATGACATCGTTGTGGGCTCCTTAATGAGTGTTTAAGAGGGTTTAATCTAGCCTAAGTCAATATACTCTTATAACTTCATCCTCTTCCAAGATCAAGCTAGAATTCTTCATCAATTTAACTCTCAATCCTATCGGGCTCTCAAGAGCAACTTAGAAATCAGTTTTCCCAGATATGTAAGGCCATAAATGGGGAATCTCCACCACTCTCATTTCCAAGTTATCCTTTAATTCATGATTTCAAGTCACCAATCAAGTGTATTGAAATTTTAGGGTTTTAACCCAATTCTATGAAAATACTCATGTTATGTCTATGGGTCCAATCCCTTCATGTTTTGATTGATGATTTATGATTATTGGGGCAGATTTTACTCTTAATTTAATGATTAAAGCATGATTATATGTTTATGAGAATTATGCCTGATTATTGATGATTTATAAATTCAAGCTTAAGAGTCTATGATTTCAAGTATGATAAATTATCTAGTATGCATGACTGTTTATGAATTCATGACTTCAAATTATGAAGCTTATTTCAAGTATGTATGACTCTATGATTTGGGAAAGCCCATGTAGGTTAAGTATGTATATCATCATTTTAGCCAAGGCTTACAAGATCAGTTTGTGAAGTGTTTTGGAGTCAAGACTCCCAATATTTAGTTTTAAGCTATGTTTTGAGAATATAATTATACGAGCAATATACATGTTATGGGAGTTGTGTCTAACGCTGAGTAGGCAAGGGATTTTGAGGACCCCGGCCTCTGAACAATAGGCTAACATAGGATATATTCTTATTGGGACCTCTTAAAAGTGTGTTTCCCCCACCCGAGGGAACACCCATGATATCACACCTTATTAATCCTTCGCAAGGCTTAGGGTGGCTCTCCTCTACGTAAGAAAGACGCGGGATCATCATGCGCTCATACATAATGGTTGTTGATTATGAAAAGTCTCCCATTGTTCCTCATGATTTTAGTTACTCATGTTCAGGACTCATGATATTATGTTTTATAATATTTGACCCATTGATCAGTTTATGAGCTTACGTTTACGATTTCAAACATGACAAGTTATATGATTTCTATTTCTAATCTTTGCGTCATTATGTTCAGCTTATGAGAATAGCTTATGATCAAGTATATCTCAGATATATGGTTTTTAGCATGTGTTCCTTACTCTCATGATCTATTTTGATTTATATTCATGATTTCAACTAACATTTTACTAGCATGTTTTACTTAACTTGCACAGTCAGTACATTCAAAGTATTTACCGCATACTCTATGCTATATCGTCTCATAATATATGTTCGGGTGATCCCTCCCAGTCTCATCACTAGCTCACACTTGCTCAGCTCCATCCCGCTTTAGGTGAGTCCTCATCATCCGAGGACATCTATCAATTTACATTTGTTATGTTTTGTTTTAATTTTAGACTTTGAGTTAGCTGGGGGCTTGTCCCAGCATCACATTAGATAGTAGAGGCTTTCATATATAGACATAGCATGTTCATCTTTGTGAACCAGCATGCGATATTATCACATTTGTTTATGCTTTATGATATTTAAACTCACTTATGTAATTTTTATTCTTATTTTAATTTCCGCTTGTTTATGCTCTTAAGTCATGGTATGTAATACCATGGGTTAGCTTGGAGCCATTCGTGGTTCTAGGTCACGTCTCTCGGTCTGGGGTCTCAGCTCGGGTCGTGTCACTTGGTATCAGAGGATCAGCTTTTTAGGTGTGTCCTAGGGTTTCTGAAAGTCGTGTTAAGTAGAATCTTTTTCATGAGAGTGAAGCGTGCCAGACTTAGGAGGAAGAAGCTATGAGACATTTTAGGAAATTTTCCTTTCTTTCATGATTCTTATCATGCGATAGAGTGTGAAACTCTAAAATAACCTTCTAACTCATGCTTTACACATTTACAAATAATTCCTCCCAGAAGAGATAATGGAAAAAGGAACTGGAATAGGAATCAGCAAGCCCCACCAACTCCAACAAGCCCTATGAACAAGAAGGTGACTTATGTTGAGTTCAGGGCTGCATTTCAAATGCTTGCCCAAGTAGTGACTAGCTAGGTCAATCAGCTGGCTGTTGCATCTGCTAATCCAAACTAAAATCCAACTGTTGCCAGAGTTTGAGACTTCACTTGGATGAATCCCTAGAGTTTCTTGGATCTAAGTTCGATGAGGACCCACCGAACTTCATTTATGAGATTCAGAAGATCACTCAGATTGTTGGGGTTACCTCCATTGAGAGTGCAGATTTATTTGTGTACCAGCTGAAGGTAGTGGCCAAGATATGATACAAATAGTGGAAAAAGGGAAGACGTGTTGGTGCAAGCTCATAGAGTGGGATGAATTCATAACTGTATTTTAGGATAAGTTCTTTCCTTGTGAGGTGAGGGAGTTCATCAACCTAAAGCATAACTCCATGACAGTTAAGGAGTATGCGTTGAAATCCACATAACTATCTAGATATATTCTAGAATGGTTGTTGAACCTAGGGCCAAGATGAGAAAGTTTGTTTCAGGTGTTTTAGACTTGGTGGTTAAGAAGTGCAGGACCGGCATGCTCATCAGTGACATGGACATTTCCAAACATATGATCCTTGCCAAGTAGATTGAGGGGGAGAAGATAAAGGAAAAGGAAAGAGAGAGTAAGAGATTAAGGATAGCTAACTTTTACTATTCTCAACAGAGGTAGGGAAGTGGGAATCACTCAGAGCATCAGCAGAGATCTTCGGATACAACACCTTCTTCTGCTTGTGCTTCTTTTCCCAAACCCCATATTGATAAAAAAGGTAGAGCATCTGACTCTAAGTCCCAGAGTAATGTCTTCCAATTGCCGTATTTTCCTAGCATGTCCTAAGTGGTATATAAACCCCCCTGGTGAGTGTTCTCTTGGCAAGGAGGATTGTTTTGGTTATGGCAAATTAGGCCATTGATTAATGGATTGCCCGTCAGCAGGACATGAAAAGACTCAATCCACTACATCAACAGCCCCTTTAAGTTTACAAACTTAGTACTGACTACTTCGGGCATAGGTGGTGGTCAACACCATAACCACTTTTATTCCCTATCATCCCATTAGAAATAGGAGAACTCTCCTGACGCAGTCACTGGTATGTTATGACTCTTGCAGAGTGATATTTATTCATTGTTAGGTCTAGGAGCCACACTCTCTTTTGTGACTCCTTATATTGCAGTGTAGTCTGATGTTAGACCAGAAATCCTCTCTGAACCTTTTCTAGTCTCTACTCCTATTGGTGAGTCGGATATAACTAGTTAGGTATACAGAAATTGCCCAGTCATAGTTTTATAGAAAGTCGCCACAATTGATCTAATAGAGTTAGATATTGTTGATTTTTATATCATTCTATGTATGGATTGGTTATACTCTTGATATGCCTCAGTCGACTGCAGAGCCAGGTTCATCAGGTTTTAGTTTCCTAATGAATCAATCCTATCATGGAAGGGCAGTACCTCAGTGCCTAAAGGTCAGTTTATCTTTTACCTTAAGGGTGGGAGAATGATATCCAAGGGTTGTATCTATCATCTAGTTCGATTCAAGGACTCTAGCTTCGAAGCCCCAACACTTCAGTCAGTTCCAGTCGTGAATAAGTTCCTAAAGTATTTCCAGAAGATCTTCCTGGAGTCTTTCCCGAGCGAGAAATCGACATCCGAATTGACCTTTTCTCCAAATACCCAAACTATCTCAATTCCTCATTATAGAATGGCTCCAGTTGAGCTTAAGGAGTTGAAGTAACATTTAAAAGATCTCCTAGACAAAGGCTTCATCATACCCGAAATCTCTTCATGGGGTGCCGCAGTTCTATTTGTGCATAAGAAAGATGGTACACTCAAATATGTGCATCAACTACCACCAGTTGAACAAAGTAATAGTCAAGAATAAGTATCCCATCCCATCCTAGGAATTGATGACTTATTTGATTAGCTTCAGGGAGCTAGCTGCTTTTCAAAGATAGACTGCAGATCCAGCTATCATCAGCTCATAGTAAGAGAATGTCACATTTGAACATAGCCATCAAAACTCGGTATGGTCACTATGAGTTTGTTGTTATATCTTTTGGACTAACAAATGCTCCTGCAACTTTTATGGACTTAATGAACAAGGTGTCAAAACATTACTTGGATATGTTCATCATCATCTTCATAGATGACATCCTTGTATATTCCCCAGCTGAGGATGAACATGAAGACTATTTGAGGATAGTATTGCAGACTTTCAAGGACTACCAGTTACTTGCTAAGTTCATCAAGTGTGTATTCTGGTTGAAATCAGTAACATTCCTTGGTCATGTCATCTCCAGTGAGGGTATTCAGGTTGATCCTCAAAAGATCGAAGCAATTAAGAACTGGCATAGATCCACCTCTCCATCAGACATTAGGAGTTTCTTAGATTTAGCTGGTTATTATAGATGGTTTGTGGAAGGATTTTCCTCTATTGCTTTTCCTATGTCCATATTGACTCAAAATAAAGTAAAATTTCAAGGTTCCAATGCTTATGAGAAGAGTTTTTAGGAGTTGAAGACTCAACTAACTACTGCCCCAATTTTGACTCTACCGGAAGGTTCAGATGGGTTCGTGATTTATTGTGATGCCTCCAGATTTTTCCTTGGTTGCATGTTGATGCAACATGGAAAAATTGTAGCCTATGCTTCTAGGAAACTCAAGGCTCATGAAAAGAATTACCCGACTCATGATCTTGAGCTTGCAGCAGTAGTTTTTTCCCTAAAGATTTGGATGCATTGCCTCTATAATGTTCACGTGAATGTGCTTATTGGCCACAAAAGCCTACAGTATGTGTTGAGTTAGAAGGATTTGAATCTTCTTTAGAGGAGATGGCTTGAGTTATTGAAAGACTATGACATGAGTGTCTTTTACCACCCAGGTAAAGACAATGTAGTGGTCGACGCCCTTAGCAAATTATCAACGAATAGTGTTGCTCATATTGAGGATGGTATGAAAGAGCTAGTTAGAGATGTTTACATGCTGGCTTATTTGGGAGTTCATTTGGAATTCTGTCGAAGGTGGAGTTGTAGTTCAAAATGGTTCAGAGTCCTCTCTTGTGATGGATATAAAGCAAGACAATATGTCGATCCAATATCACTTAAATTGAAGGAAGCAATTATCAAGAAAGATGTGGAGACAGTGGATATTAACGAAGCAGGTTGTGTGTTCCATATGTGGATGATTTGAGACAAAGGATATTAATAGAAGCCTAGATCTTGGTATTCTATTCATCCAGGTCCCACCAAGACATACCATGATCTACGGAAAGTCTATTGGTAGAATGGAATGAAGAAGGACATTATAGAATTTGTTTCTAAGTGTCCAAATTGCCAATAGGTGAAGGTTGAGAATCAAAGACCAAGAGGTATGAATCAGGATATCAGCATTCCTACATGGGAGTGGTAGGAGATAAACATGGATTTCATTATAGGTTTACCGCATACATGTTGAAGACATGATTCGATACGGGTGGATGTAGACTACATGACTAAGTATGCATATTTTTTGCCAGTTAAGAACATATATTCAGTTGAGGATTATGCTAGAATTTACATTCAGGAGTTGGTCAGGCTGTATGGAGTCTCTTTGTCCATCGTTTTGGATATGGGTACTAGGTTCACCCCACACTTTTGAAAGTCATTTTAGAAAGGACTAGGCACTCAGGTTAAGCTCAGCACAACTTTTCAGACTTTACAGGATATGTTGAGGGCTTAAGTGATCGATTTAAAGGGTAGATGGGATGATCATATGCCTCTCATCGAGTTCACTTATAGCAATAGTCACTGATCTTGTGCATGATTGCACGTCCAAGTGATACTTTATTACCTAATTTGGACTTATTTATCTACTTTTATGTGTACATTCTCGTGTGGTTTTTATGTAAATGTATATTTATACTAACCAACATGATTAGTTATTGTTTTTGCAGTGAGAATGAATTTTGGAAACTAATCTACAAGTTGGTGAAGTGGAGGAATGGACTCGGAAGTCGGCAAGAAAATGTTAAAACTTGATGCTCCGCGAAAGGGTCGTGTCACGCCACCATCGCGGAGGCATTCTGCCTAGAGTGGAATTTGAGTTGAATTCCATTGAAGGTGCGCGATGGCATCGTGTCACGGAGCCTATGCTCCGCGTTAACTTAAGTGACACGGTGGGAAGACTTAGCTGCACACCCGGATTCCAGTGAAGGTGCAAGACACGTCCGTGGCACGGAGCTGAGGCTCTGCGATACCCTCCGTGCCACGTTGCCAGTTTATTTTGGGAAATTTCTCACTTGTATAAATAGCACACTTAGATTTTATTTTAAGAGATCTGACATTTCAAGCTAGAACGTGGGTATTAAGCAGTTGAGCTGAAGAAGTTCTTGGGTTAATTCTCTTCCTTTTTCTCTTAAATTTCAATTGCTTGTATGATATCTACTTGTTTGAAGATGTTTAATCATCAAATGAGTGGCTAATTCACCTTTGGTTGAGGTTGAGGATGATTGAGGATGATTGCAGTAGTATGTAATTAATGTTATTTCAGTTTTTATCTTCTCTACAACGGTTGTTCTACTAATTCTTGTTTTCACTACATTAATGCTTGGCCATTGTTAATGTATATCCTAGAATTCAAGTTTTATTTCCGAAAGGAAGATTAATTGGATAGATGTGAATTGGTAGAATATGTTCTTGTCTTGGTTGAGAAATTAAGAGAAGATTAACGTTCAAAATAGAAATATATCTGTAATGTCATATTTGGTCATCTATGGAATTTGTTGTGTATTACTAGAATATGAGGTTTTTGCATCACAGAAATGTGTAATGTAAGTCTCATGATTCTTTAATTGGAGAGGAGTTYGAAAGACCCAATCCATTGGTTAATAATTCCTGACTAACAACCGAAGAGAAGTGTTGACTGCAATTTAATCAATAAATTACATATCTGCATGTTTTGCCTTAACCTCAGCTTGTTCGTGTTATTGCTCAGATATAATTTACAATATTTTTACTTAAAGTTACATTAACTAGTATTCTTGAAAAATCACCACTTGTTCTGTTTGTTTACTTGTATAAAGAAGTGCGTATACTAAACACTTAAAGAAAAATTACTTCCACATTACAGTACCTATGGGTTTGATACCTGGCTTTAAATTAAGCCATTTATTACTTGTACGACCACGTGCACTTGCGTGTAATTAGGAGTGAACAAGTTTTTGGCGCCGTTTCCGGGGACTGGCAATTGGTGACTTAAATTTTCTTAGTGTTAGTTTACAAGTTCGATACAATTGTTGACAACTTGATCTTAGCATTTCTCTTGCAGGTACTAAGTTGTTACTGAATGCTGGCAAGAGATAAGGAGTTGGTGGATTCGTTTTTAGGGCCGGAGAGACAATTTCATCTATAGAAGAGGGAAGATCTAGAAAAGAAGTTGCAGTTGTTAAGGAGGGAAATTCTGGAGTAACAACAGCAACCACCGATTGTAAGGGCAGTTTTAGTGCCCAAAGAGATGGCAGCAAGACCGGTCCACGAGGTGGCAATCCCACATGCAAACAATGTAACATCGAGCATTCACAGGCCGGAACTAGGAGGGAGATTTGAACTTAAGCAGAATATGGTGCAGTTATTGCACACCAGTGGGCAATTTACAGGTCTCCCTCATGAAGATCCACAACAGCATCTCCAAAACTTCTTGGAGATAAGTGACACATATATACCCACTGGAGTATCATCTGATTATGTGAGGCTTACACTATTCCCGT
>JACEIK010000011.1:272833-290172 GCA_018107945.1 Datura stramonium | reverse complement strand
ACTGCCACATTACAGTCCCTGTGGGTTCGATACCTGGCTTGAAATAAAGCCACTTTATTACTTGTACGACCACGTGCACTTGCGTGTAATTGGGAGTGAATAGTCACCAGTCAAATATTCAGATGACCCCATTTGAGAAACTTTGTGGTAGGAGGTGTAGGTCTCCTATATGGCGGTTCAATGTTGGTGAAGCCCTTTATAAGGCCAAATTAAGTTTATGAGGCCATGGAGAAAGTTCAACTCATTAAAGAAAGGCTGATGAAGTTTGGTAATAAATGGAATCTCAGTCCCCAATATATTGGTCCTTACAAGAATTCTAAGGCGCATTGGCAGAGTGGCCTATGAGTTGGATTTGCATATGGAGTTACCATCGGTGCATCCAGTGTTTCACGTATCTCTATTAAAGAAGTTCATCGGTGATCTAACCTTAGTTGTGCCATTGGTATGTGTGGGAGGGAAAGATAGTCTATCTTATAAAGAAGTCCCAGTTGAGATTCTTGACCGTCAAGTTCATAAGTTGAGGAACAAGGGGGTCGCTTTAGTGAAAGTTCTTTGAAGGAATCAGCTTATAGAGGGAGGTATTTGGGAAGAAAAAATAGATATGATGGCTAAGTACCCTCACCTTTTTCCCTTCAAGACTCAGCTTTAGCATGAGGCACTAGTTTCTTCCTTAGTACTCTACTCAGTTTCATGCCTTTTAGTTCCTTTATTGTTTAAGTACCCGTACATGTTTCATGAATCCAATTCAATACGTGTATCTCAATTAGGAGTAAGTCACTCTATCAGTATTCATCCTATAGCTTTCAGTATTGGGGTTGCAAGTCTCTCCCTACTCTTTAAGCTTAGTAAGTCACTATTTGAGCACGAATGTTCCCAAGGAGGAAATAATGTAACACCCCAAAAGTCCCTAAGATCAAACCTGTAATAACCCTAATTTAATAAAGGGTTATTAAGTAATTAAGAAATAAAAGAAAAAAATGTAAATTATTTAAAATAATTAATAATAATAATAAGGGCCAAAGCCCAATTGAACTAGAAAAAAAAGCTACTTCTGCTGGAAAAGAAGAACGCAACAAAACAGAAAATAACGTAGAAAAAATAATGTAGGAGAGGAAGGAAGAAAGGAAGAGAAAAGAGAGGAAAAGAGGAGAGAAAAATAAGGATTTTCGATCCAAAGCATCAAGGTAATGATCCTAATCTTTTGCTTGAGTTTATTATGTGATTATAAGAAAGTTTATATGATAGAACATGGAGAAACTTTAAAGAATTGAGAAAGTTTAGCCCTAGGATTCTTCAACCTAAATCATCAATTTGAAAGGGAAAACATTATCAAAATTGGATTTTGATTAATCTTCTGGAATCCTCTCATCAAGGAGAATCTGTTGGTGGTCATAGTTTGGAAATTCTGTCCCGTTGACTGGAGTTTGACTTTTTCAGTCAAATCTTTGACCGCGTATTTGACTTTTATTAAAAATTAAGAAAACCTCTACTGAAGGATTTTTGGCCATTCTAAACCCATTTTTGTGTAGTTTGAGATAATCTGGAGATCTAAGATCATAGTTCTAAAATATTAGAAAGTGTGCTTGAGTTGTAAATTCGAGGTAAGTGAGACTTTAAGCTTTGGTGCTTGCTTTTTAAACCTGTTTTAAGAATTATGTTTTGTCTGCCTGGTCCATGTGTTTTGAGAAACATGTACTTGTAAGAATCGGTGGTCTTTAACCAACCGCATATATGTTACTTTGAGAAAAATATTTTTTTAAAGAAAATTATTTAATAATTGATTGGTAGTGTGTCGTGGTCTCGTACCATGGTGTTGGGGCATTGGATATCCTTCCTTCGCTGCCGTGATATAGTTACCAGGGGCATACATGTGCTATCTTAGAATGTTAGGGGCCTTGTACTTGCTGCAGTAGTATATTATTGGGGCATTATATATGCTACCGAGGGCTAGNATATATATATATGCCTCGAGTTGCTGCTCTAGAGTAAGTACAGCAACAAGTTGTTCAGGATGCTCCATCAACAGGGCCAGCTGTTGTACCTACCGTTGCCTTGCCTACAGATTTAGTGATGAGATTGTTCAATGTGTTAGAGGCATTGGTGCCTAATCATGGTGGACTTCTAGTTCCTCAAACTACTTTGCAAGCACAAACACAAGTTCAGTTGAATGTTGCATCTACACAAATAGCCTAGTTGACCCTTCAGCCAACTGTTCATTCAGTTGCAACTACTTGGAAATCCAAAGATCTTAAGAATTTCATGGATCTTAAGCCATCAAAGTTCAATGCAATGCCAACTTCTATTGAGCCTTAGAAGTTCATTAATCGTTATGAAAAGATACTGACTACATTGGATTAAAGGAGACTCAAGGTGCGGAATTTATCACTTTCCCTTTCTCAGGGTCTGTAGAGGCATGGTGGACTTCAGTTCAGAGAGGCAGACAAGTAGGGTTACCACGTATCACTTGGTCAGAGTTTTCAATAATGTTTAAGGACAAGTTCATTCCCTTGAGCAAACAAGATGACATGAGATGTCAGTTTAATAACCTACGCCAAGGAGCTATGACAGTTACAGAGTATGAGGCTAAGTTTAATGAGTTATCTAGGTATGTTCCATTATTAGTTGAAGACCCGAGGGAGCAGGTGAGACAATTAGTAGATGGACTTGAGAATCGTTACCATAGTTCTGTGATACGAGAAATGTGAAGTGGTACCTATTCAGATGTAGTTGACACTGCCCTCAATTGTGAGTCCTATTTTGAAATAAAAAGAGCCGAGCAAGAAAGCAAATGGGAACATAACACGAGCGAGTTCAGTGGTTCTTCATCTGGGGGAAAAAATGGCCATCATCATGGACAATCTAGGCCTATGCAGTCAAAGTCAATGGTACAGTCTTCGAGAGGTGATAATCCAGCTAGAAAGGGTCCACAACAGATGCAGAGAATGGTTACAACTCATATTAGTCAAGTCCATATCAGAAGTGTCCTAATTGTGGTAGGCATCATGGTGGTCATTGCAACGGGGTTGCTGGTCCTTATTTTACTTATGGTGAAAAGGGGCATATTTCTAAATATTGTCTTAAGGGGAACTCTAGTACTATTCAGGCTACGACACATCTGCAGGGAACTTCTATAGGTACACCTTCTCAGGCTCAGCTAGCTAGGGCCGCTCCACAGGGTACTCGTGGACAAGGTCGACAAGGTGCACAGGTTGCTTAGGGAGCAGGTAGTCCACCGAGATTCTTCACTATTGCCCAGAAAAGATATCGAGGCAGCTAATGTAGTAGTCATAGGTATTATCATTGTAAATTCTCATGGGGAACATGCTCTTATTGATCCTGGTTCTATATATTCATATGTATCTCCATCTTTTGCTATATTCTTATAATGAAGAGTTGATTCTCTTATTGTTCCATATATGGTTATGACACTAGTGGGAAGACTTTGGCAGTGGATAGAGTTTATAGACTATGTATTAAAGATAGAGACACCATAGTTTATTCTACTAGACATACCCATGTCTAACATTAATGTGAATTTGGGTATGGATTGGTTGTCATCATGTTATGCTTTAGTTGATTGCTATGCTAAGCTTATACGTTTTAATTTTCTTGGAGAACCACCTTTAGTGTGGAAAGTCTCGACTCCTATGACCCAAGGAAAGTTAATATCTTAAGTAAAGGCGCGTCGAATGATTAATCATGGGTGTTTGGGTTTTATTGCTACCGTTCATGATACTCGAGTAGAGGATATTACTATTCACAGTGTTCCTATTGTTTTAGAATTTACTGATGTATTACCAAAAGATTTGCCTAGGCTACCCCCAATAAGAGAAATTGAGTTCAACATTGATTTAGTCTCAGGAACTTAACCTATTTCTGTTCCTCCATACTGTATGGCTCTAGTTGAGTTGAGAGAATTTAAAGTTCAACTCCAAGAGCTACTTGATAAGGGGTTCATCAGTCCTCGTGTATCACCTTGAGGGGCACCTGCGTTATTTGTGAAAAAGAAAGATGGTACAATGAGAATGTGCATTGATTACAGACAGTTGAATAAGGCGATGGTCAATAATAAATATCCGTTGCATTGTATTGATGATTTATTTGATAAGCTACATGGTGCTACTCACTTTTCCAATATTGACTTGAGATCAGGTTACCATTAGTTGAGAATCAAGAATGAGAATATCTCTAAGACATTTTTTCGGACCAGATATGAACACTTTGAATATTTGGTGATGTCTTTCGGGTTGATGAATAGGATATTCAAGAGATACTTAGACCATTTTATGATTGTGTTCATTGATGACATTCTGGTCTACTCTCAGAGTGGGCAGAACATGAACAACACCTGGGAGTTATGCTACAACACTTAGAGAACAAAAGCTTTATGCCAAGTTCTCGAAATGTGAGTTCTGGTTGGGCACAGTTTCCTTTTTAGGTCACGTAGTGTCATGGGATAGATCCAAATTGATCAAAGAAAGATTGAAGTGGTTCGAGATTGGCCTCGACTCAGTACTCCTACAGAGATACACAACTTCTTAGGACTAGCTGGATATTACAGAAGGTTTGTGGAGGGCTTATCAAAGATAGCTGCTCCATTGACACGTTTAACTCAAAAAGGTATAGTATTCCAATGGTCTAATGGATGTGAAAACGGTTTTCATAAATTAAATACTGCAATGACTACGACTACGATTTGGACATTACCTACAACAGAGGTGGTGAATGTCTCGAATCGGATTGGGTTGTGTCTTAATATAGAACAGTAAAGTGGTGGAATATGCGTCTTGATAACTAAAAATTCATGAGAAGAATTATCCGACTCACAAACTGGAATTGGCGAAAGTCGTATTTGCACTGAAGATCTGGCGTCACTATCTTTATGGTGAGCCATGTGAAATTTATACTGATTGTAAGAGTCTACAATACATATTAAAGAAAAAGATTTGAATTTGCGACAAGGATGGTGGTTAGAGTTACTTAAAGATTATGATCTTACCATTTTGTATCACCCTGGGAAGGCGAATATGGTGGCGTACGCCTTGAGTAAAAAGTCTATGGGTAGTCTGGCCCTATTCACTGTTGAAAAGAGATCTATCGTTATGGATATTCAGGCATTGGCCAATCGGGGTGTTCGAATTGATCATACAGTGCCGGGTAGGTTACTTGCAGGTATGGTGGTACAATCATCCTTAACTGGACAAGTGAAAACTTGCCAATATGAAGATCCCTATCTTGCTAGATTACGAGATCGAGTGTAGAATGGGGGCGCTAAGTCATTCTCTATTGATGGTGAAGGCGTGCTTCGTCAACATGGTAGGCTGTGTATTCCCATTGTGAGTGATTTGAAACAACTAATTCTTGAAGAGGCTTAAAGCTCATGATACTCCATTCACCCAGGTTCTACAAAAATGTATCAAGACTTGCGTAGATTGTACTGGTGGAAGGCTATAAAGACTGATATTTTGAAGCATGTGACTAGTTGCTTAAATTGTCAACAAGTCAAGTATGAACATAAAAAACGTGGGGTAGTAATGCAAAACTTGATTATCCTAGAGTGGAAATGGGAGAGGATTACTATGTATTTTGTTGTTGGGTTGCCAAGTACTTTCAAGAAAGATGACTCAGTTTGGGTGATTGTGGACAGATTCTCAAAGTCAGCACATTTCATACCAGTTCGGGTTACTCATATGGAAAAGAAGTTAGTAGATATTTACCTTCATAAGATAGTTAGTCTTCATGGTGTGCCTATTTCAATAATATCTAATCGAGGTGAACAATTCACTGCTGAGTTTTGGAAGTCTTTTCAGAAATCATTGATTTTGCAAGTTGAGTTGAGTATAGTTTTTCATCTACAAACTGACGGACAGTCTGAACGGGTTATTCAGATCTTAGAGGACATGCTTAGGGCTTGTGCAATCGATTTTGGTGGCCATTGGGATGATTAGTTGCATTTGGCAGAGTTTGCTTATAATAATAGCTACCAATCAAGTATACGAATGGTGTCGTTTGAGGCTCTATATGGTCGCAAGTGTCATTCGTCTGTTGGATGGTTTGAACCTGGTGAAGCACAATTATTAGGTCAAGATTTAGTTCAACAAGCTTTGGAGAAAGTTGCATTGATACGGGAACGACTTAAGACAGCACAAAGCAGAAAAAAGTCCTATGCAGATAAGAAAGTTCGTGATATAGTGTTCATGAAGGGTGAGAAAGTCTTGTTAAAAGTTTCCCCTATGAAGGGAGGTATGAGATTTGGCCGGAAAGGTAAGTTAAGTCCTAGATACATTGGTCCTTATTAGATTTTGGGTCGGATTAGGTTTGTGGCGTATAGACTTGACTTACCTCCGAGATTGTCCGCAGTTCATCCTGTGTTTCACGTGTTCATGCTTAGAAGATATGTTCATGATGACAGTCATAAGATCCAGCCGGAGGATGTGGAACTGGATGAGAATTTCACTTATGAGGAAGGTCCGATATATATTATTGATAGGCAAGTGCGACAATTGAGGTCCAAGAATGTGGCTTCCGTCAAAGTGTTATGGTGCAATCATCCAACTGAGGAGGCTACTTGGGAGTCCAAGGCAGACATGCAAGATAGATATCCTCACCTATTTGTACACTATATGTATGAATCTAGACCTGTTCAAGGACAAACGTTATTCTTAGAAGGGGTGAATGTAATAACCATAATTTAATAAAGGGTTATTTAGTAATTAAGCAATAAAAGAAAAAAATATAAGAATTTGAAATAATTTAAAATAATTAATAATAATAATAATAATAAGGCCCAAATCTCAATTAAACTAGAAAAAAGCTATTTCTGCTAGAAAAGCAGAATGCAGGAGAACAAAAAATAATGCAGAAGAAAAAACGCAGGAGAGGAGGGAAGAAAGGAAGAGAAAAGAGAGGAAAAGAGGAGAGAAAAATTAGGATTTTCGATCCAAAGCATCAAGGTAATGATCCTAATATTTTGCTTGAGTTTATTATGCAATTAAAAGAAAGTTTATAGGATAGAACATGGAGAAATTTTGAAGAATTGAGAAAGTTTATCCCTAGGATTCTTCAACCTAAATCATCAATTTGAAAAGGCAAACGTTATCAAAATTTGATTTTGATTAATTTTCTGGAATCCTCTCATCAAGGAGAATCTGTTGGTGTTCATAATTCGGGAATTCTACTCCATTGACTAGAATTAACTTTTTTAGTCAATCCTTTGACTGCAAATTTGACTTTTGTTAAAAATTAAAAAAACTTCTACCGAACGGTTTTAAAGCATTCTAACCCCATTTTTGTGTATTTTAAGGTGATCTGAAGACCCTAGAGCATAGTTCTGAAATATTAGAAAGTGTGCTTGAGTTGTAAGTTCGAGGTAAATGAGACTTTAAGCTTTGGTGCTAGCTTTTCAAACCTGTTTTAAAAATTATGTTTTGTCTACCTAGTCCATGCATTAGGACAGGCATGTACTTGGCAGAATCGGTGGTCTTTAACCAACTGCAAATATGTTACTTTGAGAAAAATATTCTTTTAAGGAAAATTATTTCGTAATTGATTTGTGGTGTGGCATGGTCTCGTACCATGGTGTTGAGGCGTTGGATATCCTTCCTTCGATGTTGTGATATAGTTACTAGGGGCATATATGTGCTACCTTAGCATGTTAGGGGCCTTGTATTCTATACCGTGGTATACTATTGGAGCATTATTTATGCTGTCGAGAGATAGTCGGGATGTTAGGTTGTTCTCTTTCATTGCCGTTTGACAAGTCCTGAGTGTGAGTTGTGTTGAGATATATATCTATATATATAGTTATCTTATTGAACATTTGTTTGGACCTCACTTAGTTCTATATTTTGGAAATATATTGTTGTGCATATTGTTTTTTGTGCTCGTTGTGGTTGCATTTTCTAACACTTGTTCCAGGGGTATAAAAGTGGCGGGTCTAGGATATTAATGAGTTATATTTACATATAGCTCACCCCTTAGTTGCATGTCAATGCAAATTCTGTTATGGGAGGTTAGATTAGTGGCTGACAAGTCCATTCGCGTAGATTCTGTTGCTAAGGTGAGCCTTCGTATTGATTCATGGAGGCTATCATTTCAGCTCTATCTACTCTTTTATATTTTCTTTTATTGGGGTTTGCATGTCCGAAAACTAAACTCATGTAACTCTATTAGATGCTCCATGGTCTTAGTGTGGGATTTGGACTAGATATACACCACTTAAACGGTTGTGTGCTTTCTTATAAATGGAGACTTGATTTTGGTTGGATAATCATTTCATTTTTATGACTATTGATGTGTTTGGAGTTGCACATATTGTATTTCAATGCTTATTGAAAAGGTTAAGTGTATGGAAAATAGGTTCGCCTGGCGGTGGTGTTAGCGGGTGCCAGTCACATCTAGGGGGTATTTTGGGACGTGACAAGACCCTAGATTTGGAGTAGAATCCAGCAGAAAATCTAAAATTTTGTATTAGAATGACTCATCAAATGAGTCACTATCTGAACCAATGGCCCATCCGATTAGTCATTGCAAGTCTCTGCAGTTTCCTACCTTCAGACTTAATGAGCCGTATGACAAGTTGTTAGAGGGAGTAATGACTCATCCTATTGAGCCATTATTTGTAGCTCAGAAACTGTTTAAAATCATTCTAGTGACAATGGGTGGAAACAATGAACCGTGGTATCTTCTAATGGGTCATTCTGTCCATCCGTTGCGAGAAGATAAGAAAGTGGAATTTGGGGTCCTGAGGTAATAACTGGTTACAAAGAGGCATAGTGACAACCAATAACCTGTTGTGTGACCAGTTGGCACTTGACTGGGTATTTTCATAACTTTCCATTTTTTTAATTCCTAAACTACGTCATACTGGAATATTTTGAAGGGGGTTAAGGGAAATAGTCAACATTATCTTCTCATTCCCTCTTAGACTCTCAAAATACACCATAGAAGTTCTAAGGATTTTCTCAAAGCCAAGTTAGAGTTCCTCCTCAAAGCTCCAAGAATTCAAGCTATACAGAGGGAGTTTTCTTCTTTAGGTATGTTGAACAACTGCAAGGGTTTCCTTCCACTCTTATGTCCTAGTTAGTTTCAGAAACACTAGACATATAGTTTTTCTAGAGTTCATGACTTAGGGTTTTCTTCCTTGTTGAATTCCCTTTTCTTTTCTCTATATTTTAAGGTTTTAATGAATAGTATAATACAATGATCATGATGTTATTTTTAGATTGTATAGTATTCTCCCATAACCAGGATATCAACATGATTTCAGAGATTGTATTTCATGAGTTAGCATTATTTTTGAATAGAATGATCTTTCAAAGTACACTTGATTTTATCATTATTTATGTAATTATGCTTTACAGTACTATTAGTATTCTTAGTATACTCAGTATAATTAGTATTATCAGTATACTCAGTATTATGAGCTTATCAGGTGCTATAGACTATCAGGACACTTTTAGATAAAGTAGTTCTGAATTAGCCGTAGGGCACCTGTTTCGAGCTATCAGTATACTATTAGTAAATAGTCAGTAATTAACAGTTGGGAGTAGTATATATCACCAAGTAAGCCGAGGTATAGTGTACCCACCTTACCAAAACTATGTGCCATCATAGGTTATTAGCCGAATTGGCCTCAATTTAGTGATCACACAAGCATGCCTTTATACCCTGACAAGGTATATTGGGTCGTATCCATGGGGAATATACATCAAACTCCACGTTTAGTTCACGTGGTTATATATTGGTGTCACGACCCGAGTTGGGACCTCAGACTGAGACACGGGGCCTAGAACCATGAATTGCTCCAAGCTAAACCATGGCACATACATAGCATGAACAAGAGCATCACTAAGTGAAAATAGAACATGAACATAATATAAGAGAAAGTCTGCGCAACATATCAACATAAATATAAACATGAACCAACATCGCTGAACCCTCCATACATAGCTATCTGAAAAGCCTCTTAACATCTAATGAGCTTATGGGATAACACTCCCAACAAGCTCACTATGTCTAAAACTAAAAGATATGAACGAAAGAGATATAACCAAAATTGATATCCTCGAATCATGAGGAATCACCAATACTTGGGTAGACCTAGACTGAGCGGTAGCGAGCGAATGACGAGACTGAGACTGGTCGCCCAAGACTATATCGTGAAACGATATAGCACTGAGAATACAATCATTACTTTGAATTTACTAAGTATGTAGAGAAAGTAAAACATGCTAGTAAAAATAGTATAAGAGAGGTAATGAGTGTTAAATCATATAAAACATGAGATCCTGATCATAAACAGAACATGTGAGCTCAGAGCTTCCAAAACTATAACATAAAGCTGAATAGGACTATTTTCCTAAGTTAAACCTCGTAAAGCATGTCTTGAGCCAAAATGCCATAAGTCGTAATATCATATGGCATGAGAATAATAATATATAGAAACTAAAGATCAATGAGAGACTCGTCATAACTGAAAACCATCCCATATGAATGCAAATGATCCCACGTCTTTTCCACGTGGATGTCACGCCCCGAGTCAACCCCTGGTCTATCAGTCACTAGAATTCTGAGTAAACATGTACATCGAAACTTTGAAATAATATCATAAGATATTTATGAAATACAAGTCTAAAAACATAAAAAGTTTAAACATTTGAATAATACTGATAAGTTTGAAAATCATGTTTGTCTAAAATCTATCTAACTGAGGAGTTGCTGGGACAAGCCCCCAGCTAACTCTAAGTCTAATTGAAACTATAAAATAACTGAAGGAAGGAAATAATTCCCTCGGATGATGAGGACTCAACTTAACCTGCTGAGATGGAGAATCTAAACTGCGGCGTCAAGCAGTGTTGAGTCTGAGAACCAACAGCTGTATCATAAAATGATACATCATAAAAGTATGTGTCAGTACTTTGAATGTACTGAGTATGTGAGAGGAATATACTGATAGATATAAATGACTGAACTGGAAAGACATTCAATGACCAACTAATTATCTAAACTGAAATAATCTGAAGTATCCCAGATGGTCAAAAATGACCCCATCTAGTGGTTAAGGACATGTCCTAAACCTGTAATACTGAATCTGAAATACTACACCGAACTGAGCTGAACTGATAGATCTGAAACTGGATTAAGATTATTATTCTGAAAATGGACTACACTAACTAGTGGGAGAGTTTGTAACCGACATATAACCACGTGAGCTAGACGTGGAGTTCGATGTATACACCGTACTTGCAGGATCAAATATACCTTTCCAAAGTATAAAGGAATGAACTGGGTGATCACAAAAGTCTGAGGCCAAATCAGGCCAATAATCTTTATCTTTAATCCTACACTGGTAATGTAGTTTTGGGAACCTGGGTGCGCTGGAACCCGGTCCGCTCGGTGCTAAGTTCTACTCCCACTGGAACACCTAAACTGAACTACTAGGCTGATAGCTCGAAACTGGGGTCCAAGACTAGTCAGGGACATATAACTAAAAATACCCTAAGAGTCTTATCAAACCAGATTCTGAAACTGGGTTCTAGAATGGTAAGAGTTGCTCATCTAGAAGCGTTGTAACCGTCTAAGAACAAATTGAGATCTGAACTGGGGTCTTGGGGCAAGTTAGAGCTATATATCTGAAATGTCATGACTGCCTAGTGGACCAATAACTGAGTTTTGATTCTAATTCTGATACATGGGAGGTAGTACTGACACCTCGAGAATTTTTGTAGTCAAACTGATTAGTTAAAGATTTCTGCAATGTTCTGAAGGGGTTCTACATTCTAACTAAACTGAACTATTAAGCAACTAATAGAGAATTTCGACTCATTCCAATAACACGGGAATTCCGTAATATAGAAATAACTCATGAATTCAAGAAACTAATTTATCAAGTCTAAAATTATTTTTATAAAATGCAATATCTTCTAGTTTCATACATAATAATAGTTTCAAGGAAAATTCAGCCCAAACATACTTAATTCACTAGAGGAAGATTTTCAAGAAAAATCATCTTCATATAAGAATTCAGGGCTTCACTTCACTATTTCAAGAATCTCGATAATTTAAGCAAGAACTGATGGAATTCATTTCAATAATAATCGAGAATATCATTCTATGAGATATTGACGATTATTAACATGTAATTTTTCCGTATTTGAAAAGCTTAGGGCTAAAACTAATAGAGAAGTTATGGAAGAAATTTGGGGAACACAAGGGAAGAATAGTTTCCCTTGTTGAATACCTACATACCATACTAAAATTCACCCAATGAAGGAGACTTGATCTGTTGCAATAGATGAGAACCCTAAGCTTACTTGAGAGTTTCTTGAGGGGAGTTTCGATAAGTTTCCTAAGAATAAACATGAGAATAAGGGAAGGAACTGTCTAAATCCTCTAATAAGTCTGATTTACGCCCAAAACATCATAGTTTAAAGCTTAGGAGAATAGGAAATTACTGAATAGCCGTTAGAAAATCGCTAGGAAAAACTGTCAGGTGCCCCTAACGGTGACTTAACGAATCGTGGTGATTGACCATGACTCATGGTCACTCCCGTCAGATACACTTCCTGGGATCCTCAATAGGTCACCATGAGGGACCTAACGAGTCGTGGTCTATGACCACGACTCGTGGTCACCAGTTGTGCACCACACTGTATCATTGTGGAGATTTAATGCTAAGTCCCATAACGAGTCACTTAACAAGTCTTCGGCACAGATGACGGCTCATTGCACCCACTCGTCAAGTACATTGGTCAACTAAATATAATCTCAACTCAGGCCTGACCACGAGTGACTTAACGGGTCGTGGTCAGTGAACACAGCTTGTGATGTCCCTCGTTGGGTGCACTGCTTGTCATTTTCAAAACGACTCCTTAGGTGGGTCGTCCTGAGGAATTTCTGCAGCTTTTCTAAGATTTCCTGATTTAAGTCACGAAATTGGATTTTGAGTTTCTAGGGCATTACAGTGGAGGAGATCCATCCTAAGCCTCGCTAGGGCAAAGGACGATATGGCATAATATCACGGGGTGTGCCCTCTGGTGGGGAAACCACTCTCTTGAGAGGTCCCAAATATAAATATATACCTGCGGTGGTGCGTAGTTTTGAGACCTGGGTCCTCAGAATCCCTGACCTGCTTGGTGCTAGATACTACACCCAAAATATGTATATAGTTAATAATTATATTCTCAAAATATAACTTAAATTTTTTTCTTAGGAGTCTTGAATCCAAACATTTCTGTAAAACTAATCTTGTAAGTCTTGGCTAAAATCATGATAAAACATACTTGACTTTTCGTGGGCTTGCCCAAATCATGAAATCACACATACTTGAAATAAACTTCATAATTCTAAATCATGAAATCATAAGTTGAGAATTCGTAAACATTCATGCATACTTTGATAATTCATCATACTTGAAACCATGGGCTCATAAGCTTGAAATTTATAAATCATGCATAATAGGGCATAATTATCATAAGCTTGAAATTATCAATTCATCAGGAATTTGATAGTAAAAATTTCCCTATTAATTGTTTTTCATCAATTTGAACATGTGAGAATTGAACCCATATAGATATCATGAATAATTATATGGAATTGGGTTAAACTCCAAAATTTCAACATAACATGCTTAGAGACTTGAAATCATAAGATAAGGATTAAATTGGGCATGAGGGTGGAAGAATTCCCCCATTCATGACCCTACATACTTGGGCTTGATGAACTTGCAACTAAATTTGAAGACCCAAGGAAGATTTGGAAGGAATTTGATAGAGAACCCTAGCGTTGATCTTATGAGAGGATCTTCAACATACTATTGTTTTGAAAGAATGAGGGCTTAGGGTAGCTTAAACCTCATAATACACTCTTTAAAAAGCCCAAAATGGCATCACTTAGGGGTTATAATCTTAGGGAATTACAAAATTTACCCTAAAACTGGCTGAATTTGAATTACTAAGCATCCCGACGGTGGCCATGACAGTCCGTCACTTGCCCGACAGTGCATCATCATGACTGTCAAGCCATAACTAGATGAGGGTCCTGACTAGCCCTTAATGATGGTAGAAGTGAGGGGCTGTCACTCTCTTAACGGTTCGTCATGTTATCCATCCCTTAGGTGACATTGAGGCCTGGTCACGACAAGGTAAGTGATGGTCCGTCGTGAGACTGGTGGTCGTCAACCTTGCCATCAGAGCTACGACACTGCAGGCGATAGTCCTCAACCACCTGACAGGACATTGGTCCCACCATCACACCTACACCAGATCTGTAAATTTCAGTTCTTTTTCCTTTAAGGAGTCATTTCAAAACTCGAGGTGTTACATTCGGTTAATCGACTCTCCCACAATACAAGCACAGTATTCAACTTTAGTCACAATTTCAATTTTTAGTGCATATACATAACCCTAAAAGCAATTTTACTAGCATTTTTAATGTTTCTAGATTTTCTATCATGACCCGAGCATGGACCCTAGACCACGACACGAGACCTAGACCCATGAATAACTCCAAGCTAACTCATGGCACATACGTAGCATGAATAAGAGAATAACTAAAGCAAAAATGAATCAGAAACATGGATAAGAATAAATCCAAATGATATAAAGTATGAACAAGAACGCCAAGTCACAACGTTGAACCATCTAGTACATAACTGTCTGAAAGCCTCTAGTCATAAGAAGAGCTGATAGGAAGACACCCCCAACTAGCTCGCTAAGTTTAAAGCTATAAAACAAGAAAATAACACCATAAGCTAATAAATATCGTCGTAAGATAAGGAAGCACCTAAACGAGGATTGAGATGAACTGAGGTGGGAGCAGGGATAATAACAAGGCTGACTGGTCGCCCAAACCTATATAATAAAATGATATAGAATAGGGTATGCGGTCAGTAATTTAAATATACTAAATATGTTGAGTAAGTAAAACATGCTAGTAAGACATATAAATCATAAACTGAACATGAGGGCTCAAGGCTTTATAACTATAATATAAAGATGAACATGACTTGATTCATAAGTAAAACCTTGCAAAACATAATTTGAGCCAAAATACCATAAGTCATAAAATTATGAAAATTAAACATTTATGTATGTATATACAACCAAAGAAATGGGAGATTCATATACCCGACATATCCCACGTGAGCATACATGGAGCCTGACTTGTAAAACCCTGATTAGGAGTGTGTTCATACCTTCCAAGGGTAGAACCATGAAAAGGCGTGATATCACTCATGGGTAGCCCATTCGGGCATGGGAGACTCTCTCGTAGAGGACCCCATCATGGTTATGTTGGCACATAATTCTGATAGCTGGGTGCGCGGGGACCTTGGTCTACTCAGTGCTAAATACTACTCCTAAAAATATATATAGTGCTCATATCATAATCATGAAACATGAATTTTCATGGATAGTTTAAACCATGGAATTCATAATATCATAACATACATGAACTAGCCGTGAAAATCGTGCTGAAGACCGGCTATGATAAATAAATTTGATTTCCATGAAAATCATATGTAGCAAATAAAACTTCATAACTCAAAATCATATAATCATAAGATTAAGATTTGTAAATATTCATGCATACTTTAATAATTTATCATAACTTGAAATCATAGGCTCATAAACCTGGAACTTATAAGATCATGCATAATTAGATGAAATCATTATAAACTTGAAATCATGAATTTATAAGAAATTTGAGGTTCAAATCTTGTATTCGTTTCTGCTTATAAGACTTTAGTGTTTAATCAGATCATATCTATATACATAAATGAATGGTTTGTATTTCAGCTAGCTGCCACTCAAATTCTTTATAAGTTTTTGTCATGTTAGTGTTATGCTATGCTATGAGTTAGTTTGTGGTAAATTATGGTTCTAGGCACCGTGCTACATCCAGGGTATAGACTCGGGTCGTGACACTTCACCTCTATCTGGTGTTGTCGAATATCTAGAGCCCAATGTTTTTGGTTATGTACATATATGTTATAGTTGGGAATGTTGAGTCACTTTTCCTGCCAACTATTGCTTATGTGGTTACAGACACTTTAGAGGCTTCCTAGACTTAGTATTATTATCAGTGTACAGCTTGCCTAGTGGACCCTTTTGTTTATATTTATTATTTAGTATATGTATATAGAGTTTGTGAGCTATTCCAATGCTTATAAGTTTATAGGTTCATCATGAGATATAATGTATATATTTAGTAGNATAGAGGACCTTCTCATCAAAGTGGGTAAGTTTATTATACTTGCTGATTTTATTATCTTAGATTTTCATGTTGATGACCAGGTACCCTTAATCTTGGGACGGCCATTCTTGGCCACCGGAGGAGTGGCAATTGACTTAAGAGCAGGGACCCTGAAAATGAGGGTCGAAGATAAAGAAGAACTCTTCCGAGTATACCAATAGATTAACCCACCCACATACTACAGAAACCTTTGTAAGGTTAGTGTGTTGTTAGAGGATAAGTGTGGGGTGGTTTTTTCCACAGGTCCACGGCCAAAGGTAGTGATAAGTGTTCAGCCCGAGTCTAATAAAGGGCTTTAGTTGGATAAGAAGTTGGAGGAAGAGAGGAACAGAGTGGAGGTTGTTTCCTCTAAAAATTAAAAGAAAAGAAGATGGTTCTCGAAAGGGAACCCAGGTATGAGGATGTCTTGAAAAAGATAGTCCACGTCATGCCGCGACATAAAATTAGGAGCTTCTTGGAAGGCAACCCAAAGGTACCACATGTACAATTTGTGATTTTTGTTTAGTTGATTTTGTTTATTTTCATCGTTTTTGTGTTTTTGGTGAAAAGTTAGGCACAGATGGAAGGAAGTCTGAGTACCCATGGAGGAGGAAGCTAACAAGCATGGAAGAGAAAAATTGTGGGGTCGAATACCCACTTGTGCCAAAAAAAATGAATAAAAACATGTTGTGAGCTAGGCCTAGAGGCCTCAGGGAGTATTTCTCACCCTTTTGAATTTTAAATTTGATGCTATGGGGACATAGCATGATTCAAGTGTGGGGTGAGAAATATTTTTAAAAAATTGTGCTTAATGATTTTTGGTGAATTAGTGCTTGGGAGAAATATTGGAATAAAATTTTAGAATTAAGCATGACTTCATCACCCGTTGGTTTTTCTTTTCGGTTCTTTTCTGACGGGGGGTCTTTGAACCGAAGAATAAAAATTCTCTTTGTCTGTATATAATGTTTTTAGTCATAGTTAGAGACTACTTCCGACGATGAACGGATGATGACCATCTTGAGGAAAAATTAGTCAATAGGTTTTGGTTTTTTAACCCGTAGCTAATTGATAGCTTGAAGTTTCTTGTTATGGGCTATACATGATTG
>JACEIK010000011.1:254010-270370 GCA_018107945.1 Datura stramonium | reverse complement strand
CTTGATAATTAGCTGAATTGGTCCAGTCCCTATGGGTTCGACATCCGGCTCTTAAAAAGGGCCACTGTATTACTTGTAAGACCACGTACACTTGCGTGTGTGCTGCTGCGCAGTCTCAACAAGTTTTTGAGCGCACACGAAAGTGTACGTGGTCTTACAGGTAATACAGTGGCCCTTTTTAAGAGCCAGATGTCGAACCCACAGGGACTAGACCAATTCAGCTAATTATCAAGTTCAAGTATGATATTAACTTTCACAAGTGTTGATTTAGACTTTTTCGATAAAGTTTAATTAAGTCTAGGGGTGTTCATCGAAATACTCTGAAAACATTCAAGAAGCAACTAGGGCTAACGCCGGATAATCATGCGATACTACGCTTTGTAATGGCTTAGGTATGGAATTATCAATTGTCGTCTCACATAATTAAAATTGCATGTTCATGGTCTTTCGAGCCTCTAAACACGACAAACTAGACTAACAACTACATCATTGAGCGGGGATGTGACATTCTAGTTTGTGGGCAATTCAATTACATGGATGTGGTTTACGGGGATTATGATCTTTATTAGAGACTTTCGTACCTCTAATCATTTAACTCAACTTACATTCACAACTACTTCTTCGAGTGATGATGTGATAATTCTAAGTTGGTGACTAGCTCATCCCGTTTTAGTAACCAAGAAAGGCAAATTAGGTATAATTTCTTATCCTAACCGCGAATTATATCGTAAGATACAAACTTCCTCCCTACATTCTTTGTTCTTGCCTAGGTTTACTTTCTCAAGCTTTTACCTAGGTGAAACGTATGTGTTTTCATGGTGATCAATCATAAAAACAACCATAATTATGAATGTAAGACAAAACAACAATTAATAACTTAAAACCAAAACAAAATCATGTATTCACAATCATATCTTGTGGCCTTAACCATAGAGGAAGGGTTCTAGCCACTCAAGTTTGTATAATTACAAGAAAGCATAATTAAAGTAACATACTTACAAGAATTTTTAGAAGAGAAGATGAAATTGATGAACCCTAGGTGAGTTCTCCCACTTCTCCCTTCACTCCTTTGCAGTTTTTCAGAAATAAATCGTGACAAATTCATTTTAGGAGCTAAGGGACCTATTTATATTAAATGAGAGGCGTGCAAAATTATGCCCGACATGAAATAGCTCCGTGTCACAGAGGTGGTCGCGCTAATTTTCCTCCGTGACACGGAGGTAACGCGCATGCACACTGGAAACACATAAAACCGTCGCTCGGCAAAAGCTGACCGCTTTGGCAGCGCGTTTGAGGGCGTGTCATGGCCCTTGTCGCGTAGCCTGCCTGCCGTGGAACGTTGCCAATGCGCAGCTGGGCTGTTTCGTGCATCCTCCTTGAAGACGTTCGCGTTTTACTTCTGATTCCATTCCTCCACTTCACCAACTCATGGATTAGTTCCTCAAATTCATTTTAAACTTACAAAAACAAGAACTAATCACGTTGGTTATTATATATATTCACATTTACATAGAAGTACATGAGGATGCATATAATTAAGTCTATAAACAAGAAAAAACTAAGTTATAAAGCATCACTTAGGCATGCTATTTTTCCCAAGATCAGCGGTCAGTACGTGCAATGTACCGAGTATGCAAGGTAAGTAAAACCTCTAAGTAAGTAAATCATAAATCATGCATATAATAAAAAATAATCAAGATAAGATTCTGAGAATAGGGCTTGCATGCTATTCTCTGAAATCATGATCTGATCATAACTGAACATCATAACTGAATCGAATGACCCAAAGCTGAAAACAGATAATCATAAGTAAGACTGGACATTGGGTCAAACCTTCTAAAACCATAATATCATGACTGATGTACATTCATAACTGAAATCATGAGGAACAATAGGAGACTCATCATATTAGCGACATTACCACGATAGCGCTTACGTGGTCCTGACTATCACACTCAAATGGGCAGAGCCGTCCAAAGCTTTGCCAGGGCTAAGGACACTTCTATGATATTGATATCAAGCTAAATTCCCCTTAGGGGCAAGGGAAGCTCACAAGGGATATTCCCAAATAATCTGAACATACCTACGTTGGTGCATAGTTCTAGGGCATAGGGTTGACTAACCCTTAGCCTACTAGGTGCTAGACACTACTCCCAAAAACATGCATATGCTCTTCAAAATTTTTCAACGAAGTTGAACCATCATCTAATGATGAAGCTGACTCATAACATACATACATAAATTTGAAATCATAACATGAGGAGACTTGGCTCAAACCACACCACAAGTTGAAAATAGTGGGAGTCTAGGCTCCAAAACCATGTGGTAACCTAATACATGAAGTATAGATAAATCATGAATCATACTTGATCATATGGGCTTTCTCAATACTTAAACATGCTTGAAATAAACTTGATTCACTTTGAAAACATGAACATAGACATGGGTATTTCAAAATCTTACTTCCTTCATAACATCTAATCATAGTTAACCACATAATTCATATATCTCAACTTTCATGGACTTTCATGGATGGGCATCATAATATAGAAAACTTGAAAACATAATTATAATTTAAAATATTGTAAAATCTTCCCATTAATCATAATTCAACATTGAAAACATGATTAGATCATCCCCATGATTGATACTTAGAGAATTCACACAGTGGGTAAAAACCCCATAGAATCATCAATTCATGAAAGAAACTGGGGTACAAAGCTGAACATGAAATTGAATAGAGTACTAAGGAGGAAATTGATACCTCAAGCTGAAACTGAGCCGGAAGGGAATAGATGTGGGTATTTAGCCATCATATCTGCTTCGGCTTCCCATCTAGCTCCCTCAACATGCTGATTCCTCCATAAAACTTTGATTGAAGCTACCTCTTTGTTTCTTAGTTTACGAACCCGACGATCCAGTATTTCCACCGGAACCTCTTCAAAACTAAGTTTGTCCTTCACACCAGCACTGTCCACCAGAACACCAGAGCTGGATCACCCAAATACTTCTTTAACAGTGATACATGGAAAATTGGATGAATTGAAGCTAATTCTGAGGGCAACTCCAACCCATATGCTACCTTTCCAACCCGTTTCACAATCCGGTACGAGCAAACATAACATGGACTGAGTTTCCCTTTCTTCCCGAATCTTATCACTTCTTTCATAGGGGATACCTTCAGAAACACCCAATCATCAACTTCAAACTCAAGATCTCTCCTCCTCACATCCGCATAGGACTTTTGGTGACTCTAATCTATTTTCAACCTGTCCTTTATAAGCTGTACTTTCTCCGTGGCTTCATGGACTGTCACGATTGGAATGTAGACCCAGATCATAACATGGGACAAGGAGCCCCGAGAGACTCCAAGTCAACCCATGCATGAACATACATCTAACTAAATATCAATAAAGAGGAATACGTAGCATAATAACATAGTGTAAGCATAAACATAACATACCATGGTAAGCGGAACGTACTACATACATGACGGTTGAGTACTACATATAGTATGAAAGCCTCTAACATATCCAATGGGTTGATGATACAACATCCCCAACTAATCCGGAAAGTCTAGAAAACTGAACATGAAAAGATAACTAATATCAAACTAGTCCTCGGAGAATGAGGACTCACCAAAGAGCTGGATACTAAATTCCAAGATGAACTACTGAAGGTGCTGGGTCTGAAGATAAGAGCATGTATCATGAAACGATACAACATAGAGTATGTGGTCAGTACGTGAAATGTACTGAGTATGCAAGCTATGTAAATCGGACATTTAAAAACACATAAGAACTTATAAGAGTGGGACAACATGCTCATAACATACATATCATAGGATAGCATAAGGCTCAAGGTTTTCAAGTCATTCATAGTCCATTCATTAACATTGTCATAAAAGAAACTTTATAAATTATCACTTGAGCCAAAATAACATAAACATAATAGTGCATAAAACATGCAGAACAATGGGTGATTCTTATAACCGACATACCCCATATGAGCACACATGGAGCCCGACATGTAAATCCCTAGTCGGGAGGGTGTTCATACCTTGCCAAGGGTAGAACCATGAAGGGCGTGATATCACACATGAAAGGCCCATTTGGGCAATGGGGACAGTCTCAAGGGAGGTCCCATCATGTCCTATGATTGCACGTAGTTCTGAGATTCAGCGGGAAAACCTGGGCCCCGAACCTACTCGGTGTTAGATACTACTCCCAAAACATATATAGTACTCATAGTATAATATGCATGAGATTCATGGGCTAGTTAAGTCATGATAATCATAGGCATGCTTGTAAATACGTGAACTAGCCATGAGGGTAAGGCCCGTGAGTCGGCCAAAAACATAATTAGTAAATCATGAGGTTCATGAATACTTGTAAATCATGTATAGACTTTTAAAATCAGAAATTCATAATGGGCATTTGAATAAATCCATATTATGACTCATAAATGATGATGGGTTTATGAATATCAATAATAGAGGTAAAGATCATAACTCGGTTCATCATAGAACATGCATAATTAGGCATAATTTTAATAGAAGTTGAAATCAATAAATTTATAATCGAATTAGTTGTAAAATTTGTTCATGATTCACAAAATATGGTTAAAACATGAGAAGTAATATCCCATGGATAGATCATTAGAATTCCACAAGATTTAGGATAAAACCCCATAAGATTTTTAACCAAAACTTCATGAATTAGGAGGGATTGGGCATGGGCGTGAACAAAAACACCCACTCATAACCCTACATACCTGATTATAGCCAATGATTACACTTTCCTAATTGCCCATGAAGAATTTGAGAAGAATTGGGAGGGCTAAGGCTTGATCTCCTCTCTAACTCTCTCTAACTTACATGCATGGGTATGAAAATTCCCTAAAATGAACTTTACCCCCTTAAAAGTCATCATTCATAACTCAAAACAACGTAGTTTAGGACCTTAGAGCGTAGGAATGATGAAAATGCCCTTAATGAAATTCATAAAATTTTTGCGCTGGTGGTAACCATAAACGAACTAACGGGTCATTCTTGGATACCACGACTCGTGGTATCCACTCGTAGTCTCCACTACCCAACTTCACATTCTTAGGTTCGATCCCACGGCGCAACAGGACGAGTGGTCCCTTCAGATAACGAGTCATTAAGTCGTCCGTTGTTTCCCCTTTGACAACCTGTACCAAGTCTTTCCACGAGCCATACCACGATTAGTTCCTTCTTTCAATGAGTTGTGGTTTCCTTCTGTTACATTGACTGGAGAATTTTTTGTTCTCCTTCCCACGATTGCTCACCACGATCCATGGCTCCTCACAAAGGGTCGTCCCATGACCTGTTACTCCCCCCTTAGTCTGAGGACTAGTTCCACCACGACCGCAAACAACGACTCGTTGTAGTTAACAATGAGTCGTTACATGACCCGTTACTTCCAACTACCACCCAGTCATACCTCACCACGGGTGCTTACCATGGACAGTTGGTTGGACCAACGATCCATTAGGTGACCCGTCTTGTGGAATTTTTCCCAGATTCTGGCAACTTCCATTTTTAAATCCCGTTTTCTAATCTTAGGTACTTATGGCGCATTACAATATCTCACGCTTGGGAACATTCATCCTCGAATGTGGGAAACATATAGAAAACAGGGATATACAACCATTACACTCAAATACTGTTCATTTAAATCGAAAACTGACGGAATGACTATCTCCGATTCAAGATACATGGCTAAGTTGAATTCATGAATCTTATATACATCCATATACATAAAAGAAACTTGGGCACATGAACTGAACATAAAGACTAATTAGAGTCTTAGTGCAAAAACTGATACCTCAAGTTGGAATTGAGCCGGTAGAGAATAAATATGGGTATCTAGCCATCATATCTGCTTTGGCTTCCCATGTAGCGCCCTCAACATGTTGATTCCTCCGTAACACTTTAACTGAAGCTACTTACTTGTTCCTTAGCCTTCGAACCTTATGATCTAGTATTTCCACCGGGACCTCCTCATAACTAAGACTGTCTATCACACCAATACTGTCCACTGGAACAACTAGGGATGGATCACTCAAACACTTCTTTAAGAGCAATACATGGAATACAGGATGCACAAAAGCTAATTCTGAGGGAAACTCCAATTCATATGCCACCTTGCCAACCCGTTTCCCAATTCGGTAAGGACCAACATAACCAGGGTTAAGTTTTCCTTTCTTTCCGAACCGCATCACTCCCTTCATGGGAGATACCTTCAGACACACCCAATCATCAACTTCGAATTCTAATTCTCTCCTTCTCACATCGGCATAGGACTTTTGGCGACTTTGAGCTATTTTCAACCTGTCCCGTATGAGCTGAACCTTCTCCATAAGCCTCATGGATCGAATTTGTTCCTATCATCGCAGCTTCACCAACTTTAAACTAGCCAATGGACGATCTACATCTCCCCCATAGAGAGCCTCAAACGAAGCCATCTGAATATTGGAATGGTAGTTATTATTGTATGCAAACTCGATAAAAGGTAAATGATCATCCCAACTAACCTTGAAGTCAATCAAGCATGCTCTCAACATGTATTCGAGAGTCTGAATTGTCCGCTCCGCTTGACCATCCATTTGTGGGTGAAACACTGTGCTGAGATTAACCTGAGTACCAAGTCCTTTTTGAAACGACCTCCAAAACTGAGAGGTAAATTGGGTACCTCTATCTGAAATGATGGATAAGGGCAATCCATGCAATAGAACTAGCTCTCAGATATATAGTCTAGCATAATCCTCCGCCAAATCTGTGGTTTTGACCGGTAGAAAATGTGCGGCCTTGGTCAAGCTGTCTACCACAACCCAAATAGAGTCATATTGTCGACGAGTACGAGGTAAACATGTGATGAAATCCATATTAATTTCTTCCCACTTCTAAGTAGTAATACTGATATACTGAAGCACACCTCCTAGCCTCTAGTGCTCAACCTTTACTTGCTGACAATTTGGGCACTTTGCTACAAACTTTGCGATGTCCTTCATTCCATTCCATCAATAGACTTCCTGTAAGTCACGGTACATCTTGGTGGCACCTGGATGGATAGAATACCTGGATCCATGAGCCTCGTGCAACATCCGGCTCCTCAAGTCGTCAACATCCGGAACACATAAGAGACCCTAGAATCAAGCACACCATCTCCCCCTTTGAAGAAGACCTCTACTTTCTAATTTTGAACTGCTTCCTTTATCTTTACCAAAATTGGGTCCTCATTTTGTCTAGCTTTCACATCAGTCACCTAGGACGATTCTGATCCTTTATGAACAATAACACCATCATCGGTCGATTCAACCAACCTAACTCCCAACCTTGCGAGTCGATGCACATCCTTCACTAGCTCCTTATTCCCCTCAGCCACATGAGACACTCTCCATACAGAGTCTACTAAGTGTGTTTGCTACTACATTAGCCTTACCTAGATGGTAAAGGACACTCATATCATAATCCTTGAGTAGCTCCAACCATATCCTTTGCCGAAGATTGAGATTCTTCTGGGTAAACACATATTGTAAACTCTTATGGTCCGTAAACACATCCACGTGGACCCCATACAAATAATGTCGCCATATCTTCAAGGCGAATACCACCGCGGCCAATTCAAGATCATGGGTCGGGTAATTCTTCTCATGAACTTTTAGCTTTCTAGAGGCATATGCTATAACTTTCCCGTGCTGCATTAATACACACCCAAGTCCGATCCTTGAAGAATTACAATACACGACAAACCCATCGGTACCCTTGTGTAGGGTCAGCACCGGTGCTGAGGTAAGTCGAGCCTTCAACCCTTGGAAGCTCTGCTCACAAGCCTCTGACCATTGGAATTTCACCTTCTTCTGGGTCAATTTGGACGAGAAACCTTCCACAAATCTTCGATAATAGCCAACTAATCCCAAAAAGCTCCGGATATCCGAAGGATTCACCGGTATAGGCCAATTCTTCACCGCTTCTATTTTCTGAGAGTCAACCTTTATGCCCTCACTTGATACCACATGGCCCAAAAATGCCACTGAGTTCAACCAAAACTTAGACTTGCTGAATTTAGCATATAATTAGTGATCCTTGAGAATCTGAAGCACTATTCTCAAATGAGCGAAATGTTCCTCCTTATTCCGAGAGTATATCAAAATGTCATCAATAAACACAATCACGAACATATCCAAGTATCGCTTGAACACCCTATTCATAGAGTCCATAAAAGCTGCAGGAGCATTCATTAGTCCAAAAGACATAACTACTAACTCATAATGACCATACCACGTCCTGAAGGCTGTCTTTGGGATGTCACTCTCTCAAACTTTGAGCTGATGGTACCCGAATCTGAGATCTATCTTCGATAAGCACTTGGCACCCTAAAGTTTGTCAAATAAATCATCAATATTGGCTCGAGAATATCAATTCTTTACGGTGACTTTATTCAATTGCCGATAATAAATACACATACGAAGAGAACCATCTTTCTTCTGGACAAAGAGAACTGGTGCACCCAATGGGGACTTGCTCGGTCTAATGAAACCCTTATCTAATAGTTCTTTGAAATATTCTTTCAACTCCTTTAGCTCGGTTGGAGCCATTCTATAGGGAGGAATAGATATAAGTTGCATGTCGGGGAGAAGGTCGATGCCAAAATCAATCTCCCGCTCAGGGGGGACTCCCGATAAATCATCTGGAAAGACTTCTGGATATTCATATACTACCGAAACTGAGTGGATAGTCGGGGTCTCGGACTCAACATCCTTAACCCTAACTAGATGGTACACAATGTCACACCCCAAACCTAGGAAGGCGTTGCCCCTGGTTCCACCCCTGATATGAGCATAATCGACATCCCAAAAATAAAACAAAGGCCAGAACCAATGAGATTCAACAACACAACAACTATAAAATCAGAATAAGACGATAGACTATAGTTGAAGCTGGCTCACTTGACCAACCAAGAAAAAAATAAATACCATATGCCGTCAAGGCCACGGAATGGAAAATAACTATACAACATGGATCACCTGGCCTATAACAACATACTAAAACCATAACAATGTCTATGAGCCTCTATGAATACATTACTAATCAAATGATCAGGACAGGGCCCCGAACTACCCTTAACTCAAACACTTGGCGACTCCGAAAGACCTGGAATGCACCAACTCAGATGGAACTCCACTCAACACCCAAGAACTCGATCTAACAGCCCACCATCACCTGCAGGCATGAATGCAGCGCCTCAACTAGGGCGTCAGTACAATAATGTATCGAGAATGAAAGGAAGAAACAACTGGAAGACTTAGATTAGAGATCAACAGATATACCAGATATCACTGAAGGAGAACTCAACTTAAGTAAACACATAAAACCTATCTGGCCCCCATAAGCCTGGCAAGTACAAGCAATCATAGAAACAAAAACCTACCTAGCCCCCATAAGCCCGGCAAGTCTAAAAGTAAACAATAACACAGCGACACCTAGCCAACATAGCTCACCTGTCATCGCCTCTAGACCTCTCTATGGCCTCCATCTAACACTAGCCAACATCTAGCATCCACTGCTATCAGATAACATATAACACGAGAAGCAATTACAATATAATGCCAAGCATATCAAAAGTAAACACCAATCAGTGAACATCATCAGTCAAGCACTACCAGACTCTCTCTCAGCCGCGCATAGTTAGCGGAGCTCAATCCATCTGGGAGAACCAATAGCGATCCCAGGAAGTCTTAGACATGTCGAACTACTCTCGAATCATGTCCCAACTCAACACTACAGAGGACATCATTCTGAACCCCGTAGATCATTTCACTCCTTGGGCTCAACCCCTCAGTCGAAAAGACTCTCGTGCGTTGGCTATCCACAAGCCACAGGCACCTGGGGCTCGAACCCTAGCCGGAACGACTCTCGTGCATCGGGTATCCACAAGTCACTAGGCTTTAAACACAACACACATACAATCAACAAAAATTATAATACACGATTAAACAGCCCACAAGCCACTCTATTCACATCTAACATCAAGGGAAACGACCAAACTAGCCTAAGTGTCACCACGGCCGTCACGTGCCATTCACACGATCGACATGATCGCTAATTCAAATATAACAAAAGATTGTCGTAGCCATCGAACTTAACCACTCTAATCCCTCATCCACTTTCCAATATAATCACCTAATCTTATTTACTCAAAAATCCCACAACTTTCTACAAGAACCACACACCTCACACACGGCCTCTCGACACGAGCCTAACAATTTTTTATGACTACTATTCTCCGCAGTCAAGCCTGACCCACCAACCAAACCAGAAACTTAAACACACCATTATCACCACATAAAAAACAGAACAAGAGTTCAATAATAGCAAAACACAAGCCATCACAAATAGCCAACACACACGTCAACACGAACGACAACGACTATGGAATTCATGCCGACAAAGGGAGGGACAAGCCTAACGTACCTTAGCTTCAAGCCTAGACGAAATTGAGCCTTCAACACCATGAACCTACTACCTAAAGGAAGTCCAAAATTCTGCCAGAATGCAGCCAACACAACTTAATAACAAAACAAGACAACTGAAGCTTACCCGACAAGATTCATAGGAATTCGACGGTAGAAACTCCGAGACAACAACCTACTGAGGTGAAAACACCTATAACCAACCTTAAACACTAAGGAGAACAAAAGGAAGAAGTATTACAGACAGATTCACTACGAAACAACCACCAACAGCCCAGAAAAGACACCAAACCACGGACTACACCAAGCTCCCGACTTCCCGACATCAAAATCATGTTAAACCGTGCTTCCTACCTTAGGAACACTTAATGGAGAGTTAGAGAGAGATTTCTCACGAATAAACTTTCTGGAAATGAATATGGATGAAGAACAACCGACCAAGGGGCTATTTATAGTCCTCCACTGCCTTGAGACCTTGTGAGGTGCCTGCTTGCACGGTCTCACGAAAACGCAAATATCTCTCTACTCCGAAGTCGGATTGATGAATGGTTTGATGTGATGGAAACTATACTCATAGACCTTTAATTTGATAGATCTAACACCCCCTAAATCCTTATATATTGGGAGAAAATATTTGATACATTTGACCTAAATTTCAAAGAATCTCAAGAAGGAAATTTTGCGATAACTTTTTCCGAATTTTGTTCTACAACTTGATCGACATCCAAACTTAAATATAACCATAGTGTGACTCAAATAACTCATAAAACTTGCTTCTTAACCAATTAGGTACTCTTAGTCCTACCTTGAAAGCACGATTTTATCGCTCAAATTATCTGGGGTGTTACACAAAACCCTTTGAAATCATGTTTCTGGCCTTAAGGTAGGAAATGAAACGACCTACAAGCATGGCCGAACTACCTTTCCACTCTAAGACTAACTCACTCGGAAAGCGGAACTCCACTGCACGGGTTCTTCAATTAATAGAAGCATAACATGCATACAACCAATCCATGCTAAGAATAATATCAAAGTCAGTCATGGCTAACCCTACAAGGTTTGTGAAGGTGACTTTATGCAATATTGTGATCAGACAACTTCTATACTCCCTTCTAGCTACAACTGAATCACCAACGGGAGTAGAGACTGAGAATTGCTCTGACAAAATTACGGGTATGACTCCAAAGCTACTAGCAATATATGGTGTCCCAAATGAAAAGGTCGCCCCTGGATCTAACAAAGCATAAGCATCAAGGTGAAACACTCATAACATACTAGTAACCACTTCCGGCGAAGTCTCCTGCTCCTGACGGGTCGCAAGAGCATAGAACCTATTTTTGCACTGACCGCCAGCTGAACTAGTCAAGGCACCCTACTAGGAGGGATGTGCTACTGGAGCGGCTGAACTAGAGGCTAGCATACGGGCTCTGCCACCCTCTGATCTGGCTGAAGGGTATCCCTGAGCCTGTGTCTGGGTTTGCCACACCCGAAACAGGCGTCTGAGCCAACTAGGCACCTCCTTGGGTGATTCTTGTCGTACCTTGCACAAGCTAGGAAAGTGCTCTCTATCAGCGTGCTACCCTGGCCCCTCGAATATGAAGCCCTGGTCATCCGATCCCCTCTCGATCTAGATAGTGTACTAGCTGATGATGGTGCTGAGCAAAAAACTGTGATAAGACTGCTGGCGTTATCCACCCCTCGATCCAAGCTAATAAATCCCATAATTGTCTGTCCTGGCCCTATTGGCCTCTCTCTACCTCCGGTACACCGTATCTATCTGTTGGGCATGCAATACTATGTGGGGAAAATCTATGTTTTGATGCAGCATGGAGATCCTATAGTCCTTATCCAGGTAGTCCGCCACTCCATGCATAAATCGGCTCACCGAGCCCTCTGGTCTGCCACTAACTCTGGTGCATACTTGGACAAACGGGTGAACTCCAAAGAGTACTCCTGAACCGACATGTCACCCTGTTTCAGATTTACAAACTCGACCGCCTTTAGTTCCCTCATCTCACGAGGGAAGAACTGATCCAAAAAGGCTGGATGAAACTCTTCCCAACCTATAGGGCCTGCTCCCACTTCCATACTATCTTTCCACTGTTTAAACCAGATATGCGCCACCCCTTTCAACTTAAAAGAGAACAAATCGACGCATTCCCCATTTGTCACCCTCATGACCTGGGTGATCTTTAGAATCTCATCGATGAATTCATGTGGGTCCTCATCTACTTTTGACCCGAGGAACTCTGGGGGGGTTCATTCTCAAGAAAACCCTGACTCGAGCCACCGCTGCATTGCCATTTTGTGGAACATGCACAACTGCCTGCTAATTGACTTGAGCAGTCAAGGCCTGCACGAGCACCTAAATAGCTTCCCAGAACTCAGCATGGGCAACCGGCTCTGATGTACGGTTCTCCTGGACTAGTAGGGCCTGCTGGTACCCAATTCAGTTACCATCCTCGTGGCCTTCTCCATTCACATTCCTCCTACCATTTACTCTGTGGTGAGCCATGATTCTGCAATCGCGAATAGCACGAACTAGAAGGATAGGGAGGCATTTCATAGTACAACATAAATCATGAAAGAAGGGAACATTTCCTAAACATCTCGTAGCCTCTTTGTCATAAGTTTGGCGCGCTTCACACCCATGAAAAAGACTCCACTTAATGAGGCTTTCAGACACCCTGGAACACTTCAAACCTATGGCTCTGATATCAAGTTTTTTATGACCCCAACCTAGATCCAGATTGTAACATGGGACAAGGAGCCCCGAGAGACTCCAAGTCGATCCATGGGCATGGACATACATGTAACTCAACATAAATAAGGAATACATAGCATAATGACATAGCGTAAGCATAAATATAACATAACATGGTAAGCAAAATGTATTACAGACATGACAGTTGAATACTACATATAATTTGAAAGCCTCTAACATATTCTATGGGTTGATGGGACAACATCCCCAACTAACCCGGCAAGTCTAGAAAATTGAATATGAAAAGATAATTGATATCAAACTAGTCCTCAGAGAATGAGGACTCACCAAAGAGTTAACGCTAAACTCTGAGATGAACTGCTGATGGCGCTGGGTCTAAAGATCGGAGCATGTATCAAGAAACGATATAGCATAGAGTATGCAGTTAGTACGTGAATGTACCGAGTATGCAAGGTAAGTAAATCGGATATTTAAAAATACATAAAAACTCATAAGAGATCATAAGAGAGGGACAACATGCTCATAACATAAATATCATACGATAGCATAAGGCTCAAGGTTTTCAAGACATTCGTAGTCCACTCATTACCATTAGTAAGAGAAACTTTATAAAGCATCACTTGAGCCAAAATAACGTAAACATAATAATGCATAAAACATGTGGAACAATGGGAAGATTCTTATAACCGACATACCCCATACGAGCACACATGGAGACCGACATGTAAATCCCTAGTAAAGAGGGTGTTCGTACCTTGCCAAGGGTAGAATCATGAAGGGCGTGATATCACACATGAAAGGACCATTTGGGCAATAGGGACAGTCTCGAGGGAGGTCCCATCATGTCCTGCGGTGGCATGTAGTTCTGAGATTCAGGGAAAAACCTGGGCCCCGAACCTACTCGATGTTAAATACTACTCACAAAACATATATAGTGCTCTTAGTATAATATGCATGAGATTCATGGTCTAGTTAAGTCATGATAATCATAAGCATGCTTGTAAATACGTGAACTAGCCATAAGGGTAAGGCCCGTGAGTCGGCCAAAAACATAATTAGAAAATCATGATATTCATGCATACTTGTAAATCATGTATAGCACTTTTAAATCATAAATTCATAACGGGAATTCGAATAAATCCATATTATGATTCATAAATCATGATGGGTTTATGAATATCAACAATAGAGGTAAAGATCATAAATTGATTCATCATAGAACATGCATAATTAGGAATAATTTAATAGAAGTTGAAATCAACAAATTTATAATCGAATTAGTTGTAAAATCTGATCATGATTCATGAAATATGGTGTAAAACATGAGAAGTAATAACCTATGGATAGATCATTAGAATTCCACAAGATTTAAGATAAAACCCCATAAGATTTTTAAACAAAACTTCATTAATTAGGAGGGATTGTGCATGAGTGTGAACCAGGAAACACCCATTCATAACCCTATATACCTGATTATAGCTGATTCTTACACTTTCCTGATTGCCGAAGAAGAATTTGAGAAGAATTGGAAAGACTAAGGCTTGATCTCCTCTCTAACTCTCTTAAACTTGCATGCATGAGTATGAAAATGTACTAAAATGAACTTAACCTCCTTAAAAGTCATCATTCATAACTCAAAATGACGTAGTTTAGGACCTTAGAGCGTAGGAATGACGAAAATTCCTTTAATGAAATTCTTGAAATTTCTGCACTGGTGGTAACCGTGGCCAAACTAACGGGTCATTCTTGGATACCACGACTCGTGTGGTATCCACCTGTCATCTCCACTGCCCGACATCACATTCTCAGGTTCGATCCCACGACTCGACAGGATGAGTCGTCCCTTCAGACAACGAGTTATTAAGTCGTCTGTTATTTCCCCTTTGACAACCTATACCAAGTCTTTCAATGAGCCATAGCACGACTCATTCCTTCTTCCAATGAGTTTTGGTTTCCTTTTATTACATTGACTGGAGATTTTTTATACTCCTTCCCACACTGCTCACCACAAATCATGGCTTCTCACAACGGGTCATCCCACGACCCATTACTCCCCCCTTAGGCTGAGGACTAGTACCACCACGACCCCAAACAACAACTCGTTGTAGTTAACAATGAGTCATTACTTGACCCATTACTTCCAACTGCCACCCAGTCATACCTCACCATGGGTGCTTACCATGGACTGTTTGTTGGACCAACGATCCGTTAGGTGATCCGTCCTATAGGATTTTTTCCAAATGCTGCCAACTTTCATTTTTAAATCCCGGGTCTAATCTTAGGTACTTCTGGGGAATTACATGGACTGAATCTGGACCTATCAACACAGCTTCACCAACTTCAAACCAACCAATAGGCAATCTACATCTCCGCCCATAGAGAGCCTCAAATGGAGCCATCTGAATGTTTGAATGATAGTTGTTATTATGCGAAAACTCAATAAGAGGCACACGATCATCTCAACTACCCTTGAAATCAATCACACACGCCCTCAACAAGTCCTCAAGAGTCTGAATAGTCCGCTCGGCCTGACCATCTGTCTATGGGAGAAATGCTGTGCTAAGCTTGACTTGAGTATCGAGTCCCTTTTGAAATGACTTCCAAAACTGGTAGGTAAAGTGAGTAACTCTATCTGATGTGATGGAAAATGGCACTCCATGCAACCGAACTAACTCTCCAATTCACAACTTAGCATAATCCTCCGTTGAATCGGTAGTTTTGACCGGTAGGAAATGAGTTTCTTTAGTCAACCTGTCTACAACCACCCAAATGGAGTCATACTATCGACGAGTGCGAGGAAACCCTGTGATGAAGTCCATATTGATCTCCTCCCACTTACAAGTAGGGATACTAATGTCTTCAAGCACATATCCCGCTCTTTAATGCTTCACTTTCACCTATTGACAATTGGGACACTTAGCAATAAATTTTGCAATGTCCTTCTTCATGTCATTCCACCAATAGACTTCTCGTAGGTCACGGTACATCTTGGTGGCACTTGGATGTGTAGATTATCTAGAACCATGAGCCTCATGAAATGTCACACCCCGCCTTGGGGGGTATGACTGGCACCTGGTGCCCTGTTAGGACCTGAACTGCTAGACTCCTGAGCCTAAGCACATCTGGTGCCTGGCTGGC
>JACEIK010000011.1:234028-244806 GCA_018107945.1 Datura stramonium | reverse complement strand
ATGGCATTCAAAAACTCTTAACCAACATGCGAGTAGGTCATCTATGTATCGAGAATTTACGGGGTGTAACATGAAATATCCGATCTCTCAAATCATCAACATCCAGAACACACAATCGACCCTGATATTGAAGCACACCATCTCCCCCTTTGGAGAAAACTTCTACCTTCTGATTTTTGACGGCTTCCTTGAACTTTACAAAAATAGGATTCTCATCTTGCCTAGCTTTAACATAGGTTACTAAGGATGATTCTGACCCATTCTGAACAATAACACCACCATCGGTCGAGTCAACCAAACGAACTTTCAACCGTGCAAGTTGATGCACATCCTTCACCAGCTCCTTCCTCTCCTCATCTACACGGGACACACTCTCCATAGAAAGTCTACTAAGAGCATCTGCTACCACATTAGCCTTTCCCGGATGGTAAAGGACACTCATATCATAATCCTTGAGTAGCTCCAACCACCCTCTTTGATATAGATTCAGATCTTTCTGGGTAAACACGTATTTTAGGCTTTTGTGGTCCATAAACACATGTACATGTACCCCATACAAATAGTGTCTCCAAATCTTCAAGGAAAATACTACCGCTGCAAATTTGAGCTCATGAGTCGGATAGTTCTTTTCATGGACCTTCAGCTGCCTGGAAGCATATGCTATAACCTTACCATGCTAAATCAATACACAACCAAGGCCAATCCTCAAAGCATCAGAATATACCAAAAATCCATCGGTACCCTCGAGTAGGGTCAACACCGGCGCCGAGGTGGGTCGAGCCTTCAACTCTTGGAAAATCCTCTCACACATACTCTGACCATTGGAACTTCACTTTCTTTTGGGTCAACTTAGTTAACGGGGTTGCAATGGATGAAAACCCCTCAACAAACCTTTGATAGTAACCAGCTAAACCCAAGAACCTCCTGATATCCGTAGGATTTCACCGGTATAGGCCAATTCTTCACCGCTTCTATCTTTTAAGAGTCTACCTGTACACACTCACTTAACACCACGTGACCAAAATGCCACCGAGCTCAACCTAAACTCATATTTACTGAATTTGGCATATAACTAGCGATCCTTAAGAGTCTATAGCACCACCCTCAAATGAGCGGCATGCTCCTCATTGCTTCGAGAGTATATAAGGATGTTATCTATGAACAAAATCACGAATATATCCAAGTATGCTTTGATCACCCTGTTCATCAAATCCATAAAAACTCCAGGAGCATTCGTTATTCCAAAAGACATAACTACAAACTCGTAATGACTATTTCGAATCTTGAAGGCTATCTATATCGAATCTTGAAGGCTATCTTCAGGATATCTCTCTCCCAAACCCTGAGCTGATGGTATCCGGATCTGAGGTCTATCTTTTAAAAGAACTTAGCACCCTGAAGCTAGTCAAACAAATCATCAATCCTAGGAAGAGAATACCTGCTCTTGATGGTAACTTTGTTCAATTTCTGATAGTCAATACATATACAAAGAGAACCATCTTTCTTGCGGACAAAGAGAACTGGTGCACCCTACGGGGATTTGCTAGGTCTGATGAAACCCTTGTCTAAAATATCTTTCAACTGCTCCTTTAACTCTTTTAGTTCTGCTGGAGCCATTTTGTAAGGAGGAACAGATATAGGCTGTGTATCGAGAAGAAGGCCAATACCAAAATAATCTCCCGCTCGGGAGGAATTCTTGATAAATCATCTAGAATCACCTCTAGATACTCACACACTACTGGAACTGACTAGATAGTCGGGGCCTTGGACATAGAATCCTTAACCCTAACTAGATGGTACAGGTAACCCTTAGAAATCATCTTTCTAGACTTAAGGTAGGAAATGAAACGACCTACAAGCATGGCTGAACTTTCCTTCCACTCTAAGACTGGTTCACCTGGAAATCTGAACTCTACTACACGGGTTCTACAATTGACTGAGGCATAACATGCAACAACCAATCCATGCCAAGGATAACATTAAAATCGATCATTGCTAACTCTACTAAATTTGTTGAGGTGACTTTCTGAATGACTGTGATAGGGTAATTCCTATACACTCGTCTAGCTATAACTGAATCACCAACTGGAGTAGAGAATGAGAAGGGTTCTGATAAGATTTTGGGACTAACTCTGAAACTAGTAGCAATATAGGGCATCACAAAAGATAAAGTAGCCCTTGATCTAACAATGCATATACATCAAGGTGGAATACTCATGACATACTAGTGACTACATCTGGGGAGACCTCTTGCTCCTGACGGGATGCTAGGGAATAGAATCTGTTTTGGCATTATCCACCACCTTTACTAGTAGATGCCCCCCTTCTGAGCTGGGCATGCTGGTGGAGCTGCTGAACTGGAAGATGCACCTCTTCCCCTATCATGACCCTGTTTGACTGTTGGGAAATCTCTAAGCATATTCCCAAACTTTCCACACCTAAAATAAGCACCTGAACCTGCTAGGCACTGACCCGCGTGTCTCCGACTGCATCTGCTACACTTAGGAGGGTTGGTCTCTGCGGGTCTGCTACTCTAGCCTCTTGATCCTGATGCTCGTCTCCTCTAATCGCTCCTGGACCTGGATGGCACACTCATAGATGAAGGCGCTGGGGCTGAAGATCTCTGGTGGGACTGCTGATGGTGCACACTACGTCTCGACTGGGACAATCTGAACTATTAGTGCTGGCCCTCTTGTCCTCTCTCTCCTGCTCACTCATCTGTACCACCTCCATTTGCTGGGCATACGGGACTATTCGAGCAAAGTCAATATCCTAAAGAAGCATCGCAGTCCAGAAATCCCTAACCAGGTAGTCTGCTATACCATGTACAAATTTTCTCACTCGGGCTCTCTGATCCACCACCATCTCAGGTGCATACCTAAACACACGAGTGAACTCCAAGGCATACTCCTGAACTATCATCTTTCATTACTTTAGATTCACAAACTTAGCTGATTTGATCTGCCTCATCTCATGAGGGAAGAACCAATCCATAAAAGCGGCATGAAACTCATCCCAACTGATAGGGCATAATCCGAATACCCTACTATCCTTCCATTGTTTGAACCAAATGTGTGCAACCCCGTCCAACTAGTACAAGGATAAATCGACACACTCCTCCCCAGTCAACCCCATAATCTGGGTGATCTTCAGAACCTCTACAATGAACTCATATGGATCCTTGTCCACCTTTGATCCAAGAAACTCTGGAGGGTTCATCTTTAAGAAATCCCAGCTCTTGTTGCCGCTGCAATCCTATTCTGAGGGACATGCGCTACCGCCTGCTGATTGACCTGAACGGTCAAGGCCTGGGCTAGCATCTGAATGGTTGCCCTGAACTCAACATAGGCAACCAACTCAGGTACATGCTCCTCATGGACTGGTGGGGCCTGCTGGTGCCCGTCTCCATTGCCATCCTAGTGGACATTTCCGTTTTCGTTTCTCCTTCCATTAACTCTGCGGGGAGGCATGGTTCTGCAAATGCATATAGCATGAGTTAGAAGGATAGAGAGACATTACATCGCACGACATAGATCATGAAAGAAGGGAACATTTCCAAAATGTCTTGTAGCCTCTTCGTCATAAGTGTGGTGTGCTTCACACCCATTAAAAAGACTCTAGTTAATACGGCTTTTGGATATCCTAGGACACTTCAAAACCTAATGCTTTGATACAAAGTTCGTCACGACTTGAACACAGGCCTGGATTGAGACACGGGACAAAGAATCCCGAGAGGCTCCAAGTCGACCAATGGCATGACCATAACATCTAACTCATTCAATAAAATGGAAGATCGTCATGAATTACATAGCGAAGTATAAGAAAAACATAACATCTGAATACATACATAAACCTAAGGCTGAATACGAATTATGTCCAAAAAATCTCTAATACTGCGAGTTGATAGGAAAAGACCCCAACTAACTCTCTATAGTTTGAAAACTAAAAATATGGAACACATCTGAATAGAAAGGCCCTTGCAATATGAGGACTCACAAACTTTGATCGGGAGGTACAAATGTTGGAAAAACTAGCTATCGGCGGGACTAAGTCTTGATATTGGAGCCTATATCATAAAACGATACAACATAGAGTATATGGTCAGTACGTGGAATGTACCGAGTATTCCATGTAAGTAAAACCGCTAAGTAACATCATAAATCTGCATATAATAAAACATAATCAAGATAAGATTTTGAGAGTAGGGTTGCGTGCTATTTTCTAAAATCATGATCTGAACATAGTTTAACATCATAACTGAATCGAATGACCTAAAGTTGAAAACTGATAATCATAATTAAAACTGAACATTAGGTCAAACCTGCTAAAAACATAATATCGTGACTAATGTACATGCATAACTGAATTCATGAGGAATAATGGGAGACTCATCATATAACCGACATTACTACGATAGAGCTTACGTGGTCCCGACTATCACACTCAAGTGGGCAGAGCCTTCCAAAGATTTACCAAGGCTAAGGATGCTACCATGATATCCATATCAAGCTGAAGGCCCCTTGGGGGCAGGGGAAGCTCACAAGGGGGTCCCAAATAATCTTAACATACCTACGTTGGCATGTAGTTCTGAGGCATAAGGTTGACTGACCCTTAGCCTACTCGGTGCTAGACAAGACTCCCAAAAACATGTATATGCAATCCAACATTTTTCAACAAAGCTGAAGCATCGTCTAGTGACGAAGCTGACTCATAACATACATAAATTAGAAATCATAACATGAGGAGCCTTGGCTCAAACCATACCACAAGCTGAAAATTGTGGGACTCTAGAGTCCAAAACCATGTGGTAAGCTAATACATGAAGTATAGATAAATCATGAATCATACTTGATCATATGGGCTTGCCCAATACTTAAACATGCTTAAAATCAACTTGATTCACTTTGAAAACATGAACATAGACATGGGTATTTGGAAATCTTACTTTGTTGATAACAACTCATCATACTTAAACATAGACTCATAGATCTCAACTTTCATGGACTTTCATTGTCACGACTCGAACGGAGGCCCGGATCGCAACACAGGACAAGGAGCCCCGAGGGACCCCAAGTCGACCCATGACATAAGCATACACCTAACTCAATCAAAGAAACTAAATAATCAACAATATAATCATAGAGGAAGTCTAAATCAAACATAACATCAGAATACACAATCTGAAGTTGAATACAACCATATGTTTGAAAAGCCTCTAACATGATGAGTTGATGGGACAAGACCCTAACTAACTCAACAAAACTGAAACTAAAATACATATTTGATGTCTGAATAGTCTAGTTCTCGAGAGATGAGGACTCACCAACAATGTACGATGCAATATCAAAAGACCGACTATGAGTGGGGCTGAACTTGAGAGTCGGGTCCTGTATCATGAAATAATACAGCATAGAGTATGCGGTCAATACGTGGAATGTACCGAGTATGTAGGGTAAAGTAGGTAAAATCATTTAAAGACATGTATAACACAAAACATAAACCTTAAGAATCTGAGAGTAGGGATTGCATGCATTCTTTCTGAAATCATGATCTCATCATAACATAACATAGCATCATAACATATCATAACATAATCGATTGACTCAAAGCTGAAATCTGATATTTATAAGTGAAGTTTTACATTGAGTCAAACCTGCTTTAGAATATGCTTACATATGTAAATCTCATGAGTAGTGAACATGCATAACTGAAATCATGAGGAACAATGGGAGACTCGTCTTTTAACCGACATACCTCAATAGAACTTACGTGGTCTCAACTATCACACTCAAGTAGGTAGAGACGTCCAAAGCCTTGCCAGGGCTAGGGACGATACCATGATATCATTATCAAGATGAAGGCCCATTCGGTCAAGGGAAGCATACAAGGGAGGTCCCGAAGTCATAATGTATAAACCTATGTTGGCGCGAAGTTTTGAGGCATAGGGTGATCGACCCTTAGCCTGCTCGGTGCTAGACACTACTCCCAAAAACATGCATATATTCTACTTCATTTTTCAACAAAGCTCAACATCGTCTATTGATGAAGCTCATAAATAAAATACATCTCAAAGCTGAAATCATGCATATAAGAAGCTTTAACTAAAACCACACCACAAACTGAAAGATAATTGGGAGTCTTCGCCCCAAAACCATGTGGTAAGCTATGCATATGGAAACTTTAGCTCAAAACATACCACAAGATGAAAAATAATTTGGGAGTCTTCGCTCCTAAACCATGTGGTAAGCTTAATTCGGAAGAATCATAATTTACACTTGAACATGTGGGCATTTCCCAAAGCTTTATCACTTGAAAATACTCGATTCACATCGAAAAAATGATTATACAAATGGGTAGCTTTAAAAAATGCTTTTCATAATAATATCTCATCATCATCATACATTCATCATAAAATCTCATCTTTCATGAACTTCTCTTCAATGGGCTTTTAAATTTATAAAACTAGAAACATGATTTTTGATTGAAAGAATTATAAAATTTGCCCATAAATCATAATTCATTCATAGAAACATATATAGATCATACCCATATAGAGAATTAGGAAATCATGCATTGGGTTAAAACCCCATAGATTAGACATAGGAATTTCATACTTTAGAGAGGGATTGGGCACGGGTGTGAAAGGAATCACACATTCATAACCCTATATACCTGCTAGTAGCTGATTCTTTCACTTTTTTGAATGCCCAAATGGAAATTAAGGAGATATTGGTGAATGCTAGGCTTGATCACCCTCTCTGGTCTTCTACCTTGCATGTATGAATGAATATAGCCTATGAACTTAACCACTTTAAAAGTCACTATTCATAATTCAAAACGGCGTAGTTTAGGCCTTAGGAGCTTAGGAATTATGAAATAGCCCTCACTAAATTCGCAAAAAACAATTGTCAGGTGGTCCCAACGAGGGACCTAACGACTCGTCGTCCAGGGTCACGACTCGTGGCTTAGCTCGTGAGGTTCACTGCTTCTCAAGTCTTCTGGGCTCATAACGAACAACATAATGACTCGTTCCTGTGACCATGACTCGTGGTCACCATCTGTGATGTACACTCCCTTAACCTCAAATATATTTTTCCCTACTTGATCATGACTCACCCCAGCTGACCACGACTCGTGGGGACCCTCCCGTCAAGTACATTGTCTTCATTTTCCTCTTTACTCAAGCATCACTCCCCATGACTGACCCAACGTCTCATGGGGCCTGACCACGAGTCGTGGTAATCTCCATGGGGATTCCATTTCCCAATCTTCTTAACCTCATCACCTGGCCTCCCCATGAGTCACATCACGACTCGTGGGTGGATCTCATGGGTCACCTCATGACCCATCCTGTGCCTGGTGCCAGTCTTTAATATTTTCTCCGTTTCAACTCCCGGGTCTGACCTTTGAGCTTTTGGGGTATAACAATATATCCCCCTTGGGAAAATTCATCCCCAAATGTTGGAAAACATACAGAAAAGCATAGAAATGCAGTAATCATATTCACATACTGATCATTTACACCGAAAACTAACGGAATGACTATCTCCGATTCATACTTCATAGGTAAACTGAATTCACGAATCACACATACATCCATATACATAAAAGAAACTTGAGCACATGAACTGAACATGAAAACTAAATAGAGTTTTAGGAAAAACTGATACCTTAAGCTAAAACTGAGCCAGCAGAGAATAAATATCTGCTTTAGCTTCCCACGTAGCTCCTTCAACATGTTGATTCCTCCATAACACCTTAACTAAAGCAACTTCCTTGTTCCTTAGCCTTCGAACCTGACGATCTAGAATTTCCATCGGAACCTCCTCATAACTAAGGCTATCTTTCACAACAACACTGTCCACAAGGACAACTAGAGATGGATCACCCAAACACTTATTCAAGAGCGATACATGAAACATAGGATGCACGGATGATAATTCTGAGAGAAACTCCAATTCATAGACCAGCTTGCCAAATTGTCTCACAATCCGGTAAGGGCCAACATAATGAGGGATGAGTTTTCCTTTCTTTCCAAACTGCATCACACCCTTCATGGGAGATACCTTCAGAAAGAACCAGTCATCCACCTCGAACTCTAATTATCTTCTTCTCACATCGGCATAGGACTTTTGGCGACTCTGTGTGGTTTTTAGCCTATCCCTTATTAATTGAACCTTCTTCATAGCCTCATGAACTGAATATGGCCCTATCATTGCCGCCTCACCAACTTCGAACCAACCAATGGGCAACCTACACCTCCTCCAATAGAGAGCCTCAAATGGTGCTATGTGAATGCTGGAGTTATAGTTGTTATTACATGCAAACTCGATAAGGGGTAAGTGATCATCCCAATTACCTTTGAAGTCCATCACGCATTCCCTCAACATTTTCTTGAGAGTCTAAATTGTCCACTTTGCTTGACCATCCGTTTGCAGGTGGAATGCTATGCTGAGTATAACCTTTGTACCCAGTCCTTTTTTAAATGACTTCCAAAACTGAGAGGTAAAATGAGTACCCCTGTCTGAAATAATGGATAAGGGAACTCAATGAAATCGAACTAGCCCCCGGATATATAGTTTGGCATAATCCTCCGCCGAATCCGTGGTCTTAACTGGTAGAAAATGTGCAGCCTTGGCCAACCTGTCTACCACAACCCAGATAGAGTCATATTATCAATGAGTACGAGGAAGACCTGTGATGAAATCCATATTAATTTCTTCCCACTTCCAAGTAGGAATACTAATATCCTGAAGTACGCCTCCCAATCATTTATGCTCAACCTTTACTTGATGACAGTTCAGACACTTCGCTACAAATTCTGCAACATCCTTCTTCATGTCATTCCACTAGTAAATTTCCCGTAATTCATGGTACATCTTGGTGGAACCTAGATGAATAGAATACCTGGATCCATGAGCCTCATGAAACATCCGACTCCTCAAATCATCAACATTCGGAATATGGGGGGCCTCCCTCCAAGTACACTATCTTCATTTTCCTCTTTACTCAAGCATCACTCCCCACGACTGACCCAATAACTCGTGGGGCCTGACCATGAGTCATGGTCATCTCCGTGTGGATTCCAGTTCCCAATATTCTTTAGCTCATCACCTGGCCTCCCCACGAGTCACATCACGGCTCGTGGGTTGATCTCACGGGTTACTTTACGACCCGTCCTGTGCCTGGAGCCAGTTTTTAATCTTTTCTTTGTTTCAACTCCCCGGTATGACCTTTGGGTTTTCGGGGTATTACATTCATGGATGGGAATCATAATTTAGAAAACTTGAAAACATAATTTACAATTTAAAACATTGTATAATCTTCCCATTAATCATAATTCAACATTAAAACATTCTTAGATCATACCCATGATTGATACTTTGAGAATTCACACATTGGGTATAAACTCCTTAGAATTATAAATTAGAACTTTCATAAATTGAGAGGGGATTGGGCATGTGTGTGGACAATTACACCCATTCATAGCCTTACATACCTGAAGAGATCTGATTTCACCACTTCCTTGATTACCCAATGAGAATTGAAGAAGAACTTTGAAGAACTAGGTTTGATCACTTCTCAAACCTCTAAGCTTTGATGCATGAATTACGATAGGCTTAGAATGACTTAACCCTTCTTAAAATACTCTATTCTGAGAATAAAATGACGTATTTTGGGCCTTAGGAACTTAAGAATTACGAAAAATCCCTTAATAAATTTGCAGGAAAATATACACTGCAATTCCCTATGAGGGACTAGATGACTCATCACTTGGACCACGACTCGTGGTCACCTATCGTTACTTATGATGTTCATGATTTTACGACACTTTCAACGCTTAAAACCAAAAAATTATGCACATTCGGGGGTATATTTATATAGGTATGATGCGTTTTGTGCTTAATGTTGCAGGAAAATAGGTTCGAAAGTGAACTGGGTGAATTAAAGCTGAAAATAACTGAAAGGGTGATTGCCATGCACTACACGAGTCGTTGGCAGAAGGCACGACTTGTTGTTGAAGGCGTGGGAAGAAATTCAAGTTCGAAGAAGAAGAGACAGTGTACCTGGCGAGTTGATGGAATGACTCGTTACACCTGGTAACGAGTCGTGAGGTTGATCGTGAAGGCTGAGAGATAAAATCTTAACAAAGTACCCAGTGTAGTTGACGACAAACATAACGAGTCATCACATGAAGAAATGACTCGTTAGCAGATCACTGGGACCAACCATAAGGTGCACTGGACTTTTGGAGGAATGAGACCACGAGGGACCTAACAACTCGTGCTCAGGCATGACGAGTTGTTAGGTGACCCATTCCCCTAACTGGTATGTTGCTGAGGACGACTATTTTAAGCAAGGCACGACTCGTCAAAAGGTCAAAGGAATCGTCACCAAGACCGTTGCCACTGCCAACCTAGTTTCCAATTTTAATTAGGAAGCGAATTTCTTGGAACTATAAATACAAGGTTTAGGTTTATATTTGAGAGACGATTAGTTACAGTTAAATAATAATTCATAGAGCTGACTTTATTAGTTTTCAAGAAGGATTTTGGTGTTGTACGGTTGTTCTTGAATCAAGAAACGGGATTTACAATTTTTTTCTTGAATTTGAGGATCAAAAGCAACATTGGAATTTATTTAGAACTTTTGGAGTTTTATTCAATCTACTTTGTTTATCTTCTACAATAATTTGTAAGTTGCAATTATGATTTATTCAATATTTTGTGATTGCAATAATACAAGCATGAGTAGCTAAACCCATAACTAGGTTTGTG
>JACEIK010000011.1:194553-229667 GCA_018107945.1 Datura stramonium | reverse complement strand
AGAAGGAAGACCCAGGTGCGTTTACTATACCTTGCACCATTGGGGAGGTTGAGTTTGCAAGGGCGCTTTGTGACTTGGGAGCTAGCATAAATCTGATGCCACTAGCAGTGTTTAAAAAGATAGGCTTGGGAACCCCCACACTGACTACTATGCGGCTACTGATGGCCCAAAAAACCGATAAAAAGCCGGTGGGGATTTTATTTGATGTACTTGTCAAGGTGGACAAATTTATATTCCCAGCAGACTTCATGATCCTGGACTGCAAAGTCGATTTTGAGGTCCCCATCATTTTGGGGCAACCATTCCTTGCAATAGGTAGGCCCTAGTAGATGTGGAGGAAGGCCAACTAAAATTCAGGTTGAACAAAGAAGAGGTCACCTTCAACATTAGCCAGACCATGAAACAGCCAAAGGAATTCAGCATAATCTCACATTGGAGGATGGAGAAGAGTCACTTGACGAATTTTTAGTAGTCAAGAGACTTACGTCGTGCCGCAACGTTAAATCAGGCACTGCATGGGAGGCAACCCATGGAGGTGGTTTGGTGAATTCGAGTAGCCAAAACACCCACGTCGTGTCCCGATGTTAAATCAAGCGCTTCTTGGGAGGCAACCCAAGTTGTAAAGGTAAGAAAAATCTAGTGTTTACATTTGTTGATGGGTGCAGGTGAATAAGATGGACAATCTAGTGTTGGAACCAAACACTGGAACTTCAGTTCTGGTGCAAAAAGTCACAGAACGAGTCATTGTCTGACCTGATGACTCGTTCAATAAACTCGTGAGGAGAACTGCAGAAAAAAAGGGGAGCAACAAGCGACTTAACGATTCATGTCTTCAAGAAACAAATCGTCATGTCACCCGTCATGTACATTGGATCAATGTCTGAATAAAAAGGAAAAGGGTGATCACGAATCACTCAACGAATCATTGGGAGACCAAACGAGTCGTTCAGTGACCCGTCTTCAAGCTACACTAGTCCAAGGACCACGACTCAGGCCACGACTCGTTGGGTGACCTCACAAGTCATTGCTTGACTCGTAGGTCCCAGGTAAGTTTGCTAAACTCCAGTCACAACACGAAAGGGCTCAACGAGTTGTCTAAGAACTTAACGACTCGTCACACTGGGTGTTATAAAGTTTAATTAACATTCGACCCAACCCAAGACTGGAATTAGGGTAAGTTTTAATTGACAACCCATAAAACCCGATTCATTTACATTCTCCACCATTAAACTTAAACCCACACAACTTCAAATTTCCCTCTTCTTCTTCTTCTACTCAAACCCCATTGAACGAATTCTCTATTATTCACACCAAGTCACTCAAACACACACACGATCGCACTCCAACTTTAGTCAAGAATTTTGTGAGTACTCTTTCCCATGAAATTTTGAATATTGTTGCATTTAAACAAGAATTCTGAGGACCCATGTTGTGAATGAAATTGAATTTACTTCGGGTAATGTTGTGTTATGTCAATATGTGCCTCTTGATGTCAATAAACCCTAGGAAGATTTAAACAAATGGATTTCGATGGTAGAAACACTTGGGTTTATTTTAATAATTTGATGATTTTGTGTTTGTGGAGTTGAAGTTTAGGATGAAGATGAAGATGAACATGTGAACTTAAACTCTTGAGCACAAGCTACATCATGAGTCCTTGGATCACCAAACAACTCGTTGTGTAGCTCATCCTGAGTGGGAAAAATAAACCACTAAGGCAGTGTACCTAACGACTGACGTAACGATTCGCTTCCTTTCGCAACGACTCATTGGGACCAGTCGTCAAGTACACTGGCCCAACTTGAAGGAAGTCTACTGTGTGACGATGATCAACCTCACGCGTTGTTGCCTTAGGCAACGACTCGTTTAGTCACCCGTCAAGACCACTGGGAACCAGCTCAAAAATGTTTTCTATTGTATCTCATCTTGTATACTAACAATGTTTCCACAAGTACAATGGCTCCAAAAGGTACACCAAAGAAGGACCCAACAAAGAAATAAACACCTGAGCATAGTCAACCTTCATACCGTAGACTGCGTGATGATCCGTCCTCCTCTGAAGAGTCAAGTGGATCTGAGGAAGAATATGACATATCAGAGGAGGCAGTTAGTGAGAACCCACTAGGGCTAGGGCTAAACAAAGAATCAAATCCGACAGCCCTGTTCCGATGCTCCCACCAGCGGAAAGGGATCAACCCAACTCCAACGATAAGAGTGCTATTTGTTTACGCACTTGTTCCGGAGGCTCCCATCACTGGGAAAAACACAGAGACAGTGGATGTATCATATGCTCAACGAGGGGACTCTGATAATGAGTTGACTGAGACCTCGGAACACATCAAATGAGCAACCAAGAAGGTGCGGAGATAGTGTGTCCATGGAATGTAGGCTATATATAATAGAGATATTGCTCCTATTAGAAAGGAAATGCAAAGAGGAGCATATACGAGCCAAAGGTTGATCACTATAGGGCTGAAAAGGAGCCTTCTAGAGCTACAGGCATTGTTCGATAAGTATACGTTCGGCTAGTTGACCAAGCCATCGGTAAGTCACAACCCTTCCTTAGTCCATGAATTCTATCGGCTTATGCGACATTACGGCGTTTGGCATTGAGGCTAGGATTGAAGAGGCCTGCTTTAAATCAGTTGTTGGTGCGAGAGAATCCAATAGATATCTACGAGGAAACAATCTCCAAGATGGTATATGGGCGGACTATCATGCTCCGATAAACATGGCCGAGTTCGACCACGAGGCTATATGAGGCGAAGAAAGTCAAAACCAAGAAGTTGAATAGCCAAGAGCACATCCAGTAGTACACTTGGATATCTAATATCATTGCTACGAGAGGTCCGCTAGTTGAATGGTTGCATGGCAAAGAGTCACGAATAAAGGCCATGCGAACTTTTAGAAAATTTTTGTAGTCCTTTATATATGCCCAGTGGTACCAACCAACAATATTAATAACCTCTCACCTACGAGATAAGCTTAACTTTGGTATCAAGTATAATATAGGAGTATGCCATCAATTTTCCTAAAACATTGTTGAGGAGATTAGAGAGCGGGCAATCAATGATGGTACTACCATCCCTTTTCCATGTTTGATTGATAGACTCATCGAGAGTCCAAGGTGCTAGTATTGTCTTGATTGACCAGTATGGTCAGAAGATTACTGATATCAGGTTGATTTGAGATGATACAAACCCATTATCGAGGTGAGGACTCAGGCAACTGCATCTGGTGGAACAATAATATTAGTAGAGCATTTAGCGGCAGGATGCGGAGCTGATGCAGCACTGAGTTATTTGAGTTGGCAGATGAGCCCTGGAGGGTAGAGAGACAGGTAGCCAACCTGAGTCTACAGATGTAGTGGCTACCTCCACAGCTGCCGATGTTCCTGAGTCATCGTCTACAGCAGCAACCCAGAGACCACCAATTACGCCTCTACAAGCCACCACGGCCGGCCTAGTTACGGTTTCCACGGGGAGTTCTTAGTTGTGATGGCACACGCAGCTAGCTGAGCCGAGAAGCAGAAGGCACACACGACTCTACAAGTTAGAGTTCTGATGGAGCAGGTAAAGCCGTGGGTGTAAAAGGAGTTGGAGATATTGTCCAGGTTTAGTGCATTGCCATTATTTGGGCGCTTATTGAAGACAATGGATGAGCGCCTTGCACAGTTACAGGTGCCAGAGCTGTCTAGATGGTACTCAGCTGGAGCACTTAGATCCGAGGTGCAGGACTTGGTCACTGGCTAAGTAGCTGCAGTACCTCCACCGGTACATCCCGTGATAGATGATGAGTTTGAAGAAGAATTGCCATCGATTTTTGACTTTATCACGGAGGAGCCGAGGGCACATGATAAGGGTAGAGGCCTCATGAGGAGGCAAGTTTTGATGATGCTTCTCTTCTCCATCAGCAAAAATGAAAGCGAGAGTGAATGGAGAAGGCATTGCATGAATCGAGAGAGGCTCGGCAGAGCCAAAGCCGAGGCGAGTTCATGGAAAGGCACGGGCTCTCTGTTGAATTTGAGAATGCACAGTTCAAGCCGGTAATGTGGAATTGACATTGGAGGCGTATCTACACCGTCAACCGACCAGGTAGCTGACACCTAGCTCACGCCATTCCCTCTTTCCCTTAGTTTTGTTTGGTGTATATATATGCGTTGAGGACGACGCATGGTTTCTTGATGGGGTGGGAGGGATACATGCATTCTTTTTTGTTGAACACGAGGTTTTTCTAGATGGATATATTTTCCCTCGGATGTTCCTTATCTAAGTACAAGAACCGGACCGTTTTAGGATTTTTATTTTATGTTTTTGTGTTTTTGTGTCAGTTGGAAGGATTAGGAAAAGCGGTAGTCAAAGTTGAAATTGTTGATTTTTTTGTGATTGATAATTGGATACTCCTCCGAAAATTTGTATATGTGTATGTGAAAGTTGACAAGTATGACCTTTGTGAATCTTTTGCATGGCAAATTGAAACTGTGAACATGTTTACCATTGTATGGTTGTACCTGAACAAATTAGCCGTGATGATGTTGACCTACGCTGTTGCTGAGTGAGGTTCCAATGGTTGAATCAGTTGTGTGTCAATCTAGAACTTTTCTGGTCGGTCATACCGAGATTAGAGGATAGGAAACTAGGAAAGGATCACTTAGGCCGTTTTATTTATGAGTCCACTTTAGCCTTAAAAGACCACCAAAAGTAGACTGGTCAGTCATACCGAGATAGAGGATAGGAAACTAGGAAAGGATCATAGGCCGTTTTTTATTTATGAGTCCACTTTAGCCTTAAAAGACCTACCAAAAGTGAATAAAAATCCCTTGATACAAATGTTTGAACTTAAATAGACCTTTCTTTTTGTTTACACCAATTCACCTGCCTTCTTGTATTAAGAATGAACCTGTTTTGGCCCTGGTCCCTCCTTGGACATTGTGAACCTCATCTCAGGAAAATCGCCTAAGCTGAGTGTGGCTACTATAGGGGTGATTAAGAAGAGTTGGGAAAATTAAAATTGGGTAATGAAAAAGGGAAAAGAGCGGGTGTTGTATGCATAATGAAAAGAAAAGAAAGAAATAGAAAATTGTTGTCAAAAATCAAGAAAAGAAAAGGAAAATGTGACATCAATGAGTGTTTGAATAAAGAGAAACTGCATCCGTAGTTACAAAACCAAAGGAAAGAATAAGCACTTAAAGAGAAAAAGGGATAAAACTAAAAAAAAGGTGAAAAGTGGATCCAAGAGGTGTGTAATGCCAAGTAGGGTTGAGCTACTAATTCCATATGTACCATACCCAAGCCCGAGCATACGTTACAAGCCTAGAAAGTCCTATAGTGATCCTGGTTACTTGTCCGAAAATCGAGGTATTGAAAGTAAAGGAAAGCCTATGGTATTGTATGGAAACAGTTTGAATTTCATTGTGAGAGCGAGTGAATCTTACCTAGTCCCAAGAGACATTTATCGAGTTAATCATATACACATTTGTGAGTATGGTACTTCTTTGAGGTGAGAGCATCGGGTCAACAAAAATCGTCTGCAAATTATCTGTGTCAATGTTATAGATTTATGTGTGTGGTTGCAAGTGATAGTATTTTTCCATGTTTCGATTCCTCTGTGTCATAGTTGGAAATTTTGCATATTCATAGTGATTTGAGTTGATACGATGAGGGAGGGGTTAGAAAATTTGATTTTGATGTATAAATGTGACTGCGTAAGTTTCTTGGATTTCTTTCGATTGAAGCATCAAAGTAGTTTAGTTTGTTTTATTTTATTTTGTTTTTTTCCTGAGGACGTGCAAAAGTTCTAAGGTGAGGGTGTTGATGTATCGTGATTTTTCGACACTTTAGATGCTTAAAACCAAGAAATTATGCACATTACGGGTATGTTTATATAGGTATGAGATGTTTTATGCTTAATGTTGCAGGAAAACAGGTTCGGAAATGAATTGGAGAATTAATGCTGAAAATAACTGAAAGGGTGACTGTCAGGCACTTCACGAGTCGTTGGCAGGAGGCACGACTCGTTATTGAAGGCGTGAGCAAAAGTTGAAGTTTGAAGAAGAAGAGACAGTGTACCTGACGAGTTGATGGAACGACTCGTTACACCTAGTAACGAGTCATGAGGTCAATCGTGAAGGCTGAGAGAGAAAATCTTAACAAAGTAACCAGTGTACTTGACAAAAGAAATAACGAGTTGTCACATGAAGAAACGACTTGTTGACAGATCACTGTGACAACCGTAAGGTGCACTGGACTTTTGGAGGAATAGGACCACGAGGGACCTAACAACTCATGCTCAGACATGATGAGTCGTTAGGTGACCCATTGCCACAACTGGGTACGTTGTTGAGGATGATTGTTTTAAGCAAGGAATGACTCGTTAGAAGGTCAAACGAATCGTCACCAATTCGGTTGCCACTGCCGACTCGGTTTCAAGTTTTAATTAGGAAAAGGATTTCTTAGAACTATAAATACACAGTTTAGGTTTATTATTGAGAGACGATTAGTTACAGTTAAATAATAATTCATAGAGCTGACCTTATTAGTTTTCAAGAAGGATTTTGGTGTTGTATGGTTGTTCTTGAATTTGAGGATCAAAAGCAACATTGGAATTTATTCATCATTTTTAGAGTTTTATTCAATCTAATTGGTTTATCTTTTACAATAATTTGTAAGTTTCAATTATGATTTATTTAATATTTTGTGATTGCGATAATACAAGCATGAGTAGCTAAACTCATAACTAGGTTTGTGAGAACCAAGATGAATTAACACACATAGGTAAAACACTTAGTGATTCTTGAACAGGGTTTTATGCATGTATTTTTTTCCCTTCGTTTTGATTGATGACGGTTGCAAATGTTAGGACTTTCCTTATTCTTACTTACCGTACCAAGGAGGTAATGAATGGGAAATGGGATTAACAACGGAGATTTGAGGCTATCAACCCCCATCTAATAGCTTGAACTTGTCCGGGGATAGCTAATCTGATATTAAGGATAAGGGTCAACTAAAGTACACCCATATACGGACCAAGTTGCGTAGTTATAATCATCTAGATAGGGGACCAACCATTTAGGTGAACTTAACTTACCATTATTGCATGTTAAACACCGGAATAGATCACTAGTGTATAAGCCTTGTGGTTATGAAATCTTGGGGAACACAATCTTAGTCATGTCATTAATTGAATACAAACCGAATTTGATTTAAGCATTCAATAATTTTACTTTTATTTTATTATTCTATATTTTTCCCCTTAGGATATAAGTAACTCAATATTAACAGTTATTCGCATTAACTTAAGTTCTTGCCATATTCCTTGTGGGATCGACCTCAACCTTTGTTGGGTTCTATATTTGACAATCGACCACTTATATCTCAATTGCGAGGTGTAATTTGGGTGACATCAACTTACACTGCAAAATTTCTTCTGAGGGTCACCACGGGGAACACCAAGACTCGTGGTGTACCCGACGACTCGTGGTGATGACCCGTTAGGTACAGTACCTGCTTCTCTTCATGCTTCAAACCACCTTTGACCACGGTTGACCTAACAGATCGTGGGGCTGACCATGAATCGTGGTCAAACCCGTGGTAACCTCAAACTTGAAATTTCCAAACATAGTAAAACCCTTCCCCACGAGTCACTTAATGACTCGTGGTGTTCCTGATAGGTCACTAGATGATTCGTCCTGTGACTTGGTGCAGAAAATCCTGTTTTATCCATTTCAACTTTTGGGTCTGATCTTAGGGTTTTTGGGGTATTACAACTAAGGTAGGGAACTTCCATTATATGGTCCGCACTTTTACCCATTCATGACGAAAGTCACAAAAATCAATATTTTGAATTCCCAACCAACTCCGAACTTCCTTAACACATTATAACTCCTGATTTTTACTCCTCAAGAACTTAAGATTCATCAATTTTTGTCTGAGTCAATTTTACCCACATACATAGAACTGTACAAATATTATTATAATAGTATGAGGTATTATAATATCTTCCCCTTGGGATCATTCATCAACGAATGATAGTTATGAGCACTAATAGATTCTAACGCTAGAATTTCCTAAAAATTTCAACAGAGTTTCCTTTATAGGTAGAGTTATCCCAAAATCTCAAACATGTGCCAGCAACCAGAAACATTATAATGAGCCTCATAGGTTATTACATAATGCTTAACATTAAAGAACATATAAGTAACATATACATGGCTTCTCTTGGCCCACTTTAAAACATCAAGAAGGAAATTCTCCCTTAAACATACATATACCTTCGTTCATCGTAGTAGACATAATTTCATAACATTCTCAGAAAGAAATGAGTTCTTTGAGAGCATAACATAAGACATGAGTTCGTGGATCAAGAAAAATACCACTCATCATTATCATTATCACAATCATACTTGCAACACATGACATTAATAAAAGAAGGACTATAGGCATGAACTATAAGAGACATTAGGGATGGAACATTAACATTGCCTGAGTATATTGACCATTGGAAATGGATTCGTAGAACATGACTGATATATCAATGTAGATAAGCTTCATTGCATCTGAATGACATAATCATGGATCATGAGTGCGCTAGACATAGGATAGAATGGGACATATTCACGAATCATTTTCTTCTAGATCAAGTAATAAATAGCAATAATTCACTCTCATTTATTTCTTAGCTTTCCAAGTATCCTCTTTAACACCCTGATTTCCCCATAAAACTTTCACGAACACTACTTCCTGGGTCCACCTATAATTGATCAGGTCATTAGGTGTTTCCAAAGTTCAACAAGATTTTTTTTCATCTTTTGCCATTCCTAAGAACATTATTCATCCTTATCACAATGATCAAACCTCTCGAACTTCATGAAGTAGTTTTAGATGCAAGAATCCACACATTCACCAAGACAACATTTAAGCCTATCGCTAAATACATTTCATTACTCCCTTGTTGCTAAGACCATCCAAAAACTTCCCCCTCTTCTACAATCATTACTATTAACAACCATACCTAACCATATAAGGAGACGTGCAATACTTCCATCTAATAACTACACATAGTTAATTCCTAACTTCCTTCACTTCCCCCATTCTTTAATTTTTACGGAACAAGCATACCTATTATTTCCAAAAAAAAAGGAATCCCTACCCTCTCCAGTCTACCATATATTGCATCATAAGTGAGATTCAATGGCATAGAGAATAAGCATGAACCTCATGAAATACGACTAGAGGTCTAAGTCTTGATCATAAGCATAGGGCATGACTAGAGTGTTATTACGAACGTACACATTGTAACAATCATTTATGTCATGGGCGAACGTACATAACACTTACAGTAAGAAAATAGTAAGCATGAATCATTCAAGAAACCTAAGCTAGCCATATACCCAATATAGCACGATATTATAAGCCATTAAGGCAAATCTTAAGGACCGAGTTCATAGAGCTGAGCATGCTGAGAGACATGAGTTTACATACATAATGAGTTTCAAACATGAAGTTGTGTTTTATGGATTCATGGAGTAATATTAGGATCGTTGACTAAAGCGGTTATGTATCATTCTGAGAACCTGAATATAAGACCGAGTAAAGCATAATGTTGACTAAATTGTAAGGAAAAACATCTTAACATGAATGGATTGACATCCCATAAATACCATTTCTGGAACTTCCTTACTAGAACACTCAAGACTTAACTTGACTCTTCAACTTATCATCTCCCCCTTAGCTTAAAGCCACCATTCTAAGGCTCTTGGATCCTTTCTTAAGGCAAGGCTACATCACTAACTCCTATCTTTCCATTCGCCCCTATAATTATCACTAAAGGCTTCATACCCATAAGCATTTCATACCATCTATGGGCAAATCTCATACTAGGATGCAAAAGGGATCTTATACCTTATATTGTGAATCATGAGTCTAACAACATGCGAGGATCAACCTAAAAGGCTTATGATATACTTGTGACTATTTCTGGTGAGCTCTCCTAATCCCGGTGTCATCCACTTCGTACACCAGTTGATGTGCCCCGCTGAGGTGGATGAGTTGTCAAAGGTACCAAAGAGATGGCTAGGGCCCTACCTTCGCCCCGCATGTATGTTAGGAAATCTTTGAGCATATGAACGGGCTTTCCACACCAGAAGCAAGCATCTAAACCCATCAAGTAATTTCCTATTTGGTTCTTCCCATATCTTTTGCAAGTCGAATATGTAATCTCCCTTACCTTGGACCTGCTCTCTTGAATCTTAGGGTCGGATTTTCTGCCTCGTTGCTCCCCTTTGTATCCGGGTGTCCCTACACAGATTGACGAAGATGCTGGAGTCAATGATCTCTGTTGAAGCTGTGGGTAATTCCTACCACGTGACCCTTGTTGGGAAAACTCAAAATTTTCAGTTCTGGCCCTCTTGCTCTCTCTTAGTCTTTCCTTAAACCTTTGGCCCATCTTCAAACCATGAATCTCATATGGAATATTCTTGGTAAAGTCTCAAACCCTAGTAATTGTAGTACTTGATGTGTTGTGAGTTTATAGTACTTTCAATTCATAAAACTGAGAAAATAGCATGGACTTAGGTATATTTATATGGATATAAGGTACTTTTACTTTGATTTCAGGAAAAATAAGTGTTAGAGCAAAGATGTGCAAAAGAGGCTTCAAAATGCAGAAAATCAGCTGAAGTACCAGTCTCAGTACGAGCAATATCACAATGGTACGAGTCGTAACTGGAGTAGTGGAAATATTTAGAAGAAATAGCACAAAGGCAGACTCCTGGAATAGATGGACTCATGAACCGTGGCATAAATATACGAATTGTACAAGGAGCGTGGTGAACTTCGGAGGATTTTCATTACTTGGTAGAACTTCAAACACTATAGATAATACGAGTTGTGGCAATAAGGTACGAGTCATCCCACAACACTCACGAAGAATTCTAGAAGATGTCAAAGTTCTCAGAGCCAAACCACGGAAGCAATGTATGACTCGTAGGATGAATGTACGAGTTGTACCAAGACACTGACACTTAGACAAATTTGAAGCAGCCAAGAACTTACGGACAGCAAGTACGACCCATATAATCCTACTATGGGTCATAGGATAAATTGTGGCACAGTTGGCACCAGATATGGAAAACTCCCTGTTAGCTTAGGAAAAGGTTTCTAATGTCTGTATAAATATCCTTTATGTTTTATTTTAGTTATAGGAGGACATAATTGAGTTGTTAGACGTGTGAATAGTTAGTCTTGTAGATTTTTATCAATTTTTCAGGAGTAATTCTTTGGATAATATTCTTTATTTCTCACATTGTTCTTGAGGGTGTTCTTCAATAATCAAATCTGATTTTCTTTCAATCGTCGCGGTAAGTATTTAAATTATGTGTTTGTTTATGAATACAAATTACAATCTTATAACCATGAGAGGCTAAAACCTCCACAACTAGGGATTGTGGGAACCATGGTGGATTAACAAACTAGGATTGCGCAAAAGTGATTCAAGACAAATGCATAAATCTTGTATTGTATTCTCTTCATGTTTAAATGTTTCTTAACGTTGCACAATGTTAGGACTTGCCCGAATTCTTTACTTGCTTGAACCTAGAGAGGTAGAGATTAGGAAAAGAAATTTACAACAAAGCCTTGATTTTTATAATCATTTTATTAACTTGAGTTGTGGTCGCAGGAGAGTTAAATTTGGAACATATTGATAATGGTTAGTTTCTCTCATGAAACCTGACCCGGTGATTGAGTATAGTCATCCAATAGGGACGAACCAGATGTTTGGATGAATCCTAGTTATCTGTTCTACCAGTAAACATTGAGATTGATCACGTATGTATACCCGAAGTAGTTATGAACCCATGGGGAACACTTACCCTAGTTGTTTTCAAATATTGATTTAAACAACAATTTTAATCTTTGTTATACCATTGTTTTCCTGAAAACCCCAAATTGGAGATAACTCACCAACAAGTTCACTTACTGGCATTAGTCTAGATCTTCCATATTCCTTGTGGGTTTGACCCCAACCTCTTAGTTGGGTTCTTTATTTACAACATCCGCTTCATACTTAATCAGGAGGTGTGATTTTGAGCGTTATCAAAAAGTGGCATCGTTGCTGAGGAATACAGCTAAGATTAGATTAATTGCTTGCATTTGACTTTTGGTTGTTATTTCCTGAATTATGTTTTTTTTTTATTTTTGGATAACCACAGGTTTTTGCTTAGTGAATGCCAAGTACTCGTTGGAGTGAAAACCCCCTAATTCCATTGGATCTCGAACTTGAACAAATACTGCGAAGGATGGAAAATCAAGAGCAAAGAGATGCCCGCATAGCTGAAGAATCTAGGCAAGTCGAGCTAGTTCGGCAAGCTACACTTCAGGAAGCAGAAGACACTTGAGATGAGGTCGTGAATGTAGGTCGACATTGGAAGGGCAACATAGGCCAAAGATATTCCACTCAGTTCTTCGATAAAGATGACCTAGATATCGATGAAGTTGGGCCAACCGGAGAAATTGTACCACCACCACTGCCTGCTAGGGCCAAATTTGACATCACGAGCACCATGATTCAATTGTTAAACATGAAAGGGGTGTTCAATGGTCATGCATCTAACGATTCCAACCTGCACTTGATAAACTTTGTTGGAACATGCAAGGCGTACAGGTTGCCCGAAGACAGCCAAGATGCCATCAGACTCAGACTTTTCCCTTTTTCTCTGTTTGGGGAAGCCATCTTATGGTTATCGGAGTTTCCCAATGACTCCATAACCAATTGGAGGGATATCAAGAAAGAATTCTTAGATAGATTCTTTCCACGCTCCAGGATGCTGCAGCTCAAGGATGAAATTTATAGCTTCCGACAACTCAAACCTGAGGAACTTCATGAAACCTGGATGAGTTTTAAGAAAATATTGACAAAGTGCCCGAACCATAAGATTCCAGATGACAGTTTGTTGGAAATCTTTTACAGATCCTTCAACAACAATACTAAAGTTGTAGCAGACATAGTGGCGGGAGGAGAACTGATGAGTCACACCTGGGAGTAGGCTGCCACCATTCTTGACAGGGTGATAAAAACAAAGAGGGAATGGCACACCCGAGAGGCAGACGCAACGACCAGTACATATGTTGTTTGTTTGACTGCAAACCAATGTAGGAAAGAAGAAAAGCGTGACCAGGAGTTGGTTCATATGCACACATCATTGGATTTGCTTACTAAGCACCTCATGGGAGCTGGATCCATAAAGGTGAACCTTGTTGGGACACAAGGATAGGAGCACGGACATACCACTCAGATTCCCAGGAGGAGGCAAACTTCTTGGACAACCAAGTGGTGGGTTTTCGAGCCAATTCCCAAGGGTCTAGACAAGACACTTGGCGTCAAGGTTCTAGAAACCAAGGTCAGAACCAATATAGAGATAAAGAAATGTGTACAAAGACAGAAGCCTAGGTCGTGAGCGAAAAGGAGAATGGAGAAGGAATGATGGCTACCGCAACGATTGAGCGGGAGTGTACGTGCCTCCTAATGCACGAGGGGGGAGGCCGGATAGTCAAATTTAGAGAGAATGATGGCTAAGATGCTAAAAAAGGTGAGGTCCACTGATTATCAATTGAAGGAAATCGGTGGTGATATATCCAGCGTGGGTCAAAGAGTGGAGTAACATGTGAATGCTATCAAGCATATCGAATAGCAGCTAGGGCAACTGTTAGCATCTATGGACCCTAGGCAAAAGGGTACACTACCTAGAAACACAGTCCAAAATCCAAAGAATGATGGTCACTATATGGCTAGAAGCTGAAAGACTACTATTGAACCCCCTCTACCGGTTATAGATGAAAAGTAGAAAGTGAGCATGATTGAAGATGATGACAATGTCGCTGAGAATGAATTTAATGAGGATGCTGAGTTGCCTGAGGTCCCAAGTGGTGAAAAAGGGCCTAAAGTTGAACAACAAGCAACACAAATTTTCAAGGCTATTCCGCAACCACCTCCACCGTTCCCCCATAGAATAAAGAAGAAGGCGGAGAATGGTAAGCTTCAGAAATTCTTGTCAATGCTCAAACAATTATTTGTGAACATATCATTGGTCGAGGCGTTCGAACAAATGTCGAAATATGCAAAATTGATGAGGTCCGTGAGTTATGAGCCAGTTGATAATGTACACCATTGTAGTTCCACAGCTTTACGGGTCCTGGCCCAGAAATAGAAAGATCCATGTGTTTTTACCATTCCATGCACAATTGGCGATGTTGAGTTTGAAAGGGCACTCTGTGATCTGGGAGCAATCATAAATCTAATGCCACTGACTGTATTTAAGAAGTTGGGCTTGAGAGCCCCCACACCGACTACCATGCGCCTGTTGATGGCTGACAGAACTGTAAGAAGCTTGTAAGTATCCTGCTCAATGTGCTTATCAAAGTTGACAAATTTATATTCCCAGTAGACTTTGTGATCCTTGATTGCCGGGTTAATTCTGAGGTCCCCATCATTTTGGGGCGACCATTCCTTGATACAGGGAAAGCCTTAGTAGATGTGGAGGCTGGCGAGTTAAATTTCGGATTAAAGAAAGAAGAGGTCACCTTCAACATCTCCTGGTCAATAAAGCAACAAAAGAAATATAGAGTGGTGTCAACGATAGAAGATCAATCTATATTCCTTGATGAATCCTGAGTAGTCAAGAGACTTGCGTCGTGCTGCGACATTAAATCAGGTGCTTCTTGGGAGGCAACCCAAGTGGTGGTTTGGTGAATTATGAGTAACCAGTTCAGCTGCGTCATGTTGCGACGTTAAATCAAGCGCTTCTTGGGAGGCAACCCAAGTGACTTAACTAATGTGTGTTTAGTGTGCAGGGAAAACAAAAACAGGTGGTAGAAACAAAAAGAGGCAGGTGCTACGATTCTCAGTACGACCCTTGAGAGCATTGTATGAGTCGTGGTGAGAATGAAAGATGTACTTCAGTGCATGAGTTTAGGGTACGATTAGTCCTACGACTCATAACTTAATTGTATGGATCATAGTACTTACTATGCCTATGGACTATGCAAGGCATGGACCATAATGAATAGCTAAGACCACGAGTCATTGTACAAATCGTACCCCAGTTGTACGAGTCATGAGTGCGCTCGTAGATCCATAGGTAAGTTTCTTAATCTCTCTGTTACAGGTCTAAAGGACGAATCGTAGGGTCTTTCTATGACTCATGGTACAAGTCGTAATGGGTCCAAGATCCTAGAAATACCCGACTCGGCCAAGATTTTTTAAATCTGCCCTATAACTGATTTAAACTCATATCAAAGTGTACTCTTCTCCCACGCACTCAAAATCAAAGTCACGACCAAAAATCACGACTCCCTCACACCCGTAACTCAAAATCAAAGTTCAATTGTGCAACTTATTGCTCAATCAATCTCTTCCAACCCTAATTTCTGACTACCAGTCGAAGTAAGAAAGTATCAAGTAAGTATATTGCTTTGAATTAGATAAAACTTGAATGCTTAAGGTGACTGTGATAAACCCCCTGTGGTTCCTCATTATTGCTTCAAAAATTCAAAAAGGACAGTGACTAGGGGTATGATTAAGCATGTGTAACTGGGAATAAACTCGAAGTTGATGAAATTGTGTATTGAACCACTAACAAACTGAGTTACGGGTAGTGATTAAGATAGGGAGGGATGAGTAGTTGTAGAATAGGTTAAAATGCATGCCTAGATCTGGGGAATTCTGAGTACCCAAAATGTAAAAAGAAATCCCTATAAAATGAACCAAAATCGAGGTAGGGACAAGCTTTACGAGCCTTCTTACGAATCGTGGTTACATACTACGACTCGAGGATTGCTCGTTGGGACTTCCCCAAGCCAAATTTGACAATATACAAGGTATGAATCCTAGTACGACTCATAATTTACTACTACGAGTCATACCTGGCAGTCGTACCAAAAACCTGGAAAGGGTCAAGTCCACAAGTGACAGTATGATCCTTCCTATGACTCGTGGAATTGACCTACAGGTCGTACCTTGAGTCATGGAAAAATATAAAAAAATTGGTGAATAGGGGTATCCTCATACGACTCGGGATATGAAGTGTACCTTCATTGTACAAGTCATACCTTAGAGGCATAGCATTGACCTGAGAACATTATGGGTCTCAGTATGAATTGTACGTCCAAGATACAACCCGTATTGTTGACCCGTGATAAACTTCATAGGACTTAGTCCTTACTTTCTTTTCTCAGTTATGGAATTCTAACCCTCTTTCTCTACAGGTACAATGACACTGAAGGGCAAAGCATCAACGACAACTACACGGAGGACACTACTTGACGAAACCTTCAAATTTGATCAAGTAGAAAGCTCCCCTAGTGGTTCAGTAGAGGACTATAGGGTCGATATATCAGACACTGATGGGACTCGAGCCACTAGGGCGAAGGCCAGAGCCCAAGCCGTGGCGGCTACTTCCATATCTATCGGAGCTCCCTAGTCTATAAAGGGATCTGAGGAAGGAGCTCTGGAGTCGGGAAGTGGCTCTAATGCAGAAGAGGGGTCCCAGAAGACCCAATGCGGAGAGGCAAGTAGTGGTGTTGGTTTAAGGGAGGACGCACAATACGTCGAGCAGGAGCAGACTCCGCCTAGGCAAAATCGCACTATTCGTGGAGAGTGCCAGGAGCTCAGGAGATATACGAGCAAGGCATAACTCTCACCGCCAAAAAAAAACCTAGGCAAAGCATCCAAGAAGATCCGTGGATCCTCACAAATTCATTAAACCAGGTGGAGAAGATGAAGCGCATATCCAGTTTCTACTACTTCAAATGGATGGCTAGGGCTCCAGACCAGTACACTGTAGAAATTGTTTGCGAGTTCTACACCAGCTATTTGGAGACCATGGAACAGAAGGCCAAAGAGGGACAAAGGTTGAAAGATCTGCCCAAACTGGAGAGTGTTCTTGTCAGAGGCCGAGAGGTCGACATATCCGAGCACACCATTACTCGGATACTATATGGGCCCCAGTTCATACGTCCACATGCTATGCCAGAATATGAGTACCAGGTGGAGGCACTAAAACAAATCAAGCAGCTGGGTTTTAAGGAAAGGAGGAGGCAGATACAATGGTTGTCCGGTGTTATTGCTGAGGAAAAGGAGGAAGCAGAGTGGGTCACTAGAAGAAAGCAGGTAACAAAGAATTCTCTCAAATTTATAGCAAAAGCCTGTTGGACATTAGTGCGCCACCAGTTGGCACCGACAGTCAATGACAATACCCTCAGTGCAAATAGAGAAACTCTGGTGGCGTTTATCATGTCCGGATACCCCATCAACATTCTATAGTCATCGTAGAGAAGATGCAAGATTGGTATGTGGGATTGAGCACTACTATCCCATTCCCAAGCCTCGTATTCAGATTATGCATAAAGGCAGGCGTCACAATGCGTCAGGGTGAGGAGCACTAGATTGGAGGACAACGATAGCTGACATTGGCCTGATTCGAGATGAAATGAACTTTGTGAGTGAGGAACAACTTTCCATCACCATTTTGCTGACTCGGCCTATTAGGGGTGCACAGGTGAATTCAACCCACCTCGTAGGAGTAGCGCGAGACACCGACTACAGATGCCAGTAATTTAGATGTAGCTCCCAGCATTTCTATTGCACCACATACCAGCCTCCCGAGTCAGACACCAGCTGGATACGTCCTAGTGCGCTAGGATTTTCTCCAGAAGTTGGCCAAAATACTGACCATGGCCGAAAGAAAAATACAAGCAATGATGGAGAATGTCAAGTCCTGGGTGAAAGCCGAGATCGAGACAACTGCGCAGGCATTACATGCCCGACTTGATAGTTTTAAGAGTCGATTTAATATGCGCATTGTTGAGCGGACAAATATAGGAAGCCTCCGTGAGGAGTTGGGGGCTTTTCGGAGCCAAGTGGCCGAGCTTTCATCACGACAACCGGCAGTTATAGCAGTCCCCACTCTTCCAAACCCGGATGAGGACATAGATGAGGAGCTTGACCTGGTGGCCTACTGGGAGCCCATAGTAGCAGGGAATGAGAAAGGAAAGAAGAGGGTCTCCAAGGATATTGAAGATGATACCCCAAGAAAGAGAAAGAATAGAGAGAAAAGAGAACACAAGAGGGCCCGAGTAGAGAGCCTGCAGACTCATGACGCACACCTGTCAGAGCTGAAGGAACGAGCTAGAGGAGCAAGTAGCTCCACCATGGTCTAGACTGAGCTTTCTAGTGGCAGGGACCCTTCGGGCGATCCACATTCAGCCCCGACTATTCCAGAGGCCATAGAGACAGTCGAGACTATTTAGGGGGTATCCACTCCCCCTGTTGACCCACTAGTGCTTGCGTCGGCCACCGCCAGCGCCACAATTGCAGTAGAGGCACCTCCTCCCCAGGATGATAGGAGCGTTTAAAGCATCACAGGTATGTTCCCTTCCCTATATACTTACATTCTATGCTTCAGGGATGAAGCATGATTTTTAAAAAGGGAGCTAAAGGAGAATTGCTTGTATTTTTGTTGACTTGTATTTTTGTTGGGGGATTTTGATTCATTCAAGGGTTTTTCTTGTCGTGTTTCTTTTCCCTTAGGCATGCTATCTAACATAACCGACATATTTAGGATTTTATTTTAGTGTGTGATTTTTGTTTAATTAGAAAGTAGCTTAGGAGTACTTGCCCAATGAATTTCACTAGTTCTGGATTTGTAAAAAACATTGACCCTGTTTAAAAGTTTTTGATGAATTAGCTGTGTGCTTGTGATTGCATGCATGATTTCTGTGGATATTTTTATGTCATTTAGTATATTAGCATGATTAGTTTTTTTTAAGCCATGAATAAACCATACAGGTTGAGTGAATATAAATCATGTACCATGAGTGAGTGAGGTCTAACACCTAGTTCAATACTATGTAGAGGATCTAAAACTTGCCCGGTTGACCTTTGCATAGGTTTTAGGATGGTTGGTTAAGAAAGGATCATAGGCCCTTTTTGTTGAGCTCATTTTTAGCCTAAATAATCCTACCGAAATCATATGACTCCCTTAATCCAAATTTTTTAACCTTAAATAGACCATTTTTCTTTGATTAACCAATTAACCGTACCCATTTTTATAATGAACCTGTTTTTTCCCTAGTCCCTCCTTAGAAATTGTGAACCTCAACATAGGCAAAATGCCTAAGGTGAGGGTGGCTAGAGTAGGGGTGCATAAATATTAGGAAGGTGAAAAGGGAGATAAAAGAGAAAAAAGGTGAAAATGAGGTGTGGGGTGACAAAAGAAAAGAAAAAGAAAAGAAAATTTTAAAAAGAAAATTAAAAAAGAGAATAATGCATGAAAAAAAAATTGAAAACACACCACACTCATACAAGTGTATAAAAGGGTGAAAAGGCAGGAAAAGGAAGAAAGAGAAAAAAGGGGAAAAAGTGAAGAATGGAGTCACATGTATGTAGTTCACAGGAGGGTTTTAGTCACTCAAAATTCTTATATTTACCTTGCCAAGCACGAAAGCCTACATTACAAGCCAAAGCAAGCCTATAGTGATCCTAACCTAACCATCTGACAGACCAAAGTAGAAAATATAAGGGCAAAAGAGGCTTCAAAATGCAGAAAATAAGCCAAAGTACTAGTCTCAGTACAAGCTGTACCACAATGGTACAAGCGGTAACTAGAGTCGTGGAAATATTCAAAAGAAATTGTATAAAAGCATACTCCTGGTACGGATGGACTCACGAACTGCGGCATCAATGTACAAATAGTACCAGGAGCCGTGGTGAACTTTAGAGGATTTTTAGTACTTGGAAGAACTTCAAACACTATAGAAAGTATGAGTCATGGCAAGCAGGTCTGAGTCATACAATAACTCTCGTGAAGAATTCCAGAAGATGTCAAAGTTCTCAGAGCCAAACCACAGAAGCAAAGTACGACTCATAGGATGAATGTACGAGTCATACCAGGACACCAACACTTAGCCAAATCTGCAGCATCCATGAACTTATGGATGGCAGGTACGACCCGTACAATCCTGCTACGGGTTGTAGGACAAATCGTGGCACAATCGACACCAAATATGGAAAACTCCCTGTTAGCTTAAGAAAAGGTTTCTAATGTCTATAAATATCCTTTACATTTTATTTTAGTTAGAGGAGGACAGAACTGAGTTGTTATACGTGTGAATAGTTACTCTTGTGGATTTTTATCGATTTTTGAGGAGCAATTCTTGGGATAATATTCGTGATTTTCTCACATTGTCTTGAGGGTGTTCTTGAATAATCAAATCTAATTTTCTTCCAATCTTTGTGGTAAGTATTTAAATTATGTGTTTGTTTATGAATAAAAATTATAATATTACAACCATGAGAGACTAAAGCCTCCATAACTAGGGGTTGTGGGAACCATGGTGGATTAACAAACTAGGGTTGCACAAAAATGATTCAAGACTAATGTGAAAAGCTTGTATTGTATTCTCTTTATGTTTAAACGTTTCTTAACTGTGCACAACGTTAGGAGTTGCCCGAATTCTTTATTTATTTTAACCTAGAGAGGTAGAGATTAGGAAAAGAGAATTACAAAATAGCTTTGATCTTTACGATCATTGTGTTAACGTGAGCTGTGGTCGCAGGAGAGTTCAATTTGGAACATATTGATAATGGTTAGTTCGAAATCTCTCATGAGAACTGAATCGGTGATTGAGTATAGTCATCCAATAGGGGCAAACCAATCATTTGGATGAACCCTAGTTATCAGTTCTACAAGCAAGCATTGGGATTGATAACGTGTGTATTCCCGAAGTAGTTATGAACCCACGGGGAACACTTACCTTAGTTGTTTTCAAATCTTGATTTAAACCACAATTTTAATCTTTGTTTTACCATTGTTTTATTGAAACCCCCAAATTGGAGATAACTCACCAACAAGTTCACTTACCAGCATTAGTCTAGATCTTCCATATTCCTTGTGTGTTTGACCCCAACCTCTTAGTTGGGTTCTTTACTGACAACATCTGCTTCATACTTCATCACTAGGTGTAATTTTGAGCGTTATCAGTACCTCTGGTAGAGTTCATAGGTGCGACTACTTACTGGTTAAGCCGAGTGGCCATAGCCCATATTAACACTCTGAAGGCAGCCCCGAGCTCCACATCCATCACTTTCCCACTAAGGGGGCCTACTAGAGTTGGTGGAGCTGGTGAATTCCCATTATTGTTTCCTCTTCCACTGTTACTTTTGAGAGGCATTATTTGGGAGCACGTAAAGCACGAGTTAGGAGAGAAGATTTTTGAGCTTCACACTTTACGCACAATAAGAGTCATGAAGAAAGAGAATTTCTCTAAAAATGCCTTGTAACCTCTTCAATATAAGTGTGTCTTTCTTCATACATATGAAAAAGACCCTACTTGACGCGACTTTCAGAAATGCTTGGACATACCTAAAAGTTTGCTCTGATACGAAGTTTGTCATGACCCAAGCATGGACCCCCGTAATACCCCAAAAGTCCTTAAGTTTAGACTCGAGGGATAAATCAGAACAATCAAAAAAATCTTCACTAAGTCACTAAATGACTCATCAGGTTACTTGATGGATCGTTGAGTGACCCAGTAAGCGGTGCCAGAATGGCGAACAGCCATTGTTAGGGGGTTACTATGGATGGCGGGACAACTTGTTGTGTGACCCAACAAGTCATTAGTAGGCCATTGTGTGCTAAGTAAGTTGCAGTCCAGGAGACATAATAGGTGAAGAAATAAGTTGTGCTGCCACTTCACGACTCGTCAAGTGGGTCATTGTCAGGATGGATGAGAAAGAAGGATGGAACTTACAGTGGTGATGACGAGAGGGTAGGAAGATTCATGCAGTGGGGAAACAAGTCGTCCAATCCCTCATTGGATCTAGCAGGATCACTTTTCCAAGTTATTCATTAAGGGCGTTTTTGTAATTCCTAAGTTTCTAAGTCCTAAATTACGTCGTTTTAATCCTTGAAAGGAGAATTTTAAGATGGTTTAGCCTATGTCAAGTCATTATAATTTCCCATGCATGTAAAGTTTTGAATTTCCTTGGAAGATCAATCTAGAAATTTTATCAATTCTTCCCTAATTCTCTTGGGCTTTCAAGGACAATTTGAGGATCAATTTACCCAGGTATATAGAGATATGAATGAGAGTTTCCTTTCACTCTCATGCCCAAATTCCTCCTTATGTTCATGAATTCAAGTTCTAATTCAAGTTTATGTTCTTATAGGGTTTTAACCCAATTTTATGAAATTCTCTATGATATGACTATGGGTCAATACCCCTCATGTTCCAAAGCATGTTTTAAGATTTATGGGAAGATTTTATATACAAATTTATTATAAATTCATGATTTCATATTTTATAAAATTATGCCCTATTATGCAAATCTTATAAAAAGTCAAGTTTATAATTTATGATTTCAAGTTTTATTTTGACTTATGTAGTCCATTTCAAGTATGCATGATTTTAAGATTAGGGCAAGCCCACATATGTTAAGTATGTTTTAATGATTTAGCCAAGGCTAAAAAGATCAGCTTATCATATGTTTTGGAGTCAAGACACCTACTACAACTGATGATATGTTTTGAAGTCAAGACTCCCCATGTTCAGATTTCAGACTATGCATGTGATTATGATTCAGCTTCATTGAAAAAAAAATTTGAGCATTATATATGTTTTTGGGAGTAGTGTCTAGCACCGAGTAGGCTTGGGGTTCCAAGGTTCCCCGGTCTCAGAGCTACATACCAACATAGGTTTATTTATTTATTTGGGACCTCTCAAGATAGTTTCCTCCACTTGCAAGCGGCCTTTAGATTGATATCAATATCATGATAGTTTCCTTAGCCCTGGCAAGGTATTGGATGGCTCTTCCCACTTGAGTGTGATAGTTGGGGCATCACGTAAGCTCTATCGTGATGGCGTCGGTTATGACGAGTCTCCCATTGTTCCTCATGATTTTAGTTATTCTTTTTCATGACTTATGATATTATTTTTTACAGTAGGTTTGACCTAATGATCAGCTTATGAGCTTTTACATACCATTTAATCTATGACAAGTCATGTGAATTCTATTTTCGCTTTGGGACATTCTATTTATATATGATATTCAGCTTATGAATATATATGTCACAAATTCATATCTTAGCATGTAGTCCTTACTCTTATGATCTTATGATTTATGTTTATGTGCATGATTTCAATTAACATTTACTCAGTATGTTTTACTTACCTTGCATACTCACTACATTTCAAGTATTGACTGCATACTCTATGTTGTATCATTTCACGATACAGGTCCAAGCGATCAGACTCAGTTCTGTTGTTAGTCCAGCTTTCCTCATAATTCAGATCAGTCCCCATCATTGGTGAGTCCTCATCTTACAAGGACATTCAATTTAGAGTTTGATTTTGTTATTCAGTTTCATACTTTAGCTAGCTAGTTGGGGATGTTGTCCCATCAGCTCATCAGACATGTTAGAGGCTTATCTGACATTATGTAGATTTTTCGCTTGGTCGGGTGTTGACTTTGTTTATGATTGTTATGTTATTCAGACTTTTGCTTATTCATGTTTCATTTTATTAGATTGCAATTTATGATATGTTCTTTATTTTCTATGTTGATGCCATGGGCCAACTTGGAGCCATTCGTTGTTTTATGTCCCGTGTCTCGGTCCAGGTTCCCAGCTCAGGTCGTGAAAAACTTGGTATAAGATCAAAGGTTTAGATGGTAGTAGGGTGTCTGAATGCCACGTTGAGTAGAGCTTTTTCCATGGGTGTGAAGCATACCACACTTTTAGGGAAGAGACTATAAGACGTTTTAGGAAATTTTTCTTCTTTCATGATCTATGTCGTGCGATGAAGTATCTTTCTATTCCTTCTAACTCATGCTATAAACACCTGCAAAAACATTCATCCATGTTGAATGAATGCAAAAAGGAATGCCAATGGAAATGACCACGACAATTATAGTAGATATGGGCATCAGCAAGTCCCATCAGCACTAGCAAATCCTATGCCCGAGCAAGTCACTCATGCCGAGTTTAGAGAGGCATTTTAGATGGTGGCTCATGTTCCTCAAAATGGGAATGCAATAGTGGCTAGAGTTTGGGATTTTCTCAAGATGAATCCACCTGAGTTTCTAGGGTCGAAAGTGGATGAGGACCCGTATGAGTTTATGGAGGAGGTGCTGAAGATCACCCAGATTATGGGGGTGACCAAGAAAGGAGAGTGAGGATTTATCCTCCTATTAGATAAAGAGGTTTTCATACTTATGGTACCACAAGTGGAAGGATGGTAAAATAGTGTGAGCAGTTTCTGTGAGTTAGGATGAGTTCATGAATTCCTTCTTGAATAGGGTTTTCCCTAGAGAGTTAAGGGAGGTGAAGGCGACAGAGTTCGTCAATTTGAAGTAGCACCATAGGAATATCCAATAGTGTGCCTTAGAGTTCACCTGGCTGCCAAAATATGTCGAAGATGGTTGCGGATCAGATGGATCATATGAGCAGGTTTGTGAATGAGTATCAGACTCACTAGTCAATGAGTGTAGGATCTCTATGCTCAACAGTGATCTAGACTTCTCAAAATTAGTCATATATGCTCAGAAGATAGAGGCATACTAGATGAAGGAAAAGGCAGGAGAGACCAAGAGGACCAGGACAAGGAGCAGTTTCAGCAGAGGTTCAGTAGAGGAAATTGTCAGCAGTTCCACCTAAGGTCATCAGCCCCACACCATCATCATCCAGTGTTCCATATAGACCTAGGTGTGATCAGAGGGGTGGGACATCAAGCTCTAAAGGTCAGGGGAGCAGGTTAGGAGAGCCCTGTATTCCAGTTTGCGGCATGTGTGGTAGGAGGCACACCGGAGAGTGCCTAGCAGGTTCAGGAGCATGTTACAAGTGTAGGAAGCCTGGACATCTGATCAAAGACTTCCCTTTAGCCATATAGGACCAAAGTAGAGGTCATGACCCAGCCACCAATTCAGCAGCTCCACCAGCATGCTCAGCTCATCAGGGTGCATCCACTAGTGCTGGTGGTGGTCAGTGTCAGAAGAGATATTATGCCCTCTCATCTTGTCAGGAGGAGGAGGTCTCTCTTGATGTGGTCACTACTATGTTACGAGTATTTCATCTTGATGTGTATCAATTATTAGATCCAAGGGCTATCTTATCTTTTGTGGTACCTTATGTTGCTATTAGTTCCGGCGTCAGTGTCGAAATCCTACCAAAACCTTTTTTAAACACTACTCTAGTTGGTGGCTCAATTATAGCTCAACGGGTATACAAAAATTGCACTTTCACAGCCCTTTAGAAAGTAACCTCAGTCAATCTAGTAAAGTTAGGCATGACCGATTTTGATGTTATCTTTGGTATGGATTGGTTGCATGCATGTTATACCTTAATATATTGTAGAACCCATATGGTAGAGTTTCAATTTTCAGGTGAGCCAGTCCTAGAATGGAAAGGTAGTTCAATGGTGCCTATAGGTCTTTTTGTTTCCTACCTCAAGGCTAGGAAGATGATTTCTAAAGGTTGTGTGTACCACCTAGTTCGGGTTAAAGATGCACATCCGAGACCCCGACTCTTTAGACAGTTCCTATAATGTGTGAGTATCCAGAGGTGTTTCCAGATGATCTACCAGGAGTCCCTCCCAAGTGGGAGATTGACTTAGGTATCGACCTTCTCCTTGATATGCAGCCTATATCCATTCCTCCTTACAAAATGGCTCCAACCGAGCTAAAGGAGTTGAAAGATCTCCTAGATAAGGGTTTCATCAAACCTAATAAATCCCTATGAGGTGCACCAGTCCTCTTATTTTGAAAGAAGGATGGTTCCCTTAGAATGTGCATTGATTATCGGTAATTGAACAAGGTCACAATCAAGAAAAAGTATCTCCTCCACAGAATTGATGACTTGTTTGAACAACTTCAGAGTGCTAAGTGCTTCTCAAAGATAGACCTTACATTTGGTTATCATCAGCTTAGAGTTAGAGACAGTGACATTCTGAAGACAGCCTCCAGGACTCGGTATGGTCACTATGAGTTCGTAGTTATGTCTTTTGGAATAATGAATGCTCCAACAACTTTTGTGGCTTTAATGAACAGGGTGTTCTAGCCGTATTTGGAAATGTTTTTGATTGTCTTCGTAGACGATATTCTCATATACTCTTAGAGTGAACAGGAGCATGTCGCTCATTTGAGGGTTGTGCTACAAATTCTCAAGGATCACCGTTGGTTGCTAAATTTATCAAGTGTGGTTTTGGTTGAACTCAGTAGTGTTTTTGGGTCATGTGGTGTCAAGCGAAGGTTTGCAGTTGGACTCTCAAAAGATAGAGGCGGTGAAGAATTGGCCTAGACCAGTTAATCCTTCGAACATCAAGAGCTTTTTGTGTTTAGTTGGCTATTACAGGAGGTTTGTTGAGGGATTCTCACCATTGACGCATCATTGACTAAGTTGACCCAGAAGAAGGCCAAATTTCAGTTGTTGGATTCCTGTGAGAAGAGTTTTCAAGAGTTAAAGACTCGACTCACTTTAGCCCCAATATTGACTCTACCAGAGGGATTGGATGGATTTTTTGTGTATTTTGATGCCTCTAGGGTTGGTCTTGGTTGTGTGTTGATGCAATATGGTGAATTCATTTTTTATGCCTCTAGATAGCTGAAGACTCACGAGAAAAATTGCCCAATGCATGACCTAGAGTTGGCAACCATGGTATTTGCATTGATGATTTGGAGGTACTACTTGTATGGGGTGCATGTTGATATATTCACAGACCATAAGAGTCTTCAATATATATTCACTCAAAGGACCTGAAATTGTGACAAAAGAGGTGGCTAGAGCTTCTCAAGGACTATGAAATGAGTTTCCTTTATCATTCCGGCAAGACCAATGTAGTGACGGATGCCCATACCAAGCTGTCCATAGAGAATGTGTCTCATGTAGAGAATGGGAGGAAGGAGCTAGCAAATGATGTTCTTAGGCTTGCTCATTCAGGGGTTCGCGTTGTTGACTCGACAGATAGTGGTGTCATTGCTTAGAATGGTTAAGAGTCTTCATTGGCGGCCAAGGTCAAGGCTAGGAAAGATGAGGATCCTATCTTAGTAAAGCTAAAGGAAGTTGTCCAGAATTAGAAGGTGGAGGTCTTCTCCCAAGGGAGAGATTGTATACTTCGTTATTAGGGTCATTTATGCATTTCAGGTTTTGATGACTTAAGAGAATGGATATTGCGCGAGGCTCATGGCTCTCGATATTATATCCATCCAGGTGCCACCAAGATGTACCGTGACCTACAGGAGGTCTACGGTGGAATGGCATGAAGATGGACATAGTAAGTTCATGGCTAAGTGTCCAAATTGTCAACAAGTGAAAGTTGAGCATTAAAGACCTAGGGATATGCTACAAGAAATTAGTATCCCTACTTGGAAGTGGGAAGAGATCAATATGGACTTCATCACAGGATTGCCTCGTACACAACGATAGTATGACTCTCTTTTGGTGGTTCTATACAGGTTGACCCAAGAAACACATTTTCAACCGGCCAAGACTATTGATTCAACTGAGGACTATGCTAGATTGTACACTCGGGAGTTAGTTCGGTTGCATGAAATTCCCTTTTCCATCATCTCGGATAGTGGTACTCAGTTTTGGAGATCGTTTTAAAAGGGACTTGGTACTCAGGTTAAACGTAGCATAGCTTTTCACCCACAGGCAGATGGCCCAGCGAGCGGCGGACCATTCAGACTCTTGACGATATGTTGAGTGTGTGCGTGATTGATTTCAAGGGTAGTTGGGATAACCATTTGTCTCTAATTGAGTTTGCCTACAATAACAGTTACTACTCCAGCATTCAGTTGGCTCTGTTTGTGGCTCTTTATGGGCGAAGGTGTAGATAACCTATCGGATGGTTTGAAGTAGGCGAGGCTACATTGATAGGGCCAGATTCATTTCATGAGGCCAAGGAGAAAGTCTACCTTATTAGGGAAAGCCTGAAAATAACTCAGAGTCATCAAAAGTCTTATGCAGATATTAGGCGGAAAGAGCTTGAGGTTTAAGTTAATGATTGGGTATTTTTGAAGGTGTCTCCTATGAAGGAAGTGATAAGGTTTGGGAAGAAAAAAAAGCTTAGTCCCCAATATGTTAGCCCTTATAGAATTATGATGCAAGGTGGCATATGAATTGGAGCTACTAGGGGAGTTAGCCTTGATACATCCAGTTTTCCATGTATCTCTCTTGATGAAGTGCATTGGTGACCCAGCCTTAGTTGTTCCGGTGGAGAGCATAGGTATGAAGGATAGCCTTACCAGTGAGGAGGTTACGGTCAAGATCCTTGATCGTCAAGTTCAAGTGTTGAGAAACAAAAAATAGCTTCAGTGAAGGTTTTATGGAGGAATCAACTTGTTGAGGGAGCTACGTGGGAAGCCGAAGCAAATATGATGGGTAAAGACCTGCATCTTTCCCTTTCGGCCTAGTTTCAGCATGAGGTATCAGTTTCCTTCTTAGTACTCTATTTAGTTTCATGTCAAGTTCATGTCTCTTAGTTCCTTTCATGTAATTTCATGTATGTATGATTCATGAATTCAGCCCAGTCATGTATATCAGTCTAGACTTAGTCACTCCCATCAGATTTCAACTTAAGTTGTTCAGTTTTGGAATTGCAGTTCCTTCCCTAGCCCTTCAATATTCTTAATCCAAATTTGAGAATGAATGTTCCCAAGGGTGAGATATTGAAATATCCCAAATGTCCCTTAGATCAGACCCAAGGGTTGAATCAGAAGAATAAAGAAAATCTGCACCAGGTAACAGAATTACTCGTTAGTTCACTTGATGGATCGTTGTGTGAATCGTTAAGAGGTGTCAGACTTGCAAAGAGTTGTTGTTAGGGGGTCACTAAAGATGGTGTGATGACTCGTTGTGTGACCCAATGAGTCGTTAGTAGGACGTTGTGTGTTGAGTAAGTTGCAGTACAAGAGACTGATGTGATATGAGTTTACAACACTTTTGACGCTCAAAACTGAGAAAATAGCATAGACTTAGGTATGTTTATATGGATATGAGGCACTTTTACTTTTATTTCAGGGAAAATAGGTGTTGTGGGAACCATGGTGGATTAACAAACTAGGGTGGCACAGATGTGATTCAAAACCAATGCGAAAAGCTTGTATTGTAGTCTCTTCATCTTTAACATTTCTTAACGGTGTACAACGTTAGGACTTGCTCGAGTTCTTTACTTTCTTGAGCCTAGAGTAGTAGAGATTTAGGAAAAGAGAATTACAACAAAGCCTTGGTCTTTATGATCATTGTATTAACTTGAGCTGTGGTCGTAGGATAGTTAAACTTGAAACATATTGATAATGTTTAGTTTGAAATCGCTCATGAGACCTGACCCGGTGATTGACTATAGTCATCCAATAGGGACGAACCAGTCGTTTGGATGAACCCTAGTTATTAGTTCTACAAGTAAGCATTGGGATTGATCACATGTCTATACGTAAAGTGGTTATGAACCCATAGGGAACACTTACCCTAGTTGTTTGCAAATCTTGATTTAAAGCACAAATATAATCTTGCTTTAATATTGTTTTATTTGAAACCCCCCAATTTGGAGATAACTCACCAACAAGTTCAATTACCAGCATTAGTCTAGATCTTACCCTATTTCCTGTGGGTTCGACCCCAAACTCTTAGTTGGATTCTTTACTGACAACGATCGCTTCATACTTTGTTATGAAGTGCGAGTTTGAGCGTTATCAAAAAGTGGCACCGTTGCCGGGGAATACGGCTAAGATTTCATTAATTGCTTGTATTTGACTTTTGGTTGTTATTTCCTGAATTACATTTTCTTTTTGTTTTTGGATATCCACAGGTTGTTTCTTGGTGAATTCCAAGTACTCGTTGGAGTGGAAACCCCCTGATTTTGTTGGATCTCAAACTTGAACGAACACTGGGTAAGATGGAAAACCAAGAGTAGAGAGATGCCCGTAAAGATGAATAAGATAGGAAAGCCGAGCTAGCTCAGCAAGACACACTTCAGGATGCTCGAGATGAGGTCATTAATGTTTGTCGATATAGGAGGGGCAACAGAGAACAAAGATATGCCCCTCAGTTCTTCGATGAAGATGACCTGGACTTTAATGAAGTTGGGTCAACCAGAGCCGTTGTACCACCACCACTGCCTGCTGGGACCAAATTTGATATCATTAGCACCATGATTCAGTTATTGTACATGAAAGGGGTGTTTAGTGGTCATGCAGCTGATGATCCCAACCACACCTGATGAACTTCGTGGGAATATGAAAGCCGTACAAGTGGCCCGGAGTTAGCCAAGATGCTATAAGGCTGAGACTCTTCCCCTTCTCTCTGTCCGGGGAGGCCACATTATGGTTATCCGAGTTTCCTAACAACTCCATTACCAACTGGAGGGAGCTCAAGCAAGCCTTCTCAGAGAGATTCTTTCCGCCCTCCAGGATACTGCAGCTTAAGGATGAGATCTACAATTTTTGACAACTAAAGACTGAGGCACTTCATGAAATGTCACGACCCGAGAGTACACCCAGATCGTAGACACGGGAAAGGAACCCTGAAAGGCTCCAAGTTGACCCATGGCATAATCATAGCATACACTTAACATAAGAAACATCTAACATCATGAACAAGCAGAAAAAATAACAAGAATCTAATATGATCCATAAAGACAATTTAATAACACTTAGATACATAGCTGAAACTGTCTAGACAAGTCCGAAAGCCTTCTACTAAAATGATGTGTTGCTGGGACAAGCCCCCAGCTAACTCCCAAAGTCTGAAAACTGGAACATAATAAAATAGGAATATAAATCACATCCTCGGATGATGAGGACTCACCACTAGCAACTGGGACAGGAAGGAGTGTATCTAACCACGCGGCTGAACCTGGAGACCTGAATCTATATCATGAAACGATATAGCACAAGAGGCGTGCGGTCAGTACTTATAATGTACTGAGTATGGAGGAAGCATAAATAAACTAACTCTTAATATATACCAGAAGGAAGTAATGTAAAACATATTAATAGCAATGTAATTGAAATGAGATACAAAAATCTTATACGAGATTCACATATTGAATTTACATAACCACATTATAAAGAAATGCGTTATTATAGTAACTATTGATGTGCAAAAGTAACAATTGGGAATAAAACAAGGTATGATGTCGTGACTAATATCAAGAGGGTCTTTGACGTCTAAGGGGGAGTCCCTGACTATCAAAGGGTAACATTCTCGGCCAAAGAGAGAGTCCCTGACTGTCAAAGGGAGAGAGATAGCTCTGATGTAGAGAGTCACTGGCTGTCTAGGGATGTTAGTCCCAAACAACGCAGGGAAAATAAAATACTCAACTGACTAGGGATGTAAGTCCCGACTGACTAAGAGATGACATTCTCCACTAGCGCCTAGGGATATGAGTCCCGACCAACTACAAGAAGACATTCTCCACTAACGTCTATGTGAGACATTTTCCACTAACGTATATAGCCAATCTAAATTTACAATAGCTAATTAGAGCCAAGGATATCCACCACCCTCATCATGTAGTACTCATATTAAAAGGGATTAGAGCTATCCTTTGATAGCCACAGGCTCAACAAGTTGACATATTAGTCACAGGCTTTATCATCATGATTCATATTATCGCAGAACCAACTACCTCATTAGCTTTAACATCACAACCCAACGAGCATGCTATAAATTCGTACTAGCATTATTCTATCATGGCATCTTGATTTCGTACTCACCTCATTCAATAGGTAATATAAGATCAAACACGATTTATAGAATTCAACTCATAATCTATCAAGGATGCGTAACTTCAGGTAATTAGGTTACAACCATTTCACACACTTGTCACAATCACCCCATTTATGAACTCTTTAGCCACGGGCGTTTTAGATTCTAAGGTTTTATAAAAATGATTTTTACTAAGGAAAACAATATAGAATCCGCCCAAGCTTCATAGTTCAACAATGGAGATGCGATCTTGTCATGCCCAATCGATGAAATCTAAAACATGGTGATGGCACATAAATTACTTCAATTACTCAAACCTACAACTCCTACTCAATCCAACATGGTCATCAATATCATAATCAAGACATTAGGGTTAATTATACAATATTTCCACGATTATATCATGTTCATGAATTTCTACGACAATCAATGGAGAAATGAACAAATGCCATCCAATACTCAAATTGATTTATGAAGAACCTAATATACTCATACCTTCTCAACCTATATTTCATATTTCAAGATAACCCATCAATTAATAATCCAATTAAATTCATAATTGCAATAGATATTAGCATATAAGAAGAATAAGGAAGAATTTACACTCTTTACCAACTCTATATCATGCTTTTATAGAATTACCGAAATTGGTATTTAATGAAAATATTTTTCGGGGCACAAGCATGGAAGAGTATCCTTGTTGAGAAACCCACATACCTGGTAGACGAAAACCCCACTTGATTTGCACCTTGAAGCCTTGAAGAACACCTTGGTGAAACCCCAGAACTTTTTAGAAGAGAGGAGGAAGAAGGAGAGTTGAGAAAATGAGGGTTTAGGCATCAAAAGCCCTTAAAACGTGCAAGGTAGAGCCCAAAACGACGTAGTTTAGGAGTTAAAAAAGCATAGGAGTTTACAAAAATGCCCCTGAAGAAAACTTTAAAATGTAACCGAACTGGAACCCACAACCTTCACCACGAGTCATTGGTCCTTACCACGACTCGTGGTGGCCTTCCGTTGGATGCACTAGACTCCTTCAAACTTTCATCTTCTCCAAACAACGACCGATAGGATGGGTCATTGTCACCTACAACGACCCTTTGTAACCTCCCATTTATTATACTGCTTCCTTGACTTGTGACCCAACCACGATTGATATGATGAGTTGTTGCTTGGACCAACGATTTGTTGTATCCTTTCGTTGCCATCACTGGTCCTTCCTTCACCCTCCTACCAACGATCAAAACAATGGACCATTACAAGTTCCAACGGCCCATTGTTACCATCCGTTGCCACCACCAGGGAAACCTGAGATCCAACCCACGAACACCTATGATGGCTCATTGTTTCCCACAATGAGTCGTTACATCGGTCGTGGTTTACACTACCAACTGCGCTCTTCAAACAACGACTCTCAACAACGGCTCATGGTTTCCGACCATGAGTCGTTACAACCTCCCATCCTGCAACTTTTTCCCCATTTTTTGCAGATTTTAATTTTTTTAACCCCCGAGTGTACTCTTAGGCACTTCCGAGGTATTACATGAAACTTGCTTGAGGTTCAAAAAGAAGTTGACCAAGTGCCCGAACCACAAAATTTCTTATGATAATATGTTGGAGATTTTCTACAGATTGTTTAACAATAGTACAAAAGCAGTAGCAGACACAATGGCTGGAGGAGCACTTATGAGTCACACATGGGAGAAAGCCATTACTCTTCTTGATAGGGTGAAAAATATAAATAGAGCATGGAACACCTAGGAAGCAGAAGCAGCGGCCGGTACATATGTTGTCGGTTTGATTGCAGACCAGCATAGGAAAAAATAAGAGTGCGACCAAGAATTGGCTCATATGCGAATCATTGGATTTGCTTACTAAGCACATCATGGGAGCTGGAGCCAGAAGGGTTAACGCAGTTAGGACATAGGAAAAGGAGCCAGGGCCGGACCACTCAAATTTTGAGGAGGAGGAAAACTTCTTGGACAACTAGGTGGCAGGTTTCTGAGCCAACGCCCAAGGGTCTGCCAAGACACTTGGCGCCAAGGTTCTGGAAACCAAGGTCGGATCCAATATAGATACAACTATAACCAGAATGGGTATAGAGATCGAAGCTGAGGTTGTGAGTGCGAGGGATATTTGATAAGCAATGATGGTTTCCACAACATCTGTAGTGATATATCAAGCATGGGTCAGAGAGTTGAGTCAGATGCGACGGTTATCAAGCAGATCGAATAGTAGCTAGGGCAACTATCAACATATATGAACCCTAGGAAAAAGGATACACTACCTAGAAACACATTCCAGAATCCAAAGAATGATGGTCACTGTATTGGCTGTGATGACTAGGAGCGAAAAGACCATGGTTGACCCCCCCTCTACCGGTTGTAGTTGAAAGGAAGAAAGAAAGCGTGATCAAAGATGAAGAAGATGTTGCTGAGAAGGAACATAATAAGAATGCTGAGTTGACTGAGGCCCCAAACGGTGAAAATGGGCATTAAGTTGAACAAGGAACCATGCAATTTTACAAGGCTATTCCACGACCACCGCCACCGTTCCCCCAAAGAATGAAGAAAAAGGCAGAGAATGGTAAGTTTTAAAAATTCTTGTCAATGCTCAAACAGTTATCTATAAACATATCATTGGTCGAGATGTTGGAACAAATGCTGAGATATGTCAAGTTCATGAAGGACCTTATGACGAAGAAGAGGTCTGTGAGCTATGATCCCATTGATAATATACACCATTGTAGTGTTATAGCTTCATGGGCCTGGCCTAGAAGAAGGAAGATCCATGTGCCTTTACTATTCCATGCATAATTGGCGATGTTGAGTTCATAAGGGCACTCTGTGATTTGGGAGAAAGCATCAATCTGATGTCATTGGCTGCATTTGAGTAGCTGAGCTCGAGAGCCACCATATTGCCTATCATGTGACTGCTTATGGCCGACAAAACTGTGAAGAAACTTGTGGGATCCTATTCAATGTGCTTGTCAAAGTTGATAGATTTATATTCCCAGCGGACTTCGTGATCCTTGATTGCGATGTTGATTATGAGGTCCCCATCATTTTGGGGCAACCATTCCTTGCCACTATGACCTTAGTAGATGTGGAGGTTGGACAGTAGAAGAGGTCACCTGTTACACCCCGTAAAAATTCCCGACACATAGATGGCCTATTCGCATGTTAGTTAAGAGTATTTGAAAGCCATACGTGCTAGAAAAAGGCCCGGGAAAAGACCGGACAAGAAACCTGTTGAACCATCGCAGAAGGAGCCGGGGCAGAGCCCCTCCGCGATGGCAATGTGTCACGGAGGGGGAGCCTCCGCGTTGGCTCCGTGACACGTTGGCCCTGTCCAGGCACAAGTA
>JACEIK010000011.1:74101-157166 GCA_018107945.1 Datura stramonium | reverse complement strand
ATGCATATGAGGGACTAAATAATGATGGTTGAAGTGAAGGAATGGAGTTCGGATCAAATTGCAAAAGAAGGCAAGTGGACATGCCAAGGCAAGGCTGGCCACGCCAGGCAGCATACCACACTGTGTATGCGCTGCGCCCAACGCCGTGTCACGCTCATGCCATACACGCGCGAGAAGGTGCCATCTAGTGCGCCTTCACATTGGCGTCGTGCCACGCCATTCCATGCTACACGCCAGAGGCATGTCATGTTGTGCGTCGCGCGCGAGACGGGTCGTGCCACGCCAAGCATCGTGCATAGCCTGTGCCCTGAACATGAAACTATCAAGTTTATAGTGAGCATGCGTGTTTTCTCCGTGTCACGGAGCAATATTGGCGCGACCACGTCCCTGACACGGAGGCAGTCCATCCACGGCCAAAATTTCATTTTTTTCCACGTAGTATAAATTCAACACTTATCTCTTAAAATCATTTTATCATGAAATATTTTAAGAACAATGGAAAGGAGTGTAAGGAGAAAGGAAGAAATCTACCTAGGGTTCACTAATTTTCATTCTCTTTTAAATATTCTAGTGAGTACTCTACTTTAATCATGTTTTTAAGTATTTATAGGAACATGAGTGGCTAAAACCCTTCCTCTAGGGTTGAGGCTATACGATATGATTGTAAATGCATGAATTCTTCGTTGGTTTGAGTTTTTACTTGTTGTTTTGTCTTACATTCTTTATTATTATTGTTTTTATGCTTGATCACCGTGAAAACAAACTCGTTAAGCTTAGGCAAAAGTTCAAAAGAGTAACCCTAGGCTAGAACACACAAATGTAGGGAGCAAGTTCTGATCTTTACGATAGGATTAGCGATTAGGATAGAAATTATACTTAATTTGCCTTGCTTGGTTACTAAAATGGGATGAGCTAGACACCGAATTAGAATTGTCATATCACCGCTCGAAGAAGTAGTTTTGAAGCTAAGTTAGGTTAAATGATTAGAGGTACGAAATTCCATAATCAAGGGAACAAACTCCGTAAACCACATCCACGTAGTTAAATTTCTCATGAATTAGGACGTCACATCCCTGCTCAACGATGTAGGTGTGAGACTAGTTTGTCATGTTTAGAGGCTCGAAAGACCATGAACATTGAATTTTAACTATTTGAGACAACAACTGAAGTTTTTATACTCGAACCGTTGTGAATTGTAGCATTGCATGATTATTAGGCCTTAACCCTAGTTGCTTCTTGTATTGTTTCTCAATTGTTTTGTGATCACCCCTAGATTTAGTTAGAATTTTCCGAAATTTATACAATCAACACTTGTGAAGGTTAAATTAGCACTTGAACTTGATAATTTGCTGAATTAGTCTAGTCCCTGTGGGTTAAACATCTAGCTCTTAAAAAGGGTCACTATATTACTTGTACGACCGCGTACGCTTGGGCGCAAACAAGTTTTGGCGCCGTTTCTTGGGACTAGTGAAGTTTAGTGAATATTTTTATTTTTGTGTGATTTTAATTTCCTTAAGTGTTGAAAAACTTGCTCTTAGTCTGCTATATTGAAGGTAACAGGTTGTCCTTGCAGAACAAGCAAAGAATAGAGAGCAGGTGGAACCTTTGTTGGAACCTGAACGCCAACTACATTTTCTTAGGAGGGAAGCTCTAGAGTGGAAGTTGAAAAGGTTACAAGAGCAGTTACAACAACCTCCACCAGTTGAACAAGCAGAGTTGTTACCTAATCAGATGGCAGCACGACCAATTCGCGAAGTGGCAATCGCACTAGTGAAGAATATGACCTCCATTATCCACAAATAGGAGACCGGAGGGAACTTTGAGTTTAAGTAGAACATGGTGCAGTTGTTACATTCTAGTGGCTAGTTCACTAGAATGAATCATGAGGATCCACAACAGCACTTACAGAACTTCTTGGAGATCAGTGACACTTTTTTCCCCACAGGAGTTTCAACTGACAATGTCCGACTCACACTCTTCCCATTTTCATTATGGGAGAGGCTAAAAGGTGGTTGAAGGCTGAGCCACTGAATTCCATTACTTCTTGAACGACCTAGCAAGGAAGTTCCTCATCAGATTCTTCCCTTCAGGCAAGACTGCCAAGCTCAGAAGTGAGATATTAAGATTTAAGTAGAGGCCAAAGGAGAACCTATATTTGTCTTGGGAGAGATTCAAGTCATTGTTGAGAGACTTCCCCCGTCACTAGTAGTCCAATGAGGTGTTGGCTCACACCTATGTAGAGAGTCTAGACCCACATATGAAAATTCTATTAGACTCTGCATCGGGTGGGCAAGCATTGGAGAAGACTTATGATGAGTTGTACACTTTGCTGAATAGGATTGCTTAAGGAAATCCATGATCACGGGCAAAAATAGCATGCCCGTGATACGCTTTATAACTTAAATTAGTCTTGTTGTCTAAGTTATTTTATACATTTTCATGTGATTTTATATGAATGTGAAGATATGTGCTAACCAACATGATTAGCCTTTGTTTTGTAGGTTTTTATGACTTTTGAGGAGCTAATCCATGAGTTGGTGAAGTAGAGGCTTGAAGCCAGATTAACATGCGAACGTCGGCAAGAGGAGGCACAAAACAGCCCACACAACGCGTCATTGAACGTGCCACGGCAGGCAGGCTACACACAACAAGCCCACTGTAGCGTTGGCAATGTACCCGCAGCGGAAATTGCCTGCGACAGAAAAGTCAACGTCTTTACGCCAGAGCACATGCCAACATGTGGCATGCAGAGGCTCAATTTTGGCATTGTCTTGTCAAATACCGCTTCTCCGATATGTCGAGGCAGCCGTCTTTTCAAGCGACACAAGGTAGTTATTGGACTTTAAATGCATACACGTTCTCCATTTACTATAAATAGGACCCTTAGCTCCTAATTCGGGGTCCACGATTTTATTACGGAAAACTACCTACAGTGAAAGGGAGAAGTGGGAGAACTCATACAGGTTTGTCAATTTCCCTTCTCATCTACCAATCTCGTGTAAGTATGTAGTTTAGGAGTAGATTAATAGTAGTGTAGAGAGTTTTACGAACATGAATGGCTAGAACCCTTCCTCTAGGGTTGAAGCCATTATGATTGTGATTTTATGAAATTGTTTTGGAATTAAGTTATTGATTGTTATTTTCATCTTGCTTTCTGATTTGTTGGTTGTTTTTATGATTGATCACCATGAAAGCATATTTGGTAGCTTGGGTAATAGCTTGAGAAGGCATTACCTAGGTCAGGACATGAGAATGTGAGCATGATTGTAATCTCGGGAGAGGTTACGTGTTTGGATAGAAATATACCTAACAAGTGCTTGGTTGACACGCGGGGGTTATGAAAGCCCAACTTGGGATGTCACATCACCACTCGAAGAAGTAGTTGTGAGACTAAGTTGAGTTAAATGGTTAGGCCTTACGAAAGTCCCTAATCATTTCCAAGTAAACCACAACATAGTGATTGCCGCGACTAGAAAAATTAAACTCCTCGCTCACAATGATACGGTGAGGCTAGATTGCAGATGTATAGTGGCTCGAAAGACCATTAACATGCAATTCCAGTTATGTGAAATAACAATTGATAGTTCCATACTTATTCCATTGCAAATGTGTGCTCGCATGATTATACGGTTTTAACTCTATGTTGCTCCTAGGTACTTTCAGAATATTTCGTTGACCCAAACTTAGACTTAATTAATCTCAATCAAAAATGTCTATCACCAACACTTTAGATATTTAAGATCACACTAGAAATGGATAGTTAGAGGAATGGGTCCGAGTCCACAATGGAGTTCGACAATGCAGGTTCTTAAAAAGCCACTATATTACTTGCACGACCCTTACACTTGCGGGCCTTCGTGTGAAAAGAGTCGTCAAATTGGCCCAACTTTCGATGCGGGAGCACGTCAAGTTTTTGGCCAGTTCGCGAGGACTTCTAGCGAAAACACGATAATTTATCTATTTTGTGTGATTTTTTAAATTTTCCTTAAGTGTTGAAAACTTGGTCTTAGTCGATTGTTGCAGTGACGGAGTTGTCTGGGCGCTAAGTAGAGAGCTTATGGGAGCAGATTGCTTGAACGAGCGTCAAATCCATTTGCAAAGAGAGCTCTAAGCGGTAGAAGAGACTTCAAGAAAAGGTACAACAACAACCACCGCGGGGCAAGCACGATTGTCATCGGAAGCAGTAGCGGCAAAGACCGGTTCGCGAAGTGGCCATCCCACTAGCGACGAATGTGACCTCTAGTATCAAGTGGCAAGACTTGGAGGGAACTTTGAGCTTAAATAGAATATGGTGTATTTATTACATTCTAGTGGTCAATTCGGAATGGCACATGAGAACCTGGCCGGCACTACGAGCTTTCTTGAGATTAGCGACCACGTTTGTCCCCAGGCGTGTCCCTGATTATGTCAGATTGACCCTCTTCCCATTTTCATTGTTAGGAGAGAGGAAAAAAGTGAGTGAAGAAAATTTGACCACCAAACTCCATAACTTCATTGGAATGACTTGGCTAAGAAGTTCCTTATCAGTTATTCTTTCCTTCGGCCAGCTATGAAGTTGCAAAGTGAAATACTCGGTTTCAAGCAGAAGCGATGAGAACTGTATATGGCTTGGGAGAGATTCAAGTCATTGTTGAAGAAGCCCCATCCCCATCATCGGCAATCAAATGAAGTCTTGGCCCATACCTTTGTAGAAACTCTGAGCCCACACACAAAAATATTATAGGCTTCTTGCATCGGGTGGAGCAGCCTTGGAGAAAGACATATGGCGAGTTGGCACACTTTGTTGAATAGGAATTGCACAAGGAAATCAGTGGCACGACGGGAGTCATCAAGAGAGCGAGGAAGAAGATCGGGGTTGACAAGCGGATGGTTTGAATGCGTTGGCCTTGCAGTTAACCGTTCCAACATCAAATGATGACTCGGTTCAATAAGCTTAGTATGCACCAGCTACCGAGACGAGTTAATGCGATTGACAAGTTCCTAGTTGGTGTGAAATTTGTGGCTAATAATGGGCACAACGAGTCTTGTGGAGCCAATCAGAATCGGTCAATTTTGTTGGTAATGTGCGGAATCAATTTGAGACAACTCAACGAAATTGTGAGCCACCGAATTCTTCTTGGGGTGGAAACCAAAAATAGAATTTCATGCAACCTCAACAACATCGGTATCGGCGAGAATAGAGGCGATTGATGGGCAAGTAGTAGCCGCGTGAAACAACGCAAAAATTATGGAGACCAGTCAGTTAGCGGAAAATCGGGCGAGGATGGCAACGGACTAATGAATCGGCAAGTAGCCACCCGCAATCTTGAAAACAAATTAGGTCAAATAGCAGTACACTCCAAAACATGAGAGCCGCAAGAGATTACCAAGTGATAAGTCCTAACCCCCGTGAATCTGATGCCATCGATCCCAGAAGTGGAAGCGGTTAGGCGTGCGGTGCCTAAAGAGTTGAGAAAGGAGGTGCGGCCGGAGTTGGTAAGACCCGGGACCATCCGTCTTTTGGAGCAAATCGGAAGTCTTTGGACAACAAAATCACGCCATCTTCATTGCATCCGGCACAAAGACCACCACCACCTTCCCTCGAGAGATTCAAAAAGAAGCGAGAGGAGGAATGCTTGAAGTTCTTTGAGAGCTTCAAGAACTTCACATAAATTACCTCTTATTGATGTCTTGGGGAATGCCAAGTATGCTAAATACTTGAAGGACGTGATAGCGAACAAAGTTAGATTGGGGATATCCAGGCCTTATGGCGAGGAGTGCGATCTGGGTAGTGAGCAAAATGCCAAGAAGCTAGGAGCCCGGAGTTTTACCCTCCCCATACAAGGTGGTAAAAGGCTGGAGTGCTCAGAGCTTTGTGTGATTTAGGGCGGCCCGGTTAATCTAATGCCCTTATCCTTATCCAACACCTTGGGGTTGGGAGGCAGAAATGAACAAGGTTGATCTTGTTGGGCGACAAGTCGCGAGTGACACGATGGAATCATAGGGGACCTTCTCATCAAGTAGGTAAATTTATTATACTAGCTGATTACATTGTTTTAGTTTTCGGGTTGATGACAGTACCCTTAATCTTAGGACGGCCGTTCTTGTCACCTAGGAGGAGGCGTGATTGATTTGAAAGAAGGGACCACTGTGAAAATGAGGAGTCGAGATGAAGAAACATACATGTATACGGGAAATAACCCATCCGCACACTACGAAACCTTTGTCAAGTTAGTGTGTTGGCGGAGGATGAGTGTGGGAGTGGAGGAGTCCACGGGTGCACGGCCAAGACGATATCAGTGTTCGGCCCAAGTCTGATAAAGGACTTCAATTTGAAGAAGTTGGAGAAAGGGAGAGGAGGAGCAGTGGAGGGTCATTTCCTCTAACAACGAGAAGAAAAGGAGATGGTTCTCGAAGAGAACCCGGGTATGAGGATATGTTGAAAGGGTGAGTCACGTCGTGTACGACATAAAATAAGCTTGGCTAGCAGGAGGCAACCCCGAGTACCATAGGTACCATTTTAATTTCTTGCATTAGAGTTGATTATTTATTTTATTTTTTCATCTTTTGTTGTTTGTGGTGGAAAGTTAGGCACGGTGGAGGGGAAGTGCAGGTACCCTCGGAAGGGAGGAAGCTAGGAAGCATGGAAGAGAAGAAAATGTGGGGTCGACTGCACGTGTGCAAGTTGTGGAAAAACATGCTATTAGCTAGGCCTAAAGGCTGGGGAGTATTTCTCACCCTCTTGGAAATGTTAATTTGATGTTATGAGGACACTTAGCATGATTTAAGTGTGGGGTGAGGAAATTTCGGGAAAATTTAAAAATTTAAAATTAAAAAAACAAAAAAAACATGTAATTTAATTAAAATTAAAAATTGAAAATTTTGAAATTTTGAATTTGAATTGAATTGAAATTGAATTGATAATTGAGGTTTTTTTATTTATTTTATATATTCATGTTTTAAAAATTTTTTTATTTTTATTTTTATTTTTATTTATCTGTATATAATATTTTAGTCATAGTTAGGGGCCCATTTCGACGATGGACCAGTTGTGACCGTCTTGAGAAAAATTAGTCGATAGATGTTGGATTTTTAAGTCGTAGCTAATGGATGCTTGATGTTCTTGTTATGTGCTAGATATGATTGTAGAGGCAAGTAGGTTCAGTGTTGAAGCATGCAAGTGTATAACTTTTGTTTGAGACACTTAGGCTCTTGAATTTGACTCGATATAATTGTAAGCTTAATTTTGAATTCTTGTGATTAGGCGAGTAGAGTATCTTGAATGTGTCTTGAATTGAGCATGTACCATGAGTGTAAGGTTTTTGAGTATTCTATGCTATTGTGGATTGTCTAGAACTTGCTGGTGTGTGTATGAAACGGAATGAAGGAGGTGAATTGTAGGAGATGATTTAGGCATTTCCTTGAATTAACCTAAATTTATCCGTTTTTCTACCTTGAGAAATTAATCCTAGTTAGCCCGTTGACCTTGAGCCTATTCTTTGATAGCTGCTACATAAGCAATCCTTTTCTTTCATTAACCTTGAAATTGACCCAAAGCTCCTAAGCGCTTGAAGAAGAAAAATGCGAAAAGAGTAAGGTGAGAAGAATGAAAGAAATGAAAAGTAGCAAGTTGTAGAAGTTGAGAAAGGACAAAGGTGCACTTATGTGAAAGTGGTTGATCACTATTAAGGAGTAAGAAAATAAATTCATAAAAAAATTATTTATAGAACTCCTTGCTATGGCTAAAAGTGCCTAAATAAAGGGGAAACAAAAGAGGAAAAAGAAAACTGCAAGGATAAAAAGGTGAAGTAAGGGAAGGGAAGTTGTGTGAGGCGTGTAGTGTATTAAAAGCTCTTAGGAAAGATAGTCACTGTGCTGGCCATAATAGTACCTACTTATACCGAGTTACATTACAACCTATAAAAGTCTACTTGATCTTACATTCATACATCCTCTCAAATTATGGGAGTAAAACACTAAGGGCAAGCTTATGGGTCATGACATGATGCATGTGAATTCTTTGTGAGAGTGAGTGCAATTCTATCCATGTACCCACACATGTTGTGATGTAAAAATTGTTTTTTGCGTGTGATTGGGTAACTCTCTTTCTGTGAGGGCACATGTTGAATGAAGGATCTAATTCATGTGGATTTCTTAATCAGGTTGATTTGCACAAGTTTGCGAAGATTGAGAGTCGATTCTTGAGGTTAAGAAGTCTTAACATAGTTGTATTTCATAGCATGTCTATTTTTAACTTGTATCTTACGTAATCATTATGGCAGTAGCTTAGATTGTCTTGCTAAATTAGTTATGTGGGACTCTCCATATGCATGATATGTAAAAGGTTGTTAGAGGACGAACAAGGCTTTAAGTGTGGGGTTGTGATCACGGGCAAAAATAGCATGCCAGTGATACGCTTTATAACTTAAATTAGTCGTGTTGTCTAAGTTATTTTATACATTTTCATGTCATTTTATATGAATGTGAAGATATGTGCTAACCAACATGATTAGCCTTTATTTTGTAGGTTTTTATGACTTTTGAGGAGCTAATCCATGAGTTGGTGAAGTAGAGGCTTGGAGACGGAATTAACACGCGAGAGCGTCGGCAAGAGGAGGCACAAACAGCCCACTGTAGCGTGGTAACGTGCCCACGGCGAGCAGGCTGCACACAACAGCCCACTGCTTGGCGTTGGCAGCGTGCCACGGAAGGCTGGCTGCGCGACAGGAGGCTTGACGCGCTGCCAAGCAGCGTGCCCACGCGCCCGCGGTGCGCGCGGGCGATTTTGATGTTGTTCCGGTGAGCTTTCGTGTTTGCCTCAGTGTCACGGGCGGTGCTCCGTGATACACTCCGTGACACGGAGCCTTTCCTGACCGAGGCTAAACTACGCAGGTTCTCCATTTACTATAAATAGGACCCTTAGCTCTAATTCGAGGAAGTCACGATTTTGTGCGGAAAACTACCTCGAGTGAAGGGAGAAAGTGGGAGAACTCATCTAGGGTTTGTCAATTTCCCTTCTCATCTACCAATCTCGTGTAAGTATGTAGTTTAGGAGTAGATTAATAGTAGTGTAGAGTAGTTTTACGAACATGAATGGTAAGAACCCTTCCTCTAGGGTTGAAACCATGAATTATGATTGTGATTTTATGTAATTGTTTTGGAATTAAGTTATTGATTGTTATTTTAGATCTTGCATTACGAATTTTTGGTGTTTTTATGATTGATCACCATGAAAGCATATTTGTTAGCTTAGGTAATAGCTTGAGAAGGCATTACCTAGGTCGGGACATGAGAATGTGAGGAGCATGATTGTAATCTCGGGAGGGTTACGTGTTTGAGATAGAAATATACCTAACACGGTAGCGAAAGTTTGACACACGGGGATTATGAAAGCCCAACTTGGGATGTCACATCACCACTCGAAGAAGTAGTTGTGAGGCTAAGTTGATTTAAATGGTTAGGCACGAAAGTCCTAATCGTTTCAAAGTAAACCACAACATAATTGATTTTGCGTAGAAAATTAAACTCCTCGCTCCACCGATGCGGTGAAGCTAGATTGCCGTGTATAGTGGCTCGAAAGACCATAAACATGCAATTCTAATTATGTAAAATAACAATTGATAGTTCCATGCTTATTCCATTGCAAATCGTAGTATCGCATGATTATACAGTTTCCCAACTACATGTTGCTCCTAGTACTTCTGAGGAATATTTCGTTGACCCAAACTTAGACTTAATTAATCATTCTCAATCAAAAATGTCTATCACCAACACTTTAGATATTTAGATCACACTAGAAATGGATAGTTAGAGGAATGGGTCAGTCCGTGGGTTCGACAATCCAGTGTTCTTAAAAAGAGCCACTATATTACTTGCACGGCCAGTACACTTGCGGGCCTTCGATGTGAAAAAGAGTCATCAAATTATTGGCACTCGATGCGGGGCACGTCGATCGAGTGGCACAACGAATCATTGAGAAGGAGGGCGAGTAAAAGAACGGTAGGGGCGTAGAAGTGGGCAGTGTCGATGCCTTGGCGCTTAGCTAGCATCATTTCGGCACCGAGATGATGACTCGGTTCAATAAGCTTAGTATGAACCAGCCGCATGGACAAGTGAATGCAATTCGGTAGAGCTCAGGATTTGGTGTGAAATTTGTAGTCACAATGGGGAAAATGCAGAATCTTTTAGGAGAAAATCCGGAATGCAGCCCGATTTTGTGGGGAATGTTCAAAGAAACAATTAGAATTATACAGAACACCAACAAAAATTGGTAGAGTCACCCAAATTTTTCATGGGGTGGCAATCGAGTCGGAGCACCGGCAACCTCGGAGAAGTATGGCGGCAAAACGGGAAAAATAGTAGCTAGTCAAAATTAGCGGCAACATTGAGGATATTGCAAAAGATTATGGCTACTCGGGCCAATGGAAAGAATCGAAACCACGAATGTCTTTCGATTTGAAAAATCAGAAGTTGACCATACGCAATCTAAAGAAACAAATGGGTCAATTAGCAGTTACTCGGCACCGGACCTCGGGAAGGGTTACCCGGCGGCACGAGATACAAACCCAGACAATTTGAAATGCCATGAGTCGGAGCGGCAAGCAATTGGCTGATGTAGCACTAAGGAAAAGATATGAGGTCTGCCGAGGCGGAGTTGGTCGAGGCAGGACCCCATCTATCGACAGGGATATAATCGAGTGTTGTGCAACACAATGCACAATCATCATTGCACACACCACGGCATAAAGACCACCATTCCACTTAAGGCAAAGAGAAAAAGAGGAGGAATGTTTTAAAGTTCTTTGATATTTTCGAAGAACTTCATATCAGGCCACCCTTACTTTATATTTTGCGGGGAATGCAAATACGCTAAGTACTTTAAAGATGTAGTGGACAACAAAAGTTAGATTGGTGGATGTCCAAGCGGCGGCCTTTGGCCGAGGAGTGCGGCTACGGGGTAATGAGCGAGATCTTTGAAAAGCTCGAGACCCAAGGATTTTTACCCTCCCATACAAATTGTCTGGTGAAGTGATAAGAGCTCTTTATGAATATGGGCAGCTGTAAATCTAATGCCTCTATCTTTGTTTAACACCTTGGGGTTGAGCTAATCGGGGCAAACATGAGTATGTTGCAGGCGCGGAATCAGTCCGGCAAGTGGCACTAGAGGGAATAGTGAGGACCTTCTCATCATAGTGGGTAAGTTCATCGCCTGTGGAATTTCATCATACTTGACTTTAAAGTTGATGACATGTGATCTTGGGCAGCGACCATTCTTAGCCCTTTGGAGGAGCAATTATAAATGTAGAGCAGGGACCCTCAAAATGAGGGTAGATGATGAAAAGTATTCTTGAGTTTACCAAAGATCAACCACCACACACTACACGAGATCTTTAAAGATAAATGTTTTGTCGAGATGCTAAGTGTGGGGTGGTAGATTACATGAGCGTCAACATCACGGAGATGATCACATTTCAGCTAGAATCGATGGAGGGCTTAAGTTAAAGAAAAAGTTGGAAGAGAGAGGGACGGAGTGGAGGCTGTCCCTCGAAAATAAAAAGAAAGAGAAGAAGATGGTTCTCGAATGGGAACCTTGGTTTGAGATATCTGAGAAGGATAGTCCACATCGTGTCGCGACATTAAAATCGGCGGCTTGCAGGAGAGCAGCAAGGATACCACGGAGTACAATTTTATTTTCCTTTTGTTATGATTTTGTTTGTTTTTCACTTTTTTTGTTGTTGTGTGGTGATTTAAGCACAGTTGAGGAAATCAGATGCCTTAAAAGACAAATCTAAGGAGCATGAAAGTGGATGAGTGTGGGGTCGATGACCCACATTACCAAAAATGAAGAAAACATGTTGTTAGCTAGGTCTAAAGGCCTCATGGAGTATTTCTCACCCTTTTATTATTCTTATTTATGTTGTGGGGACATAGCATGATACATGTGTGGGGTGAGGCAATTTCAAAATTTTGTGCTTAATGAATTTGGGGGATTAGTGCTGTATTGGTTGATGAAAAGTTTGAGTTGAGCATAATTCACCCACTAGTTGGTTTTTTCTTGTCGGTTCTTTTAGACGGCGGCATTTGGCCCGGTAGATATGTTTTCTTTGTCTTTACATAGATGTTTAGTCATAGTTATGGAATTTTCCCGATGATAGAGATGGCAGCGAGTCTTGAGAAAATTAATCAATTAGTTTTTTGTTTTTGAACCCTTAGCTGATTAATAGCTTGATGTTTTTGTTGAGTTCTATACATGATTGTAAGATGCTAGTGTTTTTAATTTTGAAGCATGGTAGTAGTTGTATAACTTTGTTTGAGACACCTAGGCTCTCGAATATGACTCTGTATGCTTGAAAGCTTAATTATGAATTCTAGTGATTAGTTTGTATTGAGAGTCAGTAAAGGGGCTGACTAGGAGTGAACATGTGCGGTGAGTGTAAGGTTCGTCGTGTATTCCATGCTATCATGTAGCGTACATAACATGCAGTGTGTTGCAAAAATGAGGAATATTAATTGTAGGAGATGATGTAGGAATTTCTTTGAATAAGCTTATTTTCATCCTATGCTTTACCTACCCTTAATGTATAATCCTAGTGGGCCCCATTGAGCCTTTAACCTATTCTTTGATTAGCCACATCAAAAGCTTAATCCTTTTCTCTTAATAGAACTAAATTTGATCCAAAATTCCTAAGTGTTTAAGTAAAAAATGCAAAAGAGTTAAGGAGTTAGAATCTTGAAAAAGAAGGAAATAGTAGTTGTGTGGAAGTTGAGGAAGGTGGGGCGCACTTGTTTAAAATGCCTAAGTGTTGGTAGGGAGTAAAAGAACAAAAAGAATGAAAAGTTGCCTAAGTACTCCTTACTAATAATATAAGTGTGCTTAAAGAAAGTGGAAGCAAAGAAATTCGAGTGAAAAGAACAGAGGTGAAGTGAAAGAAGGAAGTGTTCTTAATGAGCAAGTGTGATGTAGTAAGCGCTTAGGAAAGATGAGTCATTATTAATGGCGAGAATAGCACCTCTAGTCCCTTAGCTTACATTACGACCCACTAAGTCTGCCAGTCTTACTTTTAAACATTCTAAATTAGTGGAAGTAAAACACTAAAGGCAAGCTTGTAGGTCAATACATATTTGCATGTGAACTCTTTTGAGTGAGCGTATTTCTTATTCTATACCCATGCATGTACAATTTGAAAACATATGAGCAAAAATGGGTAACTCTCTTGTGTGAGGGCACATGTTTGATGAAGGATAAAATTCATGTCGGATCTTTTGATTGGTTAATTTGCATGAATTTGTCGAGTTGAGTCGATTCTTGAGTTTATGAAGTCTTATCGTAGTTATATGTGATTTTAATGGTTATATCTAGCATGCTATATTTTTAAATTTCCATCTAAAACAATCATTGTAGCCTTAGCTTGAATTGTCTTTCTTCAATTAGCTATGTGTGAGTCTTCGTATGCATGAGATGTAAAAGAGTTGTTTGAGGAAGAACAAGTTTTTAAGTGTGGGAAAATGATCTTGGGCATAATTACGTGCCCAAGTGCTATTTTATAACTTAATTTATGCGTGTTTGTCAATTTAATTGATTATACTCTCATGTGATTATGTATATTTATAAGGCTAAACTAACCAACAGTATTAGTCCTTGTTTTGTAGGTGTAAAGTGCATATGAGGGACTAAATAATGATGGTTGGAGTGAAAGAATAGGTTCGGATCAAATTGCGAGAGAAGCTGATGGACATGCTAAGCGAGGCGCGCGCTAAGGCGGCGTGCCACGTTGTGCGTGTGTGCGCTCCTGGCGTCGTGCCACACACTAATATTATGGCCAATGCGTGACAAGCTCCCATCCATTGCGCTTACGCTGCCACACCATGCCATGCGCGCACCGGTTGGGGTGTCGTCTTGTGCGTCTCGCCTTGAATAGGTCATGCCACGCCGAGGCATCACGCATAGCGCCCTCAACATGCAATTGTCGAGTTTCCATTGAGCATGCGTTTTCTACGTGTCGCGAGTGACATGAAGGCTATCCATCCACGGCCAAGAATTTCATTTTTTTCCACTTAGTATAGATTCAACACTTAGCTCCGAAAATCATTTTATCACGAAATATTTTGAGAAAAAGCGAGGAAAGGAGCGAAGGGAGAAAGGAAGAACTCTACCTAGGGTTCACTAATTTTCATTTTCTTTTAACTATTCTTGTGAGTAATACACTTTAATCATGTTTTTAAGTATTTGTACGAACATGAGTGGCTAAAACCCTTCCTCTAGGGTTGAGGCCATACAATATACAGATTTAAATTCATGAATTCTTTGTTGGTTTTGAGTTTTAGTTGTTGTTTTGTCTTAAATTATTTATTATTATTGTTTTTATGCTTGATCACCATGAAAACTAACTCGTTAAGCTTTGGCAAAAGCTCGAAAGAGTAACCCTAGGCTAGAACACACGAATGTAGGGAGAATGTTCTTATCTTTACGATATGAGGGGTGCTTGATTAGGATAGAAATTATACCTAATTTTCCTTGCTTTGTTACTAAATGGGATGAACAGACGGCGACTTAGGAATTTTCACATCAACGCTCGAAGAAGTAGTTGTGAGCTAAGTTAGATGAAATTATTAGAATACGAAAGTCCATAATCAAGGAACAAACTTCGTAAACCACATCACGTAGTTAAATTGCTCATAAATTAGGGCTCCCATCCCACTCAATGATGTAGGTGTGAGACTAGTTTATCGTGTTTAGAGCTCAAAAGACCATGAACATTGCATTTTAACTGTTGAGACAACAACTAAAGTTTCAATACTCGAACCATTGGGAATTGTAGCATTGTATGATTATTAGGCCCTTAACCTCTATTTGCTTCTTGTATTGTTTCTCAATTGTTTTGCAGTCACCTCTAGATTTAGTAAGAATTTTCCAAAATTTCTCTGATGTTGACACTTGTGAAGGTTAAATTAGCGCTTGAACTTGATAATTAGTTTGAATTAGTTCAGTCCTGTGGGTTCGACATTTAGCTCTTAAAAAGGGCCACTATATTACTTGTACGACCGCGCGTACACTTGCGCGTTCCCTAGGGCGCAAACACGGCTACTCATGTCGGTCTGGTGGCTTTTAGATACGAACATGGTTTTGGAATTTTAAGTTTTTACGTGTTTTTAAACTTTATGATTATTTATTCTCATAAGTGTTTTATATTTTACTTTACAACTTAACTATATGTTTACTCGAATGCGGTATGATAGATCGGGGTTTGACTTGGGGTTACTTGTGACTCCAAGTACCATGTCCTATCCAGGGTGTAGACTCGGGGCATGACAATGACAAGCCCAGAAAGTCAAATGGAAGAATAAACTAAAAAATAGATGTCATATGAATGTGACTCCAATGTTCAAATTGTCGGTTAGTGAAGATAGGCATCGAGGCCCTTAAATACTTGCAATGAGTTAGTGAAGATAGGCATCAAATTGTCAGTTAGTGAAGATTGTTGATAGGCTTATGAACCATGTGTGCAATTAAATACTTTGATAGGCTTACAAAGCGTATATATATATATATATTGGACCAATTTTACAAATGCTGAGTTTCATTATGCGAGACATGGACACCTCCGACTTCTGACAAGTTTTGGAAGACATTCAGACCAGGTTTAAGTACTCCAATAGACCTCGGTGTTGTGTTTTATCCACAACCCAAACAATTATCTAAAGTACATTATTCGAATATTATGGATATGTTACGAGTCTAAGTGTTAGACCTTAACAACAATGAGAAGAGTTATTTATCCCTTATTGAGTTTGTATACGATGATAAATACTATGTTGAGCACTATAATAACTCATTTTAAGTTTGTAGGAATAAAGAGTAAACCTTTAATTGACAGAATCTGAATATCACAAAGTTGACCTATTAAATCTAACTTAGTCCAACAAGTTAAAGGAAAGTAAAGAGTATAGAGGAATGATTGTTAACATATTATGGAAAGCATAGGTCTCACTCAGATATACAACTTTGAGGATTAGATTAATATTAGAGGAATTTGACTTCTTATAAATCTCATAAATTGAGGTTTTTACCAAATTCAATAACGAAAAATAAGCTTAAGCTAAGAGTATCGGGTTGTACGAGAATCCCTTCTAAGGATAGGCCGCATATTTGAGTTGCCCTAAGAATTACAAGTAATTCACCCATAATATACTACCAAAAGGTATACAAGATTCCTCTAGTATGGTGTCGATGAAAACAATGTTCAAATTACAAAGAAGCCTGCCGCATGAAAAGGTTCTATAGTTGAGAACTAAAGAGATAGATTCAACAGAGTACTTTGAAGAGCACTAATATCAAAAAGAAATGCTGTGGAAAGTAAAGAAAATGAGATTTAGATAACCCCGCCCTATTTTGCAGCTCAAATAATAGTGTTGGAATGAAAGTAGAATAGTTCGGAAATACGATAATTGAGGTGAGTTATTACTTTTAAGTTATGCATTTCGTTTGCATAAATGATGAGTAATACTATTTAGGTTTGATTAAATTATCTAGGTATTATGTTTGTATAACCCTATAAGGCATATAGGGTGGTTTAATGATTTTTGATTTTGGATAGTCCCGATTTGCGGAGAAACTTTGCTAAATTTTTAAAACCACAAAAGACTCACTTTTATAAGCATTATCCTCATTAGAGGATGAATGTACCTAAGGCGGAAGGATGTAACACCTTGTATATTTTAAAACGATTGGCCTATTATGTTGAAGACATACAAGCGGATTTTTTTTGCTTTATGTTGTTCGATGATGAGATGTCGAGAGAAAAAGGTAGCAAATGAGTGGTCATATCAATGAATTGATACATGAAGGTGTTTGAAAAATTAAACCAAATTTTTAGGTCAAATAAATCCTTTAAACAAAGTTTAAGTTAAAAGGGATTCCTCGTTGAGAGTCACTTCAGAGATTAGAGCATGTGTGATTTTAAAGGAGCATATCTCAGGAACATACGGGAGTTAGAGGGTTATACTTACATATAAAATCCTAGGTATTTAAGTCTAGTTTTTTAAAAAATAATTTTATTGTCAATATGAGTTCTATATAAAAAATTATGCTAGTTTGAAAGCGACACTATCAATAGAAAATGCGTCAGTGGGGTCGGGCCCATTTGGGTAGGGTTTGTGTAACACCCCGAATCCAAAAATAAATTTCCCATCAACTTGGTTGTCAAAAAGACATAAATATTAGGCCCTTCTACTTAAGGGTGATGGAGGAGACAACGGACCATTGGGGCGGAGTTACAGCCGTCACGTCGACCATGTAAGCAGTAGCGAGACCGAGATTGCAAATTTGCAGAAGGAGATTCTAGGGTCATTTTGGTAGTTTCACATATTTTAATACCTAATCTTGAATGTTGTGGGATTTTTAAAGGGGTTATTTAAGGATTCTAAAAGCCTAAACACTCATTCCTCCCCATTCCAAAGTAGAGTTAGGGATCAAAGCTCTCAAGCTCCCAACTACTATGAGTGAAATTGGTAGACACTGGCTTTGCTCTTAGGAAGCATTCCTTTTATTGGCACTATGTTTTATTTATTTTGTTTCTAATTGGTCAAGGAGCTCTAGTCTAATTAGACAACATCTTTCTTGAACATAGGAGTTCTTTGAGTAAAATTCGAGAAAAATGGGTGTATGGGAAATCCTTCGAGAAGTTATGCAGGGGACATCATGTCTTTGAATAGAGCACCCACCCTGCATAGATTGAAAGAATAAGTTGAATGAAAAGTTTTTGATTCATATATCATTATAGGCGTGACACTAACAAAGATAAAGTGCTAGACATTCGATTTAGTACAGCTCTTGCGGCACTTCCAAACAGTGCTTTACCCCTAAATATTCGAGTCAAGCTGGCACAACGCGACTTGCTTATAACCTCAGCTCTATTTATTGGTCACAGGCAAGATACGACTTATTTAAACTAAATATTTAAAATGAACAATTCATAAAAAGAAATCCTTCATGGATTTAGTGTATTCTATATTTACCTACGTTAACAATTATCAATTCTTGTTCATTGTCATTGAGATTCATGTCAATTCGGATTAATATTTAGGTAAAAACTAGGAAATTCATCTTCTTCAACCTAGGGTTTTCAAGCTTGAGTCTAAGTTCTAATTTCTTGGCATGTAAGGCTAACCTATGTGAGGAATTCTAATCTTTCTTATGTCCTAAATTCAATGTTGAGAGTAAAACTAGGTTTTATTGTTCAATTGATCATCTTCTACCCTATCTATGTTTTTTTTTTTTTTTTTGAATTGCATTCATTGAATTATTCACATTGAGTTGATTATTGATATCCTTGATTGTTGATTATAATCCCTCTCCATTGTATTGTTAATCACTCTCTCTTGATTGTTGATTGTTAATCATTGATTGATGAGTTAGTTTCATGTCTCTTGTCCCATGAACCCAATTGCATGAAAGAATGATGTTAAGAAGCATAGTTTTAGCGCAAGTGTTTTGAAGTAAATGCATTATTTTCATAAATATTGGGTATATTTTCAAGAGAGTATGTATAAAGAGGTTTTGAGAATAAGGATATGATTTTTGCATGATTTTTTAAAAACTTAAGTAATAATTTTATTTTGAAACTCATGAGATGTTTGGAGCCTAGAAGCTCCCAAGTTCTAAAGATATTTGAGCCAAAGGCTCACAAGTAAAGTTTATTGATGTTTAAATAATATTTTGAGCAAGAGGCTCGTAACCAAGTTTAAACAGATTTTCGGCGAGCTCTAATGACGATTTTATACATTTATTATATCTATAGGTAAAGTGATTTACAATGATATTTTTGAGTTATCTCAATGAGGGCATATAGACATGAGCATAATATTTTAGGAGTATTTAGCATCAAGTTAGGTGAAAGGTTTAGACCAGCCCATAAGCCCATAACAATATAGCTAACATAGGATAGGATCATGCGGGTTGGTTTGGTGACTCCTCAAGATTAGTCCCTGGTAAGGATATTGATTATTATGGATCCAATTGTGATCATTCTCTTCCTGGCAAGGATTTGAATATCTCTATAACTTTAGCGAGATAGTTTGGGCATCATGTGCTCCATTCATGATGGTGTCGGTATGCCATGAGAAACTCCCACCTAACCTACCCTTTGATATACATTACTTGCCTATGTATTTATAGAGATAGTTTTGATGCATAAGTCTTATTGATTAAATTGTTTTACACATTGATCATATTATCATATTGTGTCCTATGTATCATTCAGAGTTTAGATTTCCTATTAATTTGAATTACGTTGAAGTCATCGAGTAATTATTTCCGGTTATGCCCCTTTGATTGAGGAATATTCTTGCTAACCTTGTTTCATTCAGATATATAATATATCAGTGACCATGTCTTGATGTCTTTTAGCCTTTGCATCATATTATGATGCGGACTCATGTAGATAGGAATAGTAGGGACATTTGGTAGGACTTCATCTATATTAGAAGCTTTTGAGTGAGGCCTCCCTATATTTGGGTATCACGATTTTGATTGAGTCTTTTATTTATAGATCTTGAAATGCTTGTAGAACTATATCGAGCACCCCTTTTACGGTTATAGAGGCTTCATAGATGAGTTAGATGTTGAGTCAATAATGTTAATTTCTAACATTTATTTCGGCTATAGAATAAATTCTCTTTTATTATGTGATAACATAAAAACAACTCTCCCATTAGGGAGGTGGCAATGAGTGGTTGCAAAACAAGTACCTAACAAAGAGTGGGATTGTATCCACGAAGTTGGGAGCTAGATGCACCAATTTTTTAAATTAGATCAAATAAGCATGCATCATGTATAAATGTAAGTAAATTTTGGGGATTGGTTTGAACTAAGTATCAAAACAGAAAATGTAAAATCAATACAAGGGAAAATGATTGTTGCTAGAAAGATGAGAGACTACGGGTGTGCATTTGATGGGGCATCGACTTGATAGGTATTAACTAAGATCATAGATTCAATTAGTGCTAGGACAACCTTGGATTTTGAAAAATACTCCTACGTTTCTCAACCAAGAGTATGTCACGTGGGTTTTCTCAAACCCCAAAGCCAAAATCTCATTAGCAAATTATGCTTGAGAAGGGGTTTAGATTATTTCTAGCTCTAACCCTTTAATGGGTGCCCAATTGGGTACAGACATCTCTAACTCCAACCCATAGATCATGCTCCAAAATCCTCACTGGTGAAGTCTTACAACCAGCTTTCCTTTCTCAAGAAAAAGCAAAGTTAGAGTTCAAATTAATTTTGCAACCACTAATTTTGATTATAACTTGAAGAAATCAATAGATCCATACCTCTAATCAAATCTAAGATCAGTGGTAATGCCCACTTAAATCTAAACACCCATCATTTGCACACACTCCTAGAGAAATTAAGTTTGCTCATAAAGGGATGAGAAATTATACCAATAGAGAATTTCTCAAAACCAATCATATTAAGCAATTAAGATTGCTGACCTGTGTAACAATGGTGTTTCTCACAAAGAAGATGAAGAAGAAAGTATAAAATTATATCTCTCTATCACTATCTCCTCTTCGATATTATACGTGATGTAATGCAAAGTCTCTACAAATAGAATTATAAATCTATATATATTCCTTGAAGCAGGATCCCCAAAATGCCCTTGGAAGCTTCTCAAGTACATACTTCTCTTCTTGTATGATTTTTCCCTTCGAAGGAGATGCAGCTCACTTCAGGGCAGCACCTACGTGCACGAGATGTAGACTTGCGGGCCTTGAGTAGTCAATAGGCCCGGTAGTGTTCTTTCAAGGCCTCTTTTGCATAGCACTTACGTCCATAGATAATAGCTTTTTGCATGCGGAGTGCAGTTGACAACTTCCACATGCGTAGAACCTACTAAACAGAAATGCGGGAACTTGTAGCACGCATATCATTATTTTTCCTCGGCAGATTTCTTTAAGTTCAAATCCTTCATCTTCTTTGTTTCAACTAAGTTTCTACACAAAAGAGAAGAATAGGGATAAAACCCTTTTAAATTGAATTAAAATTGTTACACCGTAAGAATTCTCGACATGTAGATATTTATTCGCATGTTGGTTAAGAGTTTGAATGCCATACATGCTAGGAAAAAAGGGAAAGAACCCAGGATAGGAGATTCGTCGAACCATCGGGAGGCCCCTCCCACAACGTGCCCGGAGGGAGGGCTCCGCGTTGGCGCGCAAATGTCACGGAGGCCACATCGAACTTTAAGTATAAAAGCCTCCAACCCGGTTTAAATGTTTATATTTCATATAATTTCCGAGAAGTGAGGAAAAACGGGAGGGCGAAGATTCCAGCTGAAAATTTCTTTTGATTACCCCAGTGAAACCGCGGTCCAAACTCAAATTAACTCCAGAATCTCAGAAAATTGTGCTTGATGAGAGCATTTCTACGGGTTTGGATTTCGTGAAATTCGGCGGCGAATCGTCGTTCTGCGAGCTAAGGTAAGTGAAATTGCTCCAAGTTAGTTTCAATACTCCTAGCTAAAGAGAATTTATTTCTTCCCTTCAGACTTTTGAGAAATAGCGAGTTATCGGCCGTTTTCGATAAGCGAAGTTGAGCTATATATATTGATGATATTTTCTTCCGAGTGTTAGTGTATTTAGTTCTAATTAACCTATAGCAGATCTGGGTTGGAGAAATATAATCTGTGAGAAACTATGGGTTGGATTGGAAGCCCGAAGAAAGGTATGTAAAGCTAATTCCTTGGCAATTAGTAATCCGGTATAGCAAATAGCGTGAGATATAGAAAATTCCAAAAGTCGAGTATTGAGTCCAGTATGAATCCAACCAAGCATGTTTTATGTTATTATGTTGTATTAGATAAAAGTTAGTAAAGCAATATCGGAACGGTTAGATAATATCTCCGTCTGATATAGCTCAGTGAGAATCGGTTTAATGCGAAAGAGTTGAGAATAAGAAATCAGAATATAGATAGTATTTTAAGTTCAAACATACTTTTATATCACGTATTATTGCCTATATTCGGTTATGTTCGGTTACTTTGCATACCGGTACAGTGGTATTGGCCGCCGTTTGGGCGGCTGTGCTGACTGCAGTACCTATAGACAAGGAAGCCGTCCCTCGTGATCTGCTTGTTATGAAGTCATCGCTATGCGTAGCCCAAATATTCAGAGAGTTTTACATGTCATTTTTCTTTTGTTGTATAGTACGGGTAGGTCGGGGCCCTATCCAGGCCATCTTCTCAGTATTCTTAGAGGCTTGCAGTTAGTTGGTTATATCTCTACGTAGTTGGGTTTATGCCGTGTGTGGGCTATACGTACATTTACATTTAGTATGTTGTTTATGTTGACCGTGTGGGGCATTATCCGATTAATGGCGGTGACCTTGCTGGTCACGTAGTTGTTCAGCATTTGTTATATTGATTTAGAGATAACTAGACAGCATAGTGGCCTTGTCGTATAGGTTTCCCTATATGAATGTGATTAGTTGGCGATGTTATAATACAGTGTTTATGAAGCCCGATCAGTTGGAGAGCTTTATTTGTAAATTATATTCGTTGATTAGCGTCCTAGCAATTAGTCCCCCAGCAAGGCACAGTGCGATCATACCCCCAGCGAGCGCGTGGCAAAAAGAAAGCAATAACTCATGCTCGGGAAACCGAGATGAGTTAGTAGTACAACTCATCAAACCCCCAAACTTCATTTATTGCTTGTTCTCAAGCGAAGCATTCACTAAACAATGAATTTAGCTTAAGCTTAGTCAAGACATATGGGATACATGGACTCAAAAGACTCAAAATAACCCCAAAACCACAAAAGAATAAAAAATTGAAAAAAAACTCAAATAGGTGCACATTTCAATCTAATTATTGCCAGTACTGAAGCAATGATCAACATTATTCGCGTAATCCAAATCCGAGGCATTTCATTTCAATCAAAATCAGCAAGCATCTCAAATCATTGACATTCAGCTTTAAGTTTGCCTAAGCTCACTACACAACTATCGCATTCCTTACCTTTCCAATTGAGATTAAGATTTCAGCGTTCACTCTCTAAGGATGTAATGCCACTCACACAAGAATCCCTTATAATTATGCAATCCAAAGAATAGGGATTATAATATGATATTAAAATGCTCACTCTCTCAAAGATATTCAAGTATACACACATTGAACCATAGGCTTGCCCTTCGCCTTAATCGCCACTAGCATAGAGTTGCAAAGATTGGAATCACTAAGGACTTTAACGGGTCATAAAACGCAAACATAGGCTCGGGTCTGAATATGGAACCTAGAACCCATGAATGGCTCCCAAGTCAACCCATGGCATGAACATGATAACTAAATATCAACATTATGAAAAATTGATAACTAATTCACAAAATAGCGAAAGTTCGAATAACAAAACATCTAGCCAACAATAATATCATGACACTTGGCGATCGACTAAATATACAAATCTATGCCGAAAAGACTAACACTAGCGATGAGATCTTGGACAAGCCCCAGATATCTCTAAGTATGAAACAAAAACGTATACGATGCTAAAGATGAGTGTCCTGGAGGATGAGGACTCACCCAAGGCGAGTGCCGAGATTGGGAACAAGAACGGGACTAACGGTCACAGGTGAGTCTAATCTAGGACTGTATCATGAAATGATACAACATAAGGTATGCGGTCAATAATTGAATGTCTTGAGTATGCGAGGAAAGTAAACAGATAGAACAAGTATAACTAAAATCAAGCAAATTAACATAAATCATAACATCATAAAGGTAGGGACTATATACTGATATATGAAAGCAAATAGTCATAGAATTAGATCTCATAAGCGGGTCAGACCCAAATCTAAAACTAAAATCATAAATAGCTGATGTGAATTGATCATTGAGGTTAAACTGCTGAAAATATAATATAATAGCGTAAAAATACGCATAATTGAGAACATGAGGAACAATGGGAGACTCTCCATACTCGCAGCACATCACACGATAGAGCTTACATTATCCCAACTATTACACTCAAATGGACAAAGCCATCAAAACCTTGCCAAGGCTAAGGGAACTTCACTTGATATGGATCATCAGTGACCCTTTCGAGCAGAGCTCACGAGGATGTCCCAAGGAAATTGTTGAACTACCATTTGGCGCGTAGTTTTGGGATTTGAGGTTTCTGTGAGCGGCCAGCCTACTGTGCTGAACAACTTTGCTCCAAAAACATACAAGGTGCTCACCATTTTTCATGAAAATTTGAAACCATACCAAAAGATTTGAAAGTGGAGTATAAACTTCAAACCATATGGTAAGTTGATTTATAGAACTAAAAATGAATCATGAAAACTTGCTAAATGCGAGTGGGATTACCCAAAATGCGAAGGTCATGCATACTTCAAATAGACTTCATTATCCAAAATCATAGATTCATATATAAGATAATTTGTAAACACACATACATGCTAGATACTTCATCACATACTTGAAATCATCAATCATCAAACTATACTTTTCATGAACTTGCATAATTGGGCAAAATCTTCTAAAACCTGAACTCACTTGAATTTATAATTCAAAACATGTATAGAATTTTCCCATAAAGCATCAAACATATACAAAAAATAGAGGAATCGACCTGCAAACAATTTGCAAGGAATTCCATGAAATTAAATTAAATCCATTTGATCATAATTTTAATTTAGACTTGATTTATGAAATTGAGGAGATTTATGAGCATGGTAGAGGAACCCTCATTCATGGCCTCACATACGGAAGAACTAAATCTACACTTGCCTAAGCCCAAAGGATTTTGAGAAGAATTTGGAAATTCTGAAATTTGGATCTTCAATAGAGAGGTCTAGGATTGCATGCATAGGAGAATGGTTAGCATAAGTTAACCATCTTAAAACCCTCCTAAAATCTTAAAACGACATAACCCAGTGGCTTAGGAGCTTAGGAATTATATAAATATCCTTACTTAAATTGCAAAAAAATTCACTCGGCTAGGTGTCACGAGTGGTACCTCAATGCACCACAAATTGTGGTTACCATACGTAACCATCCTTTTTGTCCCAGGCTTTTACGAGATTTCCCACGAATCCAAACTATGACTCGCACCACCAACCTACGAGTCATTAGGAGTCACCGTGATCCTTTGTTTCCAGTCCTCATTTCATGGAGTGTGAAGCCCGACTTATTGTTTCCTACGTTGGTGTACAATGATCTCCCTTCCAACTAGGAGTAGCTCGGTCCACCAGTGCAGTTTAGCCTACGACTCGTAACATGATCGCATGAGTCCTACCTTGACTTGTTGTCACGTCCTCTAAGATTCAAACCATGAAACTTCCTACGGATCGTACTTTCTCATGACTCGTGCCACGAGTCGTCCTAGAATAAAAATTTTCTCTCTTTTTTTCTTAACATATTTCAAATCTCAGGAACCTTCGGGATATTACATAAAGTAGGCTAGGGGTAAGGGTAGGACATCATTTAGTTCAAATGACTATAACCTCCCTAACGCTCTTGTGACACAAATCAACATCTCCTCAAAACATGAGTTAACTCTACCTTATATCTCCTTTTCACAATCCAAGTTTTCCCAAAGTGCCATCCTTCTAAACACCTTTGGTTTTGATATTAAGCATCCACTATACAAGAGATATCACCACTCAATTCTTTTCTTTCTTTCTTTGATCAAAGGATTCAAACAACCATTTTTTACATTTCACATTCGGTGCTATCTCACATTGAAGCTCATCATTTTCCTTTTTATGCTCATACCCCAGAACTTAGGCTTTTGCCTACATCAATATTCAGTTTTACAGTCTCCCCCAAATCTTGGGCTTTTAGCCCCATTTTCTAATATCACTAGCACTTGGGGAGGAATGGTGCAAAAGTAAAGGATTCAAGAAGGGTACAAGGTTTTAAAGAAAAAGGTTTATGGCTCAAAAATGGTTAACTAGATCAATGTTAAGGAGAGCATTTTCGGTGAAGTGACTATCAAAAAGGGCCTATGTCATTTAGCTCGAGGCACATCTAGGATTTTCCTTAGATCTCATTTGGGGCAAGTTCTAGATAACATGCATACACAAGAACAAGCAATAACTTTACCACACAAGGCATCACAAATTCAGTCTAGCTATTAAGCAAAATCAATTGAATAGTATGACTTTTGACAATCATTGAGTTTCACACAACTCATTTGTGAATCAGAAATCCAAACAAAGAATGTAGGCATCATGATAAGAGAATGCTTTTTAAGTTCATTTATCCCTCCTTTTTCAAAAATTAAATTTCTTTACCAAAAAAAAGTTTTAGTGGTGCCGCTTAAGAAATGTGCACAAAGACCCAAAAATGACAAACTAAACATGGCATTTTTTCTTAAGAAGAATCTTCTCTCAATCCATCATCACGAAATATCAACCGGTTAGACATAAAAATTAAGATAAGAAAATTTTTCCTACTTGAGAAAGAACCGTGTTAGAAAGAAAATTCTTAGAGTTTATTCACTAACTACTATTTACAAAGGCGATTGCAATGCATGGATAGTAAAATAATTGGAGTGTAAGACCAACCCAGAATTTTGGCAACTCACATCAAAATCACAAGGGAATTAAGCCCAACAAAGGTCAAATTAAAAAGTAATTAAATAACAAGCCCAGAAAAGGCATCAATTCATTTACAAAACGAATTTAACAAGGGCATCCATTCATCAAACTTGATATCCACCTCCCCCAACAAAAATAATGCATTTTCCCTATGGCATAATAAGACCCGAAAGAGTAGGAGGACTCTCCGTGCAGTGAAGTACTAGAATAGGTCGTGATGGGTGATGCTGCGAAAAGGTAATGTAAGGATGGGCCAAACCGATCACGAATCTTCTAGATAGCATCCGTAACTTCTCAATGTTATTAAAAGACATGGATAAAGATTTGAAAGTTCCATCGAATAATAAATTTCAAGACAAATTCAAATGGGATGCAATTAGCTTTATTAAAAAGTGTCTTGAGATGGAAGAAGATCTCAAACCCAATAGGAATGTTTTCAAGTCTTACATATATTTAGGCCAATTAAAGTTCAAGAGGAGATGGAATGGGGCCCAAATCAGCCCCAATTAAGGAGAAAATATTGCAGTAATTTTATAATTAGTTTCTAGAATTATTTTAAATTTGTTTATTTTATTTGATTCCTATGACTACGTGTAACTACTTTCTATGTCATTTAGTATTTTGTTTAATCTATGTTGACTACATTAATCTAAGTATAGGTGGCATTCTGTACCTAGGGAATATAATTTATTTAGTTGAGTCTTTATTGACCTTCTGATTCTATATAAAAGGAGGTTTCTCTTCCATGTACTAAGTTTGATTTAATATATTCGTACTTGATCTTATGGCTTGTGGAGAACCTTGTAGGTTCTCTTTGGGTTATGCCCTTTTTGTTCTACTTTGAGCCATAACTTGAATTTCTTCAATGGTAAGATTACTTGTTTGAATTCCCTCCCCCCTTTTCTTCTTCTAGTTCTTCTTAATTGATTCACTATTTCTTGTTTCTTCTCTTTTCAAGAATCAATTCCTTCCCCCTTTCTAATCATCTAATTTTCGAGAATCTTCCATTGTCACAGGTCATTATCCAACATACGCACTTTCATCACCATAACTAATCTCATCATAATCAGAAAATTCATCACTAAAATATTCGTGAAAAAGGTTATGGGTTTTACTCAAATCAAAAATTTGATGTGATTCATCATAGGTTTGACTAGTATTTGAGTCATCCTTAGCACCACTCTCATCACAAGAATTATAGCACATGTCCCTTCCATCATTCTTGCATCGATTCCCAATCATCCCACTATAATCATTCATTCCTTCGTTCAATTGCTTTCAAAATGTGCAGGAGCATGCTTTAAAATAAGAGATTGTTAGTAGTAAAGTTGTCTCACATGCACTCCCTCATGTGTATCTTATAATGGCTTTCAACACTCGTATATCACACAATTGAAGCTTTTACCCTCAAATAATCTGTACTCTTGCCTTTAACCACTCAAAGGATGCTCCTCAAAGTTCTTCCATGAACCAACAACTCAAACACTTCAAAGTAAGTTCATTGGTTTGGTTCAAGAATGGAGTTTATGTCAAACAAAGAAAAGGAAAATAAAGCTATAACGAGGATGGAAACAAAGAAGTACACAATAAAAATAGAAGTAAAGCATGAAAAAATTCCTACAAGAAATAAAAAAAATAAGGCACAAATCACTAGACTACACTAAGTATGAACAAATACTTAAAATATCTAGCAAAGAATAATAGGAAATTAATTATTGCATATAAACACTTTCCAAGAATACTAAGAACATATTTAATGAGCTTTTTGAATCCAGAGGCTACAATGACTACAATCCCCAAGTAACTTTTGAGTTTCTTATTGACCAAAATTCAAAGAACCTTCAAATCTATTAAATTTTTAATAATTAAAATCACCAAATCACAAAGTAAGTATAGAACAAAACATGAACAAGTAGAAAAGTACACTAGAAACTCTTACATTCCGTCACTATTCATTTGAGGAAATAATTTTTATTTGACTTTTCCTTTGAGTTCTTGTTCATGCTACGGTGACTTTTCTTCAACTTCTTTTTTGAATTTATTTGTAGTTTTCTATGAATCAAAGTAGTAGATCAAGTAGAGTATAAGAATACCGACCATCCAAAGCTACGATACCACTTGATAATGACACAGAACAATAGAAGATAAAAATTTAGAAGATTAGAAGGGAAGGAATTGATTCTTGAAAAGAGAAGAAACGAAATAGTGAATCAATTAAGAAAAAGTAGAAGAAGAAAAGGGAGGAAACTCAAAAGAATCTTATCATTGAAGAAATCCAAGTTATAGTTTAAAGTAGAAAAAAATGGAATAACCCAAGAGAACCTACAAGGTCTCCACAAGCCACAAGTATACTACTAATATATTTAATCAAACTTAGTTACAATGAAGAGAAAGAATCTCCTTTATATAGAATCCTAGAAGGGGTTGATCGAAGGCTATTAAGAAATTATATTACTAGGGACATAGAAAGCTGCCCAAAAAGATTCCACACACTAAAGTCCTAGGAAGTCAGCATGAGCAAAACTAACTCTAAAATATAGTATAAACTAATTAAAATTACGCAATATTTTTTTCCATTGAGGTGATTTGGGCCCTACTCCCGCCTCCTCTTGAATTTTAATTTGGGCCTCCAGATAGATGTAAGACTTGAAGAAAATATCTTCATTGTGCTTTAGATCTTCTTCCATCACAAGATACTTTTTAATAACACAGCACATTTGAGTTTTTCTTGAAATTTCTTATCCAACCAAACTTCCAAAATTTTATCCATATCTTTTAATGACATTGATTTGCCATGGATGCTGTATCATTTCTCCCCTTCTTAAAGAAGATTCATCCTTGAACCTTGAAATTGACTATATTTTCACCTTCATTGGATTTGAGCCTCATTGGTTGCTATCACCGTAAGAGGAAGGCCTCAAGGAGCTGGTAGAGCTCAAGAGAATTTGTATAAGGGTGACTTCCCATTTGTCCGAAGTGTCCTTGGCGGTGGAAAATAATTCAGCCCCCATGGGTAGGCCTAGTAGGAAACATCCATGTTTTTAGGCACCTCATGTGAGGCTTCTCATGTTTCTTGAATTTCCTCGGTTGCAATACCTCCTATCGGGTTGATCCCAACACTTCCGTAATCATTTGGGGGCTTGTATCCATAGCAATTGAGTGCAAAGTTCTTGTCGGAAGATTAAGGATTATACCCATGGGTAGAGATTTTTCTTTTTGTCTATCCATTTCCTCCCTCAAAGCATCCACCTCACCTTCAAGTACGTCAATTCGGGCGCAGAGACTTTAACTTTTCAACCACTTGGATTCATGGCCCAGGTTAATGGCATGTTGGTTACTTAGGGGGTGGTTTGGCTATCTTGACTAGCTGATAATTGTGATCATAGGATATCTATACAAATTTTAGAAGGACACTTGGCGTTGAAAAACCCCGAGTCTAGGAAAGCTGAGTGGAGGTTGGGCATTTCCCAGGTATTTTGGGATTGGAGAATCGATTGAGCCCAAAGTTAGGAGATTTTCTTTTGATGGTTGGAGCATCTTTATATACATCTTTGTGGCCAAATCAAATACTCCCTTCTACCGTGCATTTTGTATAGCGGTCGGAAACGGGAAAGCAAGCCTTAATACATAGCAAACTAATAAGAACTAGGAAGGGCATAAAAGTAGTATGTTGTCGGGCCTTCCTCTTGGTGCCTTTGTGATGATTTCTCCCATGTTAATATGAATTCTAGCCATGATACAGGCTATGAGAATGGCTACCTCAATGGAGATATGTATGGTGTTCATAGAAGGAATGGCGAGTGCACACAGGTCAAGCCACATTCGAGCCTCAAACTTAAGATCTTGGCGAGAGATGTCGCCTTTCATTACAATAAAGAGGTTGACCCTCAATAATAGCATCGGTCACCCACATATTGATCTTCTTTAATTGCCAAGTGCCTTGCAAATCCTATGACGGGGCGATACTCGCTCGGCCAGTCGTTGAGTTGATTGTAGGGTAATGTCTACTTCTTTCCCCTTGCATCACGGAGTTATAAGCATGGCATTTCTTCCACATGGCCCTTATGCTTCAAAACATCTTGTCGATCCAGATATGAGGCATAGAATTCTCTCACCAACTTTGGAAAATAAGGACACAGGACTTGTTAATAAGGCACAGTCGCATTATCTAAATTTCTTTACTATTTTTGGGGAGTTGACGCTTGAAGGAATATACATAAAACTAGTCCTCTTCTATGATTGGCTACTTCTCCCGAAAAGAGAGATAATAAGCCTCCTCCTTCTAGGGAAAAAGTGATTGTGCTATCATCTGTCCCTCATTTATGGCTGACTCATGGGGTGTGTCCACCACCATTGGAGCCTTCCCTTTATCTTGTCACCTAGATGATCGCATGTTCCTAGAAAATGTTTGTGAGTTCCCGGGGAAATGGGAGCTGAGAATCTTTTAGTTATTTTTTCATTGGAAAGAAAAAGAAAGCATCTTAAAGAAGCCCAAGAAAATAAAAAGAAATGGAGATGCAAAAGGGAAGCAGTGGAAGATTTCTGCGACGCAGAGACACCTACGTGTGCGGGCAGAACCGCGTCACGCAGATAGAGGCACATATGTGAAGCAAAAAACTAACAATATTATGCATATGTGTTTCTGAGATGGGGCACACACACACATATACTTAGAATGCATATAGGGCAATGGCAGCACCTACGCCCGACCTTTTTGTGTCTGCAGCGGTATTATCTCGACACGCATTTGCATGGCGATTACTTCAACTTACATTTAGCGAATTTCAACCCAAAATTTACCCACATTCTATAGAATTCAAAAGTGTAATTTTCGAACTTCAAAAAGACACACAACAAGTGCAATATTACTATTAACAATAAACAATCACTCAACGCCTTTCCTTAAGAAAGATGTTGCAATCTATCATCGGGAAACGTCAAGCTACCACTCATACTACCACGGAAAAGAATAACTTTCACACATTCAGCCAAAGTGCTCATAATACATTTTTACACTTCTCATCAGAATCACCAAGAACAATGAAACACCAATTGAAACCCAACAAACTCTACAATCACAAACTCGAAGTAATGTTGATTTGCCCTTAAGAATGATGTCAGGAACTTCTCATAGAGACAAGTTATACATTACTAACAAGGTAGGAATGATGGAGACTTCACCACCAAAAAATATCATGGAATTATAAGGCACACTAACACACAATAATATCATGTGTATCAACCAATCCCCCTCATAAATTTTCAATTCCAAATTGACCCAAGGCACCCCCAAGAACAATTCAAAAACATATTAAAACAAATACAGGAAATTAGCTATCATTTTTACCTACAATGCTCCTCAAACACGAAGGAAGATTTAAGTAAAGGAGCATACCCCAAATCGAGTGTGAAGTAGTGAGTTAGTGAAAAATCCAAGCAGTATAAGTAACATGAAAGGTCACAGTGGTGGCTGCTTGTGGTCTTTGCGGTGGTGTAGTGATGAGAAAAATGGCTAGGGTTGATTTGTGGAGTGAGAAGAGATTCTCAAGTGTAGTGGAGAGTTTTTAGGGAGTGAAAATGTTTAAAAAATGGCGAAAGAATCGGGGTTATGAAGGTTTTAGAAGGTGAAGGGTCATGGGTCGGGATGGGTCGGGTGTTGGTCAAACGACTCGGTCAAATTTTAAATTCCACGTACTTGAGCCTACGCCGGGCGCATGCGTGCCAGAGACAACCCACGACACGCATGTGAAGCGCGAGTGGGACTTTATTTCTAGTGCACTACTTTGGTCTGTGTTGCACATGTGTATTTGTAGGTCTTTGTTTGTATCTACATGAGATGTTGCAAGTCAATTTTCAACATTTTCTTTTGAGGTCTTACAGCTAGGCATGTTTCTACACCTATGTGCTTATGAAGTGGAACTTGCATTTTACGAGTCGACAAAAAGTTCTCATTTTGGCATCTTCTACATTTTGCCATATTTCAACTTTTGCATTCCTAAAACAACAAAACCAACAAAAAAAGTGAAGTAAAAGAAATTAGAAAAGCACTTGGGTTTGCCTCGAAGAACTTGATTTAACATCGTGGCTCGACGATATCACCTCAAAGTTCAGCAAGGATCAAAGAGTTTTTCTTCCTCATAAGGGATCTCAACCAACTCATCCCTTTTGTCAATCCAGCTGCAATAAGTCGGCATTCATTCGGGAAAGTCATTGGTTTGAACCATTTGAACTTGACACTATCCTTTCTTAACCCGAACTTGAGTTCTCCCAACTCAACATCCACTAATGCTCACCTAGTGGTTAAGAATGAGCCCTAAGATAATAGGCACCTCGAGGTCTACGTCATAACCCAACAACATAAAATCTTGTTAGGAGGATGAATTTATCATTTGTGGCATGAGTATACAGCGATCTTTTAGATATATCCTCCATGAGCAGCCACCTCATTGGAGTAGGCTTAGAATCTCTCAAACCTAACTTATTAAAAATCAAAGGGGGCATCAAGTTGGTGCTCCTAGGTCACATAAGGCCTTGTTAAGCAAGTACCCCAGGTAGGCAAGGGCTGGTAAAAGCCCCTAGTTCATCTTGGAGACTAAATTTCATTCCAGCAGTAGCACTACAATGATGTGACACCTCCATCATGACCACATCAACAACTTTTTCTTCTTCCTTGACCCAACTCCTTCATAGATTTAGCATATCGACATTTTCAATAATGCATTCGCAATAGAATATTCACAGACAATTTGTTAAACGTATCAATGAACTTCTTGAATTATTGTCTCTTTCTTTTTCAATATTCATTAGGGATAAGGAGATGAGAATTTAGGTGCAGACCTTGATCCTTTTAATCCTCCTTGACTTCTTCGTTATCTTCACAACTTGAGAGGCATATCAACCTCTACATTCTCCACTATCTTCTCATCGCCGACTACCATGTACACCTCAAACCCCATCCTTTAGCTTCTCATCACTCTTATTTTTACGAGAAACCTCATTAGGTTTCACCTCCATTCCAAGTATTCTTCCACTTCTAGTGAAAATTGCCATACAATGGTTATTATTCTTTGGGTTTGAAAAGTGTCCTTTAGGAAGTATTTGCCTTTAGAACTAGAGGATTCATTTTAGCGAGCAAATGGTTAATTTGGGCCTCAAGATGCTTGATTGATGCCGAATGGGAGCTCATGATTTGAGCAAGGTTGGATACCCTCATATACAACTATTTCACCCTATTGTTGGTTAGTTCAACTCTTTTTCAACACGAGCTAGCATTTCCTTAAATTTTGAGCTAGTAGGGTCACTAACACTTAATTTTCATTGGAACACTTGACCTTATGAGGAGGTATATGCGATTCAGTTGTGGTGATTGTAGCGGTCACCCTCTCTCTCACGCCTGATCTCTCCATTAGCCAGTCCTTATCTCTCCATTACCCTTCGGTCTTTCCAACCTTGATTCCCATATCGGGGTGCAAGATCATGGTTGGCGCCTTGAAACACTCTAACAAGAGCCACCACTTGGTAGGGCATATCTTGGCACTCTTCGCCGAATCTAGAATGCCAAGGCATCATTCTCGAAAGGAGTTGTTCCTTGGGCTCCAATAGCATTCACGTTCTTGATTTGGAGCCCATCACGTGCTTACTCAAACCTTTATATTTGAGTCATCATTTTTTATAGCTATCATCACTACTCATCTCACTTGTCGCCAGTGCAGGGGGCAGGGACACCTCGGTCTCTCTTGTGGCAAACTCGATTTGTGTCTTGGTCATTATTTCCAAGAGGGAGCTTTTTGCATGTCAAAGAAGTTTGGTCCATAAGTGAACCTGACTAAATTGTTTTCCACGTACTTGTTAATGGAGTCAAACAATTGGTAGGAGCTTTGCAAGAGCACTCATCGGTAACCCATAATTAGGACACACTGACCATTTACGTTTTGAATCCTCGAAGCCATACCTCATGCCAATGATTCTACCCGGGAGTTGTTGAAAGTTTTGTGATCTCATCACTGGTACAACATTCTGGGAGTGAAAGGATTGATCCCAGGAATGCCTCGATTAGCTCATTCCATGAAGTTACTGAGCCCAGGAGGAGCTCCTCCTAACCAAGCTATAGCATATCCCTTGAGAAATGAGACCAACCTAAGTCGAATAGACTCGTGGATAATGCTCATGATATTGAAGGGTTGGCATATTTCAACAAAGTTCGTAATGTGTTAGTTGACATCTTCACACACAAGGCCACCAAATAGTACATTCCTTGGATGAGGTGTTGTGTGGTGCTATCTTTATGAAACACTACATTTCCTACCATTGGAGGTAGGTGGTGCACTAAGCATCATGAGCTGCGCTCATCCTCAGCAACCACCAGATTCGCCATACTATCGATATTAATGAGTTGGTCATTTACCAACTCATTTAGCTTTCAAAGCATGAACTATTGCTCTGTTTTCACACAAATTATGAAGGTTTTATGCCTTTTATCTTTGTTTGTACAGGTTTTTAGCAGAGCGAGAAAATGGAGAAATTGAACTCAAAGCACTCTCTGGGAAGCCAAAAGAACATATGGTACCATATATTTTCACTGAAACATAGGTGCACATTGTTGTAGGGAGGATGAGCTTAAATGAACCTATGAAGTGCAGAGTTGCTTTGTAAAATGCGAGTGCAACGTAGATAGATTCAAACAATACTAATTCAACACCACGAACCGCGGTGGGCACTTCTGCCCGAAATGCGGAGTCTTTGTGCAGTGACCCCAGATTGACAAGGGAAAAATCATCTAGCTGGCTGTCTTCCTAAGAAGCTTCCAAGGGAAAATTTGAGAGGTTATTGCATGCGGCATTTGCATATTTTTACCCCAATGATACACATCCATGTCATAGAGATCACTTAACATTAAATATTACTAGAGAGAAGTAGAGAGAGATAGAAAATATAGGTAATATCACTACTTCTTCCTACAGAGATTTCTTGGCAGGACACCATCGTTGTAGATTTTGAAAGCTTAATTTGTTATTCAATATGATGATTGTTGAGGAATTTCCCATGGGCATAACACTGCTCCATCCATGAGTAGCTAAATTATTATCCAGGGGTGTGTGCATGATGGGTGTTTAAACTTGGTTAGGTGTTGATGATTAGTTCTTAAATTCTATTTATAAGCATGAATCTAATGTTTCCTGCGAGTTTTAGTTGAAAAATTGGTTGTATATGGCTTGATTTATCTTTATCTTACTTTTGCTTGAGAGAGAAGTGAAATTTGGGTGAGGAATCAACATTGAAATTTGGGCGTAGATGTGGGCTTGAGCTGAGATAGTCAAGGCCCATATCTCCACTCTATTAAAGGGGTTAGGCTAGAGATAGCTTAATTCTTCCTCAAGCTTGGTGGGCGATTTGTGATTGTGACTTTGGGGTTTGAGAAAACTAAGTAAAAGCACCTTTGTGGTTGAAAAATAAGAGGGATGTAGTGTTATCCATTGTTATCCATGCTAAAATTGAAGTATAAGGCATTTTAATCGACCCCAATCTAGTTCACCCCATCAATCGTATATCTAGTTTCCTCTCATCAATTGCAACAATTTAATTGTCAATTTCATTTTACTATTTGAATTTAATATTGTAATTACCTTTACCATAATTTTTACTTTTCACATGTTAAACAATGATAGGTACTAGTTTGAATTAATTTACAACTTTAGTTATCTTTCTCAATTTCTTGTGGGATTTGACCCCAGGCATTTGTTGGGTATTTTGTTTTTTTTGACAACGGCCCTTTGCTGCCTCCTTTAAATGGGAGAGATGTATTGAGCATTATCAAGAATTGGTGTCGTAGTCGGGGAATTAGGGTTAGATTGCAATTAGTTGTTTAGTGATTTAGATTTGTTTTTGCATCTTGTAATGTTTTACTTTGTTTTGTATTTTTGTTGATTGCTTATGAGTGCGAAGATGAGACATGCTAGTAATTCGAGTAGTATGGATGGATTTATGGATGGAGAGCGATCATCCTTCGCTAATGATGTGGTTGGTGCCATTCTCCTAACTACGGTGGGAAGGAATGTGGTATTTCATGTAACAAGCACCATGTTAAATCTTTTGCAAATGAAGAAGCTATTTGGAGGAAGAGTAGTGAGGATTCTAATTGGCATCTTTAGAGAACTTTGTGGAAATTTGTCAACGATTAACATATCTAACAACAGCGAAGAGTCAATCAGATTGAGGTTATTCCGTTCTCTAACTTTGTGGGAGCTATGGTATGGATTGAAGGGGCTTGCCTCCGGGATTCATCACATCTTGGAATGAGTTGATTGAAGCATTCCTTGATAGATTTTCCACCTCTCGAGATGCTTCATCTTTGTAGTAGAGATCAAAAATTTACGGGCATCTCACGAGAGAATCTATTCATGAGATATATAGGTGGCGAGGTTTAAGAAGAAAGTTGCTATTTTCCCAAACCATGACTACAGGATACGGTGCTTCTCCAAAGCTTTTGTGGTCTCTTGATTAGGTCAACAAATTTGTGGCCAACATCTTCTTTATTGGTTCGATTATGGACCAAACTTTTGGAATTACTAAGGCCTTGCTTATTAGGATGATGAAGACTAATAAAGCTTGGAACACTAGAAATAAATCTCCCAGTGGTTCATCTTCCAACTAACTATGATAGAGTTGAGAAAGTGAGATGAAGAGCGGGATGAGACATTGGCGAAGATGATGACCCAAGTTGAGTTGTTGTCCAAGCACATGTTGGGTTTCGAAACCAAAAGTGTTAACGTTGTGTGGACCCAAGGTCACAGCTCATATGAGGAGGATGAGTGCAGCAAGATATGATGAGGAGTGTCGATTTATGGAAGGCCAAATGATGAGTTCTTGTCGAGGTATCAAGGTGTCAACCAAGGACCTAGATATCCTTGTGATGGGAATCAAGTTTGGAGAGATAGAGATGATCAAGAGGATGAGAGATATGGATAATTAATTTGAAATCGTGATCCACGAATGGGATGAGGATAGGTACCATCGAAGATCAAACAGAAAACCATTACATTACTCCTCTAAGACGTGTAGCCTAATGTGAGTGATGTGGGAAATTCCATGATTGAGGAGATCTTCTTTGAGAGTGTTGAAAAAAGTGGAATCCAACCAATAGCGAGTCAAAGAATTAAAAGGGGAGGTGTTTAATCTTTCCCAAATAGTAAGCACTCACTTAGCTTCAATCAAACACTTGGAAGCCCAAATAAACCACTTGTCCACCCAAATGAATCCAAGAATGAAGGAAACCCTTCCTAGTGACCCTATTCCAAATCCAAACAAAGATGGTCACTTTGCATGGCCCGGTAGTCACAAGGAGTGGAATAATTATTACAAATCTAGGTGATAAGACCAAAGTGGTTGTTGGTTCCAAACCAACTAAACAAGAATTGAATGATGAGGTTTCAAGTGTACTATTTAGCATTGATGACAAAAAGGTGCTAGAGGAGGGAAGGGTTGATGCTCCTCCTCCAAGCGTGAATGTCGATGAAGAGGAGAGGAGCCCCAGGGTACTAAAGTCTAGGAACATGGTTCACCTCCTTACCGGCAACGGTTTACCAAGAAGAAAGGGACATTGATTCGAAGCGATTTATCAATATGTTTTAAGGTTGTACATAATATTGGTTGATGCTTTGCTCCAAATGCCGAGGATATGTTATATTTATGAAGGAGCTTCTGAAAATGAAAATATTTGTGGATGTGGGCACAATGGAGTGTCACACCATTGCTTAAGCGCGATCCTTGGATAATAACGCTTATACGAAAAGAGATGATCTGAAGCATTAACTGTTGCACCATCAAGTATATGTGTTCAACAAAGCTCTCTATGAACTAGGGGCAAGCATCAATTATGCCCTGTGATCTTTAAAAATTTAGGATTGGGAAGTCCTAAGCCTACCACAATAAGGTTGCTCATGGCAGTCCCGTCTATTATGTGCACCATCGGAAGACTTGTTATTATGTTGGTCAAAGTAGAGACGGAGTTCATCCTTACAGATGACGTTTTTGTTGGATTGTTATGTAGACATGGAGGTGCCCATTATCTTGGGGTGATCATTAGTAGATGTTGATCTTGGCGAGCTAAAATTACGCGTGGGTAGTAACAAGGTGACTTACAATGTGTACTATTAATGAAACCACACTTGAGTGCAAGGTATTAGCTATGATAGAATATGGAGATGAAGCGGGTAGCCAATCTTGATATTGAGGACAAACCTCTGGATGATTGATAAAATTATGAGGTGAAACCATCATGTCGCGACATTAAATCAGCCTTCTTGGGAAGTAACCCAAGTTTCTTTAATTTCCTTTTTACTTCACATTTTGTTTTTAGTTGTGTAGGATGCTTGGATTTAGAACATAGTAGGAGAAGCGGGGTAAGGGCATACGCATTGGACTTGCAAAATGAAGCTACCATCTCGCAGTGCGGGTTGAAACACATAATTGATCTAGAATACGAGAGAAAAGGTGAGCACAGAAGCACCTCACCTATGAAACGTAGTCAAGTACTTGCATAAAACAAGCGTAACGCGGGTCAGAGACAGAATACCTAGGCAAAAATCATTCAAGAATAGGTGACTGCATCTCACTATGGCTCACAGAACACGAGATCACAGACGCGAGTTTAGTGTAGATCTAGGACAATTCTCATTGGGAAATTAGGAGTCTACATTGCATTTTGACTTGAGATCCATTGTAGGTGTAGGTATGAGTTATTTTAAAAATTTACCGCTGTTTGATAATGATGTCTTTGTGGTCTAACACTAAGCGTTCAAAACTAAGAAAATAACATGGAATTAGGTATATTTATGTGTATATAAGGCACTTTTCTTTTGGATTCTGAGGATAAATTGGTGTTGGAGCACGAAATTTGCAAAGATAGCCTTAAAATTGTACGAAATAAGCTCAACTCACAGGTTCTGTCACGAGCCGTAGGAAGGTTCTGTGAGTCGTCTTGCTGGTCAAGAGAAGTTTTAGAAGGATAAGGATGAAGAGGTGCATCATACCATTCTCAATACGAGTTGTAAAAAGCTCGTACATATCGTGGTGAAGAAGTCGTGAAAAGATCCAAAAGATTTGCACAAGAGGATAACTCACACTACGGATAGACAGTACGAGTCATGGAATGAAGGTACGAGTTGTATCAAAGCACTCGTAGAGAACTTTAGAAAAATTACAAAGTCTCATAGTCAAACCCTGCAAAAGCACGATGCAGAGTCGTAGGAAGTATGTACGAGCTGTACCAGGCTCAACACCCAGCTGGATTTCATCAAGCTAAAGACCTATAAACGTGGGATTACGACATTACAAGCTTGCTATAGGTCGTAGGATTAGTCGTGGCTCGGCGGCAGCAAAATATGGAAGTTTACCACATTAGCTTAGGATTCTTATGTCTTGGCCCATGTCCCGTTTTATGTTTAGTTTAATTAGAAGATCGATTTCGTTAGACATTGTTGGTTTTGTTAGAAAATCATGAGAGAACATAGAGGTGGCATGTTAATTAACTTGTGATCAACCTTTTCTTGATTCCTTCTTGATCTTGTGAATCGTTCTTTATAATTTCCAAATTTGATCAACGAAGTTTTTCTCTCATCTACGATTGTAAGTATTGATTTATGTATTTAATCATGAATGCGAATCACAACCTTTCAACTATTAGAAGCTAAAACCTCCATAGCTAGGGTTGTGGCAACGATGAATGTTGGATTAACGAGCTAGGGTTGCATAAAAAGTGATTCAAAATCAATGCGAAACACTTGTATTGTATTGCTCAACTTTAATGTTTCTTAGCGTAGTACAGCGTTAGCACTTGCCCAGAATTCTTTACTTTCTTGGCCTAGAGGTAGAGATTAGGAAAACGGAATTACAACAAAGCTTTGGTATTGATGATCATTGTATTAACTTGAGTTGTGGTCGTAGGATAGTTATATTTAGGAAAATTGATATTGTTATTTTACAATCGCTCATGAGGCCTGACCGGTGATTAAGTATAGTCATCTAATAGGGATTAACCAGTCATTTGGATGAACCCAGTTATTAGTCCCTCTAGTAAAGCATTGGAATTGATCAATTGTGTATACACAGTAGTTATGAACCCATGGGGAACACAAAAACCCTAGTTAGTTTTAATTCTTGATTTTACAACACAATTCTAATCATCGTTTTTTAGTTATTATTCTCTTTAAACCCCCCACTTTGGACTAACTACCTAACAAAGTTCACTTACAGAGCATTAGTCTAGCTCTTCCATATTCCCTTTGTGGGTTGACTAACCTCTAGTTGGGTTATTTATTGACAACATACGCTTCATGCCGTTAGGGGTATGTTTTGAGCGTTATCAAAAAATGAGCCTTATCTTGGGCATAATTGCATGCCGAAGTGATAATTTATTTCTTAATTTGACTTGTCTGTCTACTTTTATGTGTACATTCTCATGTGGTTTTTATGTAAATGTGGATTATACTAACCAACATGATTTGTTATTGTTTTTGCAGTAAGAATGAATTTCGGGAACTAATCTACAAATTGGTCAAGTGGAGAATTGGACTCGGAAGCAAAACTAGGAAGTTGGCAAGAAAATGTTAAAAAAAACTTATGCTCAACGACGAGTAGTGTCACGCCACCATGGCGGAGAGCATTCTGCCTAGAAGTGGAATTTGGGTGGAATTCCCGGTGAGTGCGTGATAACTGATGTCAAGGAACCCATTCTCTGTGTTCACTTTAGTGACACGGTGGGAGAATTTAGTTGCTCACACGGAATTCCGGTAAAGGTGCGTTACCTCAGTGGCACGGGCCCGAGGCTCCGTGACCAACCTCCGTGCCATCTTGAAGATAATTATCCGGCACCCCAAGTTCCAGTGAAGGTCGCGTCAAGGCGCATTAGCCTGGGTTGATGCTCCGCGATACCCCTCAGTGCCACGTTGCCGAGTTTCTTTCGAGAAATTTCCACACTTATAAATAACAAACTTAGGTTTTATTTTAAGATATCGACATTTTTCATGATAAGAACGTGGGTATCGGGCGGTTGGTGAAGAAGTTCTTGGGTTAATTTTCTACCTTTTTCTCTTCAATTTCAATTGCTTGTATGATTTCTAGTTGTTTGAAGATGTTTAATCATCAAATGAGTGGCTAATTCCACCTTTATCGAGGTTGAGAATGATTGTAGTAATATGTAATTGTTGTTCTTTTCGGTTTATCTTCTCTACAATGGTTGTTCTTCTAATTCTTGTTTTCACTACATTAATGATTGGCCATTGTTAATGTAAATCCTAGAATTCCGGTTTAATTCAGAAAGGAAGATTAATTGGATAGATGTAGATTGGTAGGATATGTTCTTGTCTTGGTTGCAAAATTTAGAGAAGATTCACATTGAATAGAAATATATACGTAATGTCATATTTGGTCACCTATGGAATTTGTTGTGTATTGCTAGAATATGAAGTGTTTGCATCACGGAAATGTGGGATGTAAGTCTCATGATTCTTTAATTGGAGAGGAGATGAAAGACCAAATCCATTGATTAATAATTCTTGACCAACTTAACCAAAGAGAGAAGTGTTGACTAAAATTTAACTTGGTAAATTACATATCGCATGTTTTCCTTAACCTTAGCTTGTTCGTGCTATTGTTTAGATTATAATTTAAAAATCTTCTTACTTAAGAGATTATATTGCTAATACTTTCTTGAAAAATCATCATTTGTTCTATTTGTTTACTTGTATAAAGAATTGTGTATACTAAACACTTAACGAAAATTACTATAACATTACGGTCCACAGTGGGTTGATACACGGCTTGAAATAAAGCCACTTTATTACTTGTACGACCACGTACTTGCGCATTGTAGTTGGGAGTGAACAAGTTTAGCGCGTTAATCGGGGGCTGGCAATTTAGTTATTAAATTTTCTTAGTGTTAGTTTACAAGTTTTGATACAAGTGTTGGCGGCATGATCTTAGCCTTTCTCTTGCTTAGGCCTTCAAGCTGTTTACGAACGGCAAGGGATAAGAAGTTAGTGGATCCCGTTGTTAGAACGGAGAGACAATTTCATCTGAGAAGAGCTCTAGAAAAGTTGAAGTTATTAAGGAGAGCAACACTAGAGCAACAACGGCAACCACCAGTTGTAAGGGGCGGTTTAGTGCAGAAGAGATGAACCCCTTAGGCCGTCGAGCGATGTGGCAATCCACATGCAAACAATGTAACATCCAGCATTGGCAGTCGGAACCGGGGAGGAGGTTTAAACTTAAGAAGAATATGGTGCGGCTATTGCACACCCAGCGGGCAATTACGAGTCTCCTCGTGAAGATCCACAACAACATCTCAAAACTTCTTGGAGATAAGTGACACATATACTGTTGAGTATCATCGATTATGTGAGCTTACATTATTCAGCTCTCCTTCTTGGGAAGCCAAGAGATGGTTGAAGGCTGTTAGCCAAATTCTATTACTACTTGGGATGACCTAGCAAGGATGTTTTTGATACGGTTCTTTCCATCGGGAAAGCCGGTCCGAGGCTTAGAAGTCGGATTCTAAGCTTCAAACAAAGAGAGAGGAGTGAGAATTTGTATCGGGCTTAGGAGAGGTTCAATTCAATGCTAAGAGATTTGTCCTCACCATCACCCGGTCTAATGATGTGTTGGTACATACACATTCATTGAGGGCTTGGAAGCGCAAACAAAGATTTTGTTAGATTCCCAGCAGTGGGGGCGGTATTGGAAAGAACTATGAAAGGCTTTACCTTGTTGGGCAGAAGTAATTTCACAAGATTGTCAGGAATGGAATGCGGATACAACTCGAGGGGAGCAAAGAAAGCGCGAGGGTCTTTGAGGTGGATGGATTTATAGCTATCGTTGCACGAATGTTTGCATTTGCAAATCAACCTTTTCATTTAGCATTATGAGCTTGAGCCGAGCCTGAGGCCCGGTCAATGCGGTTCATCGGAGTATGGTGAAGTCGCCCGAAGTAGTGAACGCTCGGGTGAGTGTTGTGGTGCTTAATCAATTCAGTAAATTTTGGCCCAGAAGCGCCCCGAGGAGAGCGGTACTCGTGATATGGCAGTTACAACCCAAATTGGAGGAATCATCAGCGAATTTTCATGGGAGTAGTCATCGGGGACGAGTTCAAACGGGTGTGCCCACGAAATCATGGGGGTCATCCACGATTTTCAATCACGGTTCGGAGAAATAATGCACCTCCTCGGTCGGCAATATCGAGATATGCTCAAAACCATAATAGCTAACCGGCGCGAGATCACGGGCGTCGAGTAAATTGACGGTGATATGAAAAATCGGCGGTTAGCTACAAAGGCATTGGGTATCGGTTAGGACATTGAATTTGAGCCCAAATTACTAGGCAGAGGAGGATTACCTAGTGATAGGACCCAATCCTAAGCAAGTGAATGCGATTACTACCCCGGAGTGGAAAGCACCTTGGGGAGGTGGAACCCAGAAAGACCACCTTAGAAATGCGGGGCAAGGATGAAGGAAGCGATGATATGAGGGGAAGGAAAAGGCAGCGAGATGGAAAGGCCCCTTTTACGTTTCACTCAAAGATGAAAACTTTGGGAGGCATAGCTTCAGAGAGTTCATGGATGCTAGAAGCGAGCATATCAATAATCTTCCTTTAGTTGATGTGGTGCGAGGAGTGCAGAAATATGGAAAGTACATCAAAGACATTGTAGCAAGCAAGCTGAGATTGGCCGAGTATGCTAGTTGCACCTATTTGATGCACCTCGTGTGGAATCGATTGCCAAGCCAAACTCAAGGATCTGGGAGCTTCACTATTCAGATTACAATTGGGAAGTCTATTCGAGCTCGTGGTTTGTGTGATTTGGGAGAAAGTATAAACTTGATGCCAACGTCGGTATTCCAGAAAATGTTTGGGGGCTGGGCGATCTAGACCCACTATTGTGATCTTACGGCTAGCGGCGGATTTCGTGGCCGGTTGTGGTATTGTGGGATGTGCTGAGTACTTAGTAGGCTCCCTCATTTTCCGGTGGATTTTATAATTCTTTATTTTGAGCCAGGATACGGAAGTCCCATTTATTTTGGGACATCCCTTTTTAACAGCAGAAGTGACCTTAATTGATGTAGGCTGGCGAAGGCTAACCATGAAGCTCATGATAAGGTAGGGTCTTTGATGTCTACAAGGCCATGACTCACAGACCATATGAAGAGTTATCGGCAATCGGTGTTTGAATCGGGAGTCTACCCTTGAGTATTGACTCACGGGGATCCCTTGGAGAGAGCCTTGGTGGGGGTGATCATTTTGGGGACAATACGACATATGAGATGGTGCGGACTTTGAAGCGAACCAAAAATGGTTCTTCGAGGGAAGCAAGATTTTGAATCATTGCGGGGAGTCTTTGGAACCATCCCCAAAGCCATCGATAGAGGAGACACTAGAGTGGAGTTAAAACATTGCCTCCACATGCACGGTATGTATTCTTGGGTGAAGATGACACCTTACCGGTCATCATTTCGGCGGGCGCGAGATGCACAAGTGAAAAGATGTATTGGTGGTCCTTAAGAGGAGAAGAAGAAATGGGATGGCGAGATGTCGGACATTAAGGGGATTAGTCTAGCTTTCGCATGCACGAATATTAATGGAAGAGGATCCAAGCCAACCGTGCAACATCAACGGAGGTTGAATACAGTGATGAAGGATGTAGTCGAAAGGAAGTGATCAAGTGGTGGATGCGGGAGTGGTATATCCCATTTCAGACGGTGAATGGGTTAGGCCGATTCAAATGTGTTCCCAGAAAGGGGGCGGCCCAATGGTTACAAATGAGAAGAATGAGTTGATTACCACACACGCACGATCCACGAGTGGCGAATTTGCATGGATTACGAGCTCAATGAGGCCACTCGGAAAGATCATTATCCTATTCCATTCATTGATCGAGATGTTGGACAAGGCTGACGGGGGCGGGAATATTGCTTTACGGATGGGTACTGCAGCATAATCAAATAGCCATAGCATCAGGAAGATCGGAAGGCCACTTTTACATGTCCTTATAGGACATATTCTTTCAAGCGGATGCGTTTGGTCTATGCAATGCATGACCATATTTCGGCGTGCATGATGGCGATATTCCACGATCATGGTGGGGGCTATGTCGAGAGTATTTATGGATGACTTTTCTATTTTGTAACTACGTTTGCTATGTGTTTGCGGAATCTTGTGGGTGTTAGCTAGATGAAGACTCAAACCTGGTGCTCAACTGGGAAAAGTGACACTTTTTTAGTCAAGGAGGTATTGTCCTTGGCCATGGGTGTCATGCACGAGGTTTGGAGGTCGATCGTGCAAAAATAGAGGTGATTGAAAAGCTACCAGCGATGTCGATGAAGGGTGTCCGCTGACTTCTTAAGACATCTTTGGGTTTTCAAATGGTTTATTCAAGACTTCTCCTAAAATTTGAAGGCAGATTGTATCGGTTTCTAGAAAAAGAACGAAGTTTAATTTGGCAAAAGTGCGTAGAAGCATTTGAGGAGAGTAGAAAAGAAGGCTGGTGGAAGCTCCTATTCTCATTGCTCTTGATTGGAAATATCCTTTGAGTTAATGTGATGCAAGTGATGTGGCATAGGGCGGTGTGGGGCAGCGAAGGAATAAGATTTTCATTCCATCTACTATGCAAGCAAAAACACTTGATCTTGCACAAGTCAATTACTCTGATCAGAAGCGAGATGCAAGCTCTAGTGTTTGCATTTAACAAGTTTAGATCCTTAACACACTTGATCATCTTGTGATTCGGTACTTATTTGGCAAGAAGGATGCGGCAAAGGAGCTAATCAAGTGGATATTATTCTTCTGAAGTTTGTCTAAGTCAAGAGACGGGGAAGGGAAGTGAAAATCGGAGTTGCGGATCACATCACGGTTAGAGGAGCTCGTTCACATGTGAAGGAAGGTGAGAGCATCGAAGAGTTTCTAGATGAATAACTCTTGGCAATAAAGGATTTGAACTCTAGTGGTATGTAGATATTGTGAATTTGTTGGTAAGTGGAGTATACCCACCTGAAATGATGACTCAATGAGAAGAAGCAAGGCATGATTCGGGTACTACACATGTGGGATGAGTCGTATCTATTTAAGAAGGGACCGGATCGTGATGAGGGCGATGCATTCAGGAAGAATCGAGCGGCAAGAGTCTTTGAGGAGTTGTCATTCATCATTGTATGGAGGTCATCATGGAGACGGCGTACTACTCACAAAGTCTTCCTGTTAGTTTCTTTTGGCCCACACTATTCAAAGATGTTTATGACTTATGTCAAAGTATGTGATAGATGTCAAAGAACGGAACAATCGTAGTGGGGAAATGCCATTGCATCACATATTAGAAGTTGAGGTGTTTGATGTGTGGGGGATAGATTTCATGGGCTCGTTTCCACCATCGTTTGGCAATCGATACATCTTGGTGGTAGTGGACTACGTATCAAGTGTGTTGAAGGCGATAGCGTGTCGAGGAGCGACAACAAGGTGAAACTAAATTTGTGTGACGATTTTCACAAGGTTTGGTACACCATGAGAAATTATCGGTGATGGAGGAGCACATTTTGTAAATGCGGGGTTCAGGGGTTTGCTAGCTAAATGAGGTTCGGCGCAAAGTGGCGATAGCATATCATCCCTAGACTAGCGGGCAAGTGGAGGTGTCAAACGGGAGAATTAAGCAGTTTTGCGAAACGGTGAACGCACAACGCTTAGATTAGTCAAAGCAATCTGGATGATGCGTTGTAGGCATATCGGACGCATATAAGACCGTGGGACTTCACCATACAGAATGGTTTATGGGAAGGCATGTCATCTACCGTGGGATGGAACATGTTCAGCTTTTTGGGGCACATGCGGAAAGTGAACATGGATCTACGAGCTTGCAAGAGAGAAAGAAGAGATTGATGCAGCGAGTGAGTTGGGCGAGTTTCGATGGCATGCATGTGAAGTGCCAAATACTACAAAGAAAAAACTAAAAGGTGGCATAGCAAGCACATGGTGCATCGGAGTCTTTGAGCGAGGTGGAAGGTGTTTCCTATTTAACAAGGTTGAAACTCTTCCCAAGTAAGTTGCGCTCCAAGTGTTCAGGGCCATTTCAAGTAGCAGGATGACCCCACGCGGCGGTTGAATTGTGGCAAGAGGATAAAGTGCCACATTTTTTGTGAACGAGGCGGAGTAAGCACTGCGGGGTGAAGACGTGGCTCCGAGAGAGACGTCTATCACCTTAGTAGATGAATGGGGATGTCAAGCATCGAACCGCGACAGTAAACCGAGCCTTTACCGCAGGGAAGCTGACCCATGGATGTAATGTACTAGGAAATAGGTTGAAAAAAAAAGAAAAACAAGCGGCACTAGGTGAGAGGCAACCTACGATTCTCTAATAAATTGTTGTTATGCATGAAATGCGAAAATATGGAGGAAAAAATATAAAAAATCGCAAGTGGAAAAATAAAGGTAAAGTGAAAATTGGGGCGGAAACGCGGTGAGGGCCGCATCGGCTGTGTCACGGAGTTGGGCCTCCGCGTTACCCTCGTGACACGTTGAGTGTAATTCGCGACCGGGTCGGTTCGGGCGATGGGTTGACCGCGCGAAAACACCCTTTTTAACCCCAAATTCCTTATTTTCTTTTTCTCAAACCCTCCGCGACCAACACCCCAAAGCCCCTTCTCCTCAATGTGCCACGACCTAGCTAGAAAATTTCTTGATTCTTATTAAAATTCTTCAAGTAAAGGTATATTCTTGATTTTTTTCATTCTTTGAATATTTCGATTGTTGAACATGTTTTCTTTGATGAAATTCTGCCCCAAGTGATTAATAAGTGTTGTAATCAATTGAGTTATGGGTGAATGAGGTTTGTATGATCGTTTTGATTGGATGAACTCAATAATTACATAATTTGTTTTGAAAATCTTACATTGTTGATAACTAGGGGTGAGAAATTTAATTAGGAAGAACATGGGTAAAATGTTGATAATTTGGGTTGTGCATATTGTTTGAGTTGAAAAATTTTGTGATTGAAGTTCGATTATGTTATGGTAGAAGATGGATTTTGGGGGATGAAAGTAGGAAATTCCCATAGGTTGTTGTGCACAAATTGCAAAGTGCTCATGATTATATAAATGAATCGATGGATGAACTTTCATAATGCATTGTGATGTCTAAGTAGTACAATGAAATTGTTCCATCAACTTGTATGAATACCTTTGAACATTTAGGGAAATAAGAAACTGAAAATATGTGATTGCTCTTGTCGAATTGCTTATTGGCTGCGGCTAATGACTAAGTGTGGCGTGATCAATTTAAGCGGCCTTAGTAGGGCAAGCGTACCATGAATGCACATTTGAAATTTATGTTTTGATGGACAAGACAAATGTGTGAAGACAAGACAAAGGGAAAGGCGCATCCACATCTTGCGCCGTAAAGGTGAAGTAGAGGCGACGGTGTCGGCGGCACCCTGCAGGTTCCAAGGGGCAACGTAGAAAATATGGAACACATTAGGTTACAGATGAGGAAAGAAATGGTATGCCAAACAAAGGAAACCAGGTATTTCCCGGAGGAACAAATAGCATGAGAACCACTAGCTCAAGAATTCTTGAGAATCCTACATAGGATAGACCTTTGTTAGGCTAAACTTCATCTTTGAAAGACCCAAGAGTGAAATCTCCATCACGATGAGGAATTCTATGCTAAGCTGGAATCCCAGCATGCGTAGCCACACGGTCAAAGATCGGAAGGGACGAGGTGGTTGCCTTGAACCACAACATTTAAATGTCATCTTGGGGACGGAACCTGAGACACACATGTCCTCATGACTTAATATCACTCCACCATATGCGAATACTCAGACGCACTTTATGGCTGGAACAAGATCAACAACTAAGAGTGGAGCCTTCACAAGAAGCGGGATATCACCAGATATTACCATACTCCCAAATGAACGGAAGACGGGGATACGGTTGAAGATAGTATGTACGTCTTAGGGGTGCACAGTGATGTCACCGGAATGAGAGTTTGTTTTGTGTATGCGTTGATGAAAGGACTAGAGATAAATGTTAGGTATTGTTTAGGCATGAAGAAAGCGAGATTTCATCAAGGGCATCGGTATGGTTTTGAGTGGTAATCTCCTTTGCTTTCCTCCAAGAGGAGCGTAGTAGTGAAGAAGAGGCCTGGACTACATTCCTCAACTTAACCGGCGTGCTTTGGATATTTACTAAGACCAAAAAGAGCGATACCACATGGACCTATGCTTATTCGGCAAGGTAACATGCTGAATGATCGATACATGGCGAATGTATAGGATCTTGAATCTTTGGCTAGCAGTTAATTGGAAGGCACACTACGGAGGATGAATTGTGAGCTCGGCATGGATTATCCATTCAATGAGCATGCTAGGAGCTTTATACGGAAGTTGGGCACATTTGTAGAACCCAGTTGATGATGATATCCATGCGTGAGGAAACGTGCGGATGACTCGAGACATTGAGTCGAGAGGAGGAAGGCGAAGATTCGATCTTGGTGTGGCACTAGCACCTAATGAAGAGATCAAACATTTTGATTGATCGGGGAGTTACACCACCCAAGCTTTGTTTTTAATTACGAGATATGCGAACAGGGCCGGTGTTCCAACTAAGTGTGGGGTGGGAGTAGTTAGGTTCTAGTGTAGTAAGGTTGTGATATGTTTGTGCTTTTGTGGGTACATTTGATGTGTGACCTTTGTGTTCATGTTATGTTGTTAATGCTTTTGTGTGTTGGTCTTTAGTGTGTAATTTTACTAAATTGTTGAGTAGTTATTTTTGTAATTAATTATGTAAGTTATTTTCTATTTTTATTTTTTTTTACTTTATTTTTCTATTTTTAGTTGGGTTTCTCGGTTTTTGTTTTTGGTACTTTTTAAGAATAGTCCCTTTGAACCGAAGTCGAAGATAGGAAATGATTCTTATGATAGATGGATGACGGCCAGATCTTAGGGAAATTTAGTGATGGGTTTAAGTTTTTTTTGTGAACACATACCTAATTAATGGTTCGACATTCTTGTTATGTGCTATATTGTAAGATGCAAGTGTGATTCGTGTGGAAGCATGCAAGTGTGTTAAACATGTTGAGACACCTAGTCTCTAGAAGTCGACTCAATGTGATTATAAACTTAATTTTAATTCTTGTAATTAACTAAGTTAAGAGTGCGAATATGTCTTGAGTGAGCATGTGCATGTGCAATGAGGGTAGGTTTTCTAATATTCCATGCTACGTGAAGTGTCTAGAACTTGCACAGTGTGTATATAAAACGAAATGAAGGATGTGGATTGTAGGAGAGGATGTAGGCATTTCTTTGAATGAACTTAAATTTTATCCCTTATCTTACCTACCTTGAAAGTTAAATCTGATTAGCCCCATTGAGCCTTAAGCCTATTCTTTATTAGTTACAACATAAGATTAATCCTTTTCTTTCATTATCCATGAATTTGATCCAAAACTCCTAAGCGCTTAAGTGAAAAATTCCAAAAGTAAAAAGGAGTAGAAGCGTGAAACGGAAAGGAAAAGTGGAAGTTGTGAAAGTTGAGAAAAGTACAAAGGTGCATTTGTTGAAAATGATTGATTATTAGTAGAGAGTACGAAAGTAAATGAAAAATTTGCTTAAATATGCTTTACTAGTAGGCAGGTGGGCTTAAAGAAATGGGAACTAAAAGAGAATATTCGAGGGTGAGAAGAGTGAGGAAGAAGTATAGAGGAGATGTCTTTAATGAATGTGGATGTAGTAAGCGCTTGGGGAAGATAGTCACTATTACTTTCCAGAATGGTACTGCAGATCCCTTAGCCTACATTACAACCCATTAAGTCCTACTTGATCTTACGTTCATGCATCCTTAAATTAGTAGAGTAAACACTAAGGGCAAGCTTATGGTTCACTACATGATGCATGTGAATTCTTTGAGAGAGTGAAAGCAATTTGATTCATATACCCATACCTTTTGTGATTTGAAATTCTTTTGAAGTAAAAATGGGGGTAACTCTCTTGTGTTGTGAGAGCACATGTTTAATGAGATAACATTCATGTGGAATTCTTGATCGGTTGATTAGAACAAGGTTTGCTAGATCACAAGTCTATTCTTGAGGTTAGGAAGTTTTAACATAGTTGTAATTCATCTTAAGATAAATCATGCATGCTTTATTTTTAACTTGCTATCTTAAATAATCTTTATAGCCATAGCACAGATTATCGTGCTAAATTAGCTATACGTGAGTTTTCAATTACATGAGATGTGAGGTTGTTCGAGGACGAACAAGGCTTTAAGTGTAAATTGAAGTGATCTTGGGCATAATTGCATGCCCAAGTGATACCTTTATTTCTTAATTTTGACTTGTTTATCTACTTTTATGTGTACATTCTCATGTGGTTTTTATGTAAATGTGGAATTATACTAACCAACATGATTAGTTATTGTTTTGCGATAGAATGAATTTGAGGGAACTAATCACAAAGTTGGTGAAGTGGAGAATGGATTCGGAAGCAAAACTAGGAAGTTGGCAGAAAATGTTAAAAGCTGTTTGCTGCGGCGAGTAGTGTCACGCCACCATCGTGGAGGCATTCGACCTAGAGTGGAGATTTGGGTAGAATTCCTAGTATTAGTGCGCGATGGCAGGTAATCCTTGAGCCCATGCTCGCGTTCACTTGTGACAAGGTGGGAGGATTTAGTTGCTCACTGCAAATCCGGTAAAGGTGCGCGTTACCTCGTAGCACGGGCGAGCTCAGTGATACCTAGATGCCCTTCGGCGAAGATAATTATCGCACCCCAAGTTCCGGTGAAGGTCGCGTCAGAAGGCTGTGGCCGGGCTGATGCTCATGATACCCTCTGCCACGTTGCGATTTCTTAGGAAATTTCCCACTTGTATAAATAGCAAACCTAGGTTTTATTTTACAAGATATCGACATTTCAAGCTAAGAATGTGGGTATTATGCGGTTGAAATTTGAAGAAGTTCTTGGGTTAATTTTCTTCCTTTTTTTCTTCAATTTGATTGCTTGTATGATTTCTACTTGTTTGAAGATGTTTAATCATCGAATTAGTGGATAATTCACCTCTTGGCGAGGTTGAGGATGATTGTAGTAATATGTAATTGATGTTCTTTCGGTTTTATCTTCTCTACAATGGTTGTTCTACTAATTCTTGTTTTCACTACATTAATGATTGGTCATTGTTAATGTAAATCCTAGAATTCAGTTTTAATTAAGAAAGGAAGATTAGTTGGATAGATGTGAATTGTTAGGGGATATGTTCTTGTCTTGGTTGCAAAATTAAGATAAGATTCACATTGAGAATAGAAATATATACGTAATATCATATTTGGTCATCTATGGAATTTGTTGTGTATTGCTAGAATATGAAGTATTTGCATCACGAAATGTGAGATGTAAATCTTATGATTCTTTAATTGGAGAGAAGTCGAAAGACCCAATCCATTAGTTAATAATTCCCGACCAACAACCAAAGAAGTGTTAACTAAATTTAACTTGGTAAATTACATATGCATGTTTTCCTTAACCTTAGCTTGTTCGTGCTTTTGTTAAGATTATAATTTAAAATCTTTTTACTTAAAGTTACATTAACTAATTTCTTAAATATTCATCATTTGTTCTATTTGTTTACTTGTATAAGGAATTGCATTATACTAAACACTTAACGAAAAATTACTATAACATTACGGTCTGTGGGTTCGATACGGCTTGAAATAGAGCCACTTTTCTACTTGTTTGACCACGTCCACTTGCGTGGTGGGAGTGAGCAGTAGCCGTTACGGGGAATACGGCTAAGACTAGATTATTTTCTTGTATTTGACTTTTTGTAGTTATTTCCTCAATTACGTTTTGTTTTGTTTTGGCACCCACGAAGGGCTATTTTCCGGTGAATGCAAGCACTCAAAGTAGTGGAGATCCCACGGTCCGTTGAACCTAGAGATTGAGCGAACCTTGCCCACGGGATGGAGGGAGCCGGGGAATAAAAAAGATGCAGCCATAGGCGAAGAAGCTAGGAAAGTTGCGCTAGCTCGGCATCTTGCCGAGGATCGAAGATATTAGAAGAAGAAGTGGTTAAATGCTGGTCGACATGGGATGGCCAACGGAGGTTATAGGCTTGCCTCAATTATTTGATGATGAGGACCCGAACATTGATGAAGTTGGGTCAGGTGGGCAATTGTGCCACCACCAGCGCCTTTAGGGAGCCAAGTTCGATATCACGAGCACAATGATTCAATTTCTAAACATGAAAGGGGTGTTTAGTGGTCATGCAGCGGATGACGCCAACTTGCACTTGATGAACTTCATAGGAATATGCAAGGGATACGGAGTTGCTCGGAGTTAGCAGGATGCTATACGACAAACTTTTCCTCTTCTCTCTATTAGGGAAGCCACCTTATAGTTATCGGAGTTGCTCAACGACTCCATAACCAAGCGGAGGAAGTCAACGGCGAGGCCTTCTTGGAGATTCTTTCCCCTACAGAATGTTAAAGCTAAAGATGAGATTTACAACTTAGACGAATCGTGAGACAAAGGCACTTCATTAAACCTAGTTGCGGTTCAAAAAGAAGTTGAAAAGTGTCCAGAACCATAAGATCCCAGGATGACGATTTGTTGGAAATTTAACTAGGTCTCTAAACAATAGCACAAAAGTTGTATGGAGACACGGTGGCGGGGAGCATTAATGAGTCACACAGGACCAAGGCTGCTATCCATCCTTGACGGTGACCGACGAGCAGGGGCATGGCGTACGAGGGGCCGTGCGGTGGTCGATACATATGTTGTTGGTTAGCTGCGAGACCAACATAGGAAGGAAGAAGAATGCGACTGGGAGTTGGCTCATATGCCCACATCATTGGAATTCTGACAAAGCACATCATGGGAGGAGCCAAAGGTAAGTACGTGGGAACTCGAGGAATAGGCGGGAGGGCGATCACTTGGGTGACGAGGAAGAGGCAAATTTCACGAATAGCCAAGTGGCGGGTTTGCGAGCCAACGCCCAAGCATCGGACAAGAAAATTGGCACCAAGGTTGCAGAACGAGTGCGAGAACCAATATAGAGACAACCATGGCAGAAACGGGTACGAGAGATAGAAGTCGCGGTCGTGAGGCGATAGTGGCCCGGAGAAAGCGATAGCTCGCGCAATGACCATGATGGAGTTTATGTGCCTCCTAATGCGAGAGGAAGTGGGCAATCAAAAGCTGAATAGCATGATGCATTTGAGATGCTAAAAAGGTGAGGTCCACAGATGAGAAATTAAGGAGATGCAGTGGTGACATATCAAACATAGGTCGAGAGAGTGAGTTTCATGCAACTTAGCCATCAAGCGATTGAAAGCTGACACATCTTGAGCGCTATTGGCATCACCAGACCCTAGACAAGGGTACACTATCTAGGAACATGCGTCAAGAACCCAAAGAATGATGGACACTTTTGCATGAGGTAAAGACTAGGAGTGGTAAGACCACGGTTGACCCCCATTTCCGGTTGTAGTTAGGCAGAAGAAGAGAGCATTATTGAGGCTCAATAAGGGTTTCTAAGATGGAAAATGTTGAGTTGAGAAGGCCACGATAGGAGAAGAGGCGACATTGATCAAGGAGCAACTCAAGTGCGAAGAGGGGAAAGCTGCTCCAAGCGACCCTTTGCCCTTTGTTACATCAAGAATGAAGAAAAGGCGGAAAATGGTAAGTTCCAAAAATTCATTTCGATGTAACAACTATACGTGAACATACCATTGGTAGAGGCATTGGAACAAATCTTGGAGTATATGTGGTTATGAAGGATGTGGTGACTAAGAAGAGATCAGTGAAGGCATGAGTTGTGGTAGATAATGTACATCAATGTAGTTCCATAGCTAGAGGGTCTTGGTTTCAAAATAAGGAAGACACGGTGCTTTCACTATACCATGCACAATTGGCAATGTTGAGTTTTCAAGGGCACTTTGTGATGAGGCAAGCATCAATTTGATGCCCTTGGCGGTCTTAAAGAATTGGTCACAAGGGGCCCCCACAAAGCCACTATGTTTTGATGAGGCGATAAAGCTGTTAAAAAGCTAGTGGGGATCCTATTCGTGTGCTTGTCGAGGTATAAAAATTTATATTCCCAGAGTAGACCTCGTGATTTTGGATTGCGAGGTTGATTGTAAGGGTCCCCATCATTTGGGAGACCATTCACAACAGCGAGGGCCCTAGTGATGTGGAAGCTGGCCTGCTAAAGTTTAGACTAAATGAAAAGGTCACTTTCAATATCTGTAGGACAATGCGACAGCCCAAGGAGTCTGAGTGTAATCTCAGCACTATAGGATGAGTATGAGTCATTGATGAATTACAGGTAGTCAAGATACTTGCGTCGTGCGCTACGTTAAATTAGGTGCTTCTTGAGAGGCAACCCAAGTGGTGGCAGTGAGTACGAGTAACTCGGCCATCTTGCATCATGCGCGAAGTTAAATCAAGCGCTTCTTGGGAGGCAATCCAAGTAATTGAACTAGTATGTTTAAGTGTGCGGGTAAGACAAATACAGATGGCATAAAGTGCTAGAAAAGAAAACGAGTCTACGGCTCTTAGTACGACTGCGGCAACCTTATGCGAGCCATAGAGGCGTGGTAAACTTAATAAAAGATTCTTCAAGAGAAGAAGTTCAAGTACGGTTGGTCCTACATTTCGTGAAGCGTATACGGGTCTTAGTACTCAATGTGCCGATTAACTAACCAAATCATAAGAGATGAAGACCTACGAGTCGCGAAATACGGCGGTACCCTCATATACGAGTCATAAGATAGTTTCGTAGGTCCCGAATAGTTCTTAATTTTGCGAAGCATGGGTCCGGGGGCAGAGTGAGCAGGGACTTCCTATGACTCGTAGTACGAAATCGTGATGGGTAAAAAACTTCAATATTATCCGATTCAGCCAAAATTTTTAAATCTGCCCCTCTTATCTATTTAAAACTCATACCTCAACCGACCTTTCTCCCACAAGAGCAACCCCCTTTTACTCACGATCTACACTCCTCTCCCCACACACTTGCTTAACTCAAACACGGAAAAGAGAATCGAGCAGGATTCTTGCTCCAGACCAAGTTCCTCTCTCAACCTAAACAGCGAATACCGGTCGGAGAAGAAGCAAGTAAAAACACATTGAAAATTGCAAAATTTTAACTTGCTTAAAGCTTTCCCTTTGTTAAAACCCCTTTGTGAGTATTGCTTTTGATCGAAGAATTTCTAAAATACAATGATCGGGGATGATAATAAACCATGAGCAATTTGGAAAACATCATCTTGTTGTTGGGTTAAACTTGTGAATTTAAGTTTTCAAAATTTGAGTTATGGGTAGTGAATAAAAAGGAGGATGAGTAGTGTTTAATTGATTGAATGATATATACCTAAGACCTAGAAATCTAAGTACCCAAATTGTGAAAAAGAAACCCTTCAAACTGAACAAAATCGATTAAGCCATGAAAGTGGTGTGAGACACGGTATGTGTCGTAGTTTGTCAGCAAATTAAAATGCTTGACATTACAGTATCAATGATGCGAATAGGGAGAACCAGAAGAATCCCTCCTACGACTCGTGGATCGACCTATGGGACGTGGAAAAATACAGAAGAAATCATAGTGTGAGGCTTCATCGGACGGCTCGGTATGGGTCGTACGTTCGTGGTACGAATGCATTGCATGAGCCCATAACATATCCTGAAATTTTTGTGTCTTCATATGAGTCGTACCTTGAGGTACGACCAGTGATATGAATCTTAGACTATTCTTTTCTTGTTCTTTCTTCTCAAATATGGAATTCTACTTTCTTCTCTACGGGGAATAATGACAACGAAGAGAAAAGCTGCATCCAAAGCAATAGCTCGGAGAGCATTAGTGAGAAACATCTAAGCCGGTGAGCAGAGTGAGCAACTTCCTAGTGGTTCGGTTGAGGATTGCAAGCGGTTTTGAGTAGGGCATGTTTTGATGCCTCATGACTTCCTCCGAGAGAAGCTATCCAAACGGCTGACCATGGCGGAGCAAAAGATTCAGGCTATGATGGAAAATGTAAAGCCATGGGTCAAGACGGGAGATAGATGCGGCATGTCACGCCCCACCTTGGGAAAAGCGGCGCACAGTGCCCTACTAGGACTGGGTTCTTTGGACTAACTAAGCCTAAGCACTTATGGTGCCCAGGCTGGCTCTAATTAAGATTCATGAAAATAGCAGGCTATATAACGGCGTAAATACATTTCAGACCAACTAGGCCTATAGCCACTGTAGGAATACTGCTTATTCGCCAAGACAGCGAGGCAAGGGACTATGCGGGCGAGCAAAACTACCATGCGGCTAGCAGTTATCCACTTTAAAAATATAATGAAGTGCTGAGGCGACGATGACAAGGTCTAGCGTGAAAACCTGAACAAGGCCCCACAAGACCATCACATGCAAAGCGAAACATACATACAACCCCACCACCGAATAGGGTACAACTAACCCACAGGAATATACCGATCAGCAAGCCTCTAAGGAATAATAAGATGGTGGGGACAAGGCCTGAACCTACCCCATATTAATACAAACAAAAAGGGAGTAAACCTTTAGTTGTCAGCATTTGGATGATAGAAAATGAAGACTCTATACGGCTGGATGTAACTACGAGGTTCTTGCTCCTCGTCTATGAGTACTGCGGGCAAGTAGTAGCGCCCCAGATGGGCGTGCGGTGCTGCCCCAGTGCTTGAGTATGCAAAGCAATGGCGAAAATGGCAAGCAAACAATAATGTTGATAGATCTTTTGAATTAATAGGAGACGGGCTGAGAGTGAAGGCGAAAGAGAGGTAATTTTCTTGAAAGTAAGAATCATACCTGATAACATGACGGTCTACTTTCTATCTATTAATAACTAACACAACATAACAAACAAACACCAACCCCATAGGCGAGTAGGTACCAATAACACACAATCTATATACCCCTACCCGAGTCATACCATCACTTAGTAACTATGAGCATCCGGTAGGCCTCCTGAGTATGCAACTTGGGCTATTTGGACTAAGCATAGTTGTATACGAGTCTAGAGGACTCTAATGCGAATGCGAAATCACGGGAAATCTATAATCCCAGCTGCAATGCACCCCCGGGCGCAAGCGCTCGCGAGATGGTATAGTCTTGTCCAGCTGCTAGATGATGCATCCCATCTTTGTCCGTCGACGAGGCAACCAGCTGCCACTCTGTAGAACGACATATCCTCACCCTCGGCGGGCGAGTCGACCGGCTATTAACCTGGGGCGATCAAGGGGCTCTAAGGGTGCCCAACAAATAACAATCATGTCTCCACGAGGCTTGATAGCAGCATGCCAATATATATATTGAATCCGATAATAATATTTATATTGGTATTCTATTACGAATCTCATCTTGAAATATCTTGAATATATGCGAAATATGATGAATACGATGCGAAATATCTTTTGAATACGTACCACTAAGATATGCGGAGTCTTAAATAATATTTACAGGATGATACAGCTGATTATACTATTTTGGTTTCATGTTGAACCTTTGTATAATAATTCTAACATGCTTCTTTGCAGACTCATACAGAATATATTATACGGCTTCAAAACATTCTACGGAATTTGTACTATTTTGCTATCTTTTGGAACACAACTGCCAGAAAGCAGCGGCTTTACATACACTCAATGCCGACTTTGATTAGCGGTGGCTAGGCTAGTATCGATTATTTCACTCCCAACTATATTCATCTTCACGAAAGAATAAATTAATTCTACTATTATTTGGAAAGAAACCATATTTAGGGGTATACCTTTTGCCTATTCTTACGACTTATCAAGAGCGGCGAAAATTCGCTATTTCTCGGAAGTCTAGAAAGGGAGAAATACTCACTTTAATTTTGGGAGTATATTAACACTAGTTTAGAGAAATTCCACTTACAGCAACCGGTGAGACAACAATTAGTCGGCCAAATTTCACGAAACTAACTCAGTAGAATGCTCCCTAACTTTATACTTTTAGTGCCCAAAGAAGTTAATTTGAGTTTAATTTATGTTTGGCGGCTTAATCGGACGGAAATTAATAGAAAACGCCAAGTCTCCACATTTGCGGGCGTTGGAAATGTAAATAAGTAAAATGATTTAAAACAAGGTGGGAGGCCTTATGCCAGGCCAGAACCCCTCCTCTTTAAGTTGCATTTGTCGAATGCGATTTATAAGTCGCATTTGTCAAATATGATTTATAAGTCGCATTTGCCTTTAGAAGCAACCGACTTAGCGCTTGTCCCGGTATCTCCGGGCCATTTTCTCGCACGTATGGCATTCAAAACTTTTAACCAACATGCAAATAGGACAACTAAGTGTCGGGAACTTTACCGGGGTGTAACACGGCGGCCACGAGGCTCTACATGCTCGCTTGGATGGATTTGGCCCAGTTTGCTTTAATGCGGATGGCGAGTAAGCGGACACCCGGGCGGTCTCCATGAGGAGTTGGGGGCTCTTGAGGAATCAAGTAATCGAGTTGTCATCACGACAGCAGCTTGATTATAACGACTCCACTCTTCCAGACTTAGGTCTGGAAGCTTGATGAGAGATTGACTTGGCTTATTAGAGGCCGACGGTAAGCGTGGAGATAAGGGAAAGAAAGGAGTTCTTGAGGAGGCTGGAGAGAGAGAGGAGTCGGAAGGAAGAAAGAGGAAGAGAAAGAAAGGAAAGGAATGCAAGCGGAGGAGAAGAGAGCTTGAATACTCTTGAAGCACATATGTCGAAACTGCGGAGCGAGCTAGAGGAGCGAGCGGCTTCACCATGGCTGACCCAATCTTGTTAGTAGCATGACCCTTCGGGTGAGCCACATTTAAGCCGGATTGACAGAGGCTATTGAAGCGCCAAAACGTGAAGGGGCCTTAATCCCCAATGGATACTTCATGGAGTGCGCCAACCACGCTAGCGCCGTGATTACGACGGAGTGCCTCCTGCGCAGGCAGCGGGAGCACCTAGTGCGCCACGGGTATGTTCCCTTCCTATGATCTTATAGTTCATTCTTTGAGACGAAGCTTATTTTTAAAAAGGGGAAGTGTACTTGTAATTTTTGGGATTTTGAATTCTTCGAGGTTTTCTTCATAATTGTTTCTTTTCCCTCGGATAATGCTATGTAGTAGAATCGGCATATTTAGGATTTTTATTTATAGTTTGTGATTTTGTTTATTTAGGAAATTACTTAGAGAATTCTTTCATTGATGAAAATGCATTAGTTTAATTTTTGAAAAATTGACCACATTTAAAATTTTCTAATGCATTAGCTATGTATTGTATTGCATGCATGATTCCTGCGGATCTTTGATGTAATTTAAGTTTATTATCATGAGGAGTCTTGGTAAGCCATGTGTAAACCAGATAGGTGAGGTGAATATAATTCATGTAGCATGAGTGAGTGAGGTGTATTACTTAGTTCCGTACTGTGTTGAAGATCTAGAACTTGCATGGTTGGTCTTTGCATAGGCTAAGGATGGTTGGTTAGGATATGATCGTAGGCCATTTATGTTGAATCTCACTTTTAGCCTAAATAGCACACCAAAGTCATATGATTCCCTTGATCCCAATTTTGAGATCTTAATAGACCATCTTTCTTTAATTTACCGATTAACCATACCATTTCTTTAGAATGAACTGTTTCATCCCACAGTCCTTCCACGGATATGATGAACCTCAACATGAGCAAAATACTGATTAGTGTGGCTGGAAGTAGAGAGTGCGTAAATGGATGGGAGCAGAAAAGGTGAAAAATGAGGTGTGGTGTGAAAAAAAAAAAAAAGCGATAAGAAATATATTTTTTAAAAAAAAAAAAAAAAAAAAGAAAGCTTTGAAAAGAAACTTTAAAAGAAAAAAATGTTGGAAAAAGTGAAAAGCCTCACACCCCATACAAATGTACAAAGGGGAAAATGGAAGAAAAGCAATGAAAAGAATAAAGGGTGAAATAGGTGAAGGGTGAAAACAATGTATGTAGTGCGAGAGGATAATCCACTTAAAAGATCTAATCTTTATCATGTCCATCCCTAAGCCTGCATTACAAGCCATATCAGAATCCTATAGTAATCCTAATTTGACCATATGACAAACCGAGAAGCATAGAAAATAAGGGCAAGCCTATGGTATGATACCTCAATACTTGTAACTTCTTTGTGAGAGTGAGCACCTTACTTGTTTAGTCCCATGCAATGTTTGACACTATATACCTATGAGTTTAGGAATTCATTTGTTGTGAGGGTTGGATTATGTTTACTTTTACCATTGAAGTCTGTGTGAAAAAGCTATGTTACACCTAGTAAATTCTCAACATAAAGATGGCCTATTACGCATGTTGGTTAAGAGTTTTGAACGCCATACATGCTAGGAAAAGCCGAGGAAAGACCGGATAAGAAACTCATCGAACCATCACGGAGGGCCAGATTCCATTGAAATTTCCTTCGATTACGCGAGTCAAATGCGGTCCAAACACAAATTAACTCAAGATCACAGAGGTATTAAGCGGTAAGGAGCATTCCTACGGGTTTGGATTTCGTTAAATTTGGTCGGCAAATCGTGGGTAACTCTTAGAGCTAAGGTAAGTGGAATTGCTCCAAATTAGTGTCAATATACTCCCAGCCTCAAAGTGAGTATTTATTCCTTACGGACTTTTGAGAAATAGCGAGTTTTCGACCGTTATTCCATAAGCCAAATTTTAGGCTATATATATATTGAAAGTGATATTTTCTTCTAGATATTAGTGTATTTAGTTCTAATTAACCTATATATGAATGCGGTTAGGAGAAATATGGATGCGTAGAACTACGCCGAGTTAGTGGGAACTACGAAGCGAAGGTATAAAGCTAATTCCTTGACAGAGTTAGTAATCCAACATAATAAATAGCGTGATGTATAGAAGAAAGAATTTCGAAGTCGAAATTGAGTCAAAATTATGAATTTAGCAAGCATGTCTTATAATATTATGATATATATTGGAATGAAAGTTAGTAAAGCAATATCGGGCAGGTTAGATAATATCCCGGATACGAGTATAGTCAAGCTTGTCGAGATAATATCTCGGATACATATAGCAGAGATAGTGAGATAATATCTCGAGATACGAGTATAGTTCGGTATGAGAATCAGTATAACACGAGAGAAAAGAGTTCGGGGTGAAATCGAATACATATAGTATTTTCAGTTTCAAACATACTTGCTACATTGATTATTGTTTGTTGAGCATTTGTGTTATGAGGGCACCTTTGAGCGTCTCGCCGCCACAGGTTCGTAGCTTGTGTCGACCCAGGTGAGGGTGGGGATCGCCACTCAAGGAGTGGTATGCCGTCTATGATAGGGCCCCAGTCGGATGGATCATTCCCCGTATATGGCTGATCGGCATAGCGGTATAGCTTACCTTGTTGTGCGCTTGCACCCGAAGGGCGGATTACGAGATACGGATACGAGATATTGATTACGGTTCTGATCTGAGGAGTCCTTCGGGATCGAGGCATAGTTATTTATATCGAGTCATAGTCATTGGAGACCCGAGGGGGACCCAGTGAGGTACTTAAGTAGTTAGTAGGCGAGTGAGTGATTTATTTTTGGATGGTTTAACACGGGTAGGGAGTATATGGGTGTTTGTTGGTTGGCACCTTGGCTTATGGGGGCATTATTGGTCCTTGCTTGTTATATATATGTGTATATATGTTATTTATTAGCGATAGACAACGAGATCGCCACGACGACGGGTATGTTCCTACCTTACTCCCGGTATAGATAAGCTTGTTTTAGATTCCATCGATCCGAGACGATTTCGAGATATTCCCTCTTTTGTTCGAAGTTGGGTATATTGCCTGTTCATTTGTATTCGGTTGCTTTGCATACTCGGTACAGTGTAACGCCTTGCGTTCAAACTGTTGCATTGCTTACTGCGGCTACTCGCCAAACCCAGGCCCGTCCCTCGTGATTCTAACCGGCTCATAGAGTCATCGGCTCTTGTCATCAGGAGCTAGACGGCTAGAGTCTATTTCCTTTCTTTGTTATGCAGTCACGGGTGGCGGGCCCATCCCGAGCCATCTTATCGATATTCGTAGAGGCTTTGCGAGATGGTGTATATATCTCACAGTTTAGTTGTGTCGGTAGTGTGGGGCCGTGCGTATGTTTGAGCTGTTTAACATTGGCACATTTTAAGTTGGCGTGTGGGGCCGTATCCGATTAGTAGTGGTGACCTTGCCGGTCACGTAGATGTTCGATATTTGTTGTATGATTTAGAATAGCAAACTGACATGGTGTACTTATTAAGCCTAGACAGCATGGTGGCCTTGTCGGCCCGCATAGGTTTCCCTATATGAGTATGATTCTGGTTAGCTGATGTTACAGTACAGGTGGCTATAGGCCCAGTCGGTCGGAGGTTGTATTTACAGCCGTTATATAGCCTGTTGATTCCATGAATCTGAGTTAGAGCTAGCCAGGCACCAGATGTGCTTAGGCACAGTAGTCTAGCAGTTCAGGTCCTAATAGGGCACCAGGTGCCAGTCAAACCCCCCAAGGCGGGGCGGGGCAAAAACATTTGTGATTACTTGATTTCCTGTTGATACCTAGATGACATGTCTTGATCCCTGTTTATTATGTTTTGTACTTGATTGTAATACATTAGCTGATGTTGGTTCATGGAAAAGGGTCAGAAAATTGATTGAATGAATAGTGCAACTTTTGTTTAGTATTGGTTGTAGTATCCTAGGTTTATTTTCTAGTTGAGCGTCGTATTTACTTTTTCTTTTTCTTTGCCTGAGGACATGCAAAAGTCTTAAGTTGAGGGTGTTGATGTGCATTGAGATTACAACACTTTCGACGCTTAAAACTAAGAAAATAGCAAGAGTTAGGTATATTTATGTGGATATAAGGCACTTCTCTTTTGGTTACAAGATAAATTGGTGTTGGAGAAAAAATGTGCAAAAGATAGCCTAAAAGTGTACAAAATAGGCTCAACTCATAGTTCAAAGTACAAGCCGCAGGAAGGGTCTACAAGTCATACTGCTGGTCATGAGAAGTTTTAGAAGGCTAAGGATGAAGAGGTGCATCATACGATTCTCAATACGATTCGTACAAATCTCGTACCACTCGTGGTGAAGAAGTCGTGAAAAGATCCAAAAGATTTGCACAAGAGGCTGACTCCAGCTATGGATAGACAGTAGTGGAATGAAGGAACAAGTCGTACCAAAGTACTCGTGAAGAACTTCAGAAAAATTGCAAAGTCTCATAGTCAAGCCACGGAAGCACAGTACGAATTGTAGGAAGTTGGTATGAGTTGTACGAAGGCTTGACACTTAGCCGGATTTCAGCAAGCTAAAGACCTACGGACAACAGGTACGACCCGTACAAGCCTGCTACAGGTCGTAGAATTGGTCATGGCTCGAGCGGCAGCAAATATGTAAGCTTACCCTATTAGCTTAGGAAAAGGATTCTTATGTCTGTATAAATACGTTTTATGTTTTAGTTTCATTAGAGAAGATCAGATTTCGTTAGACATTGTTAGTTTTTGTTAGAACAATCACGAGAGAACATAGAATTTAGTTGATTAACTTGTGATCAACCTTTTCTGTATTTTCTTCTTGATCTTGTGAATTGTTCTTGATAATTCCTAGATTTAATCAACGAAGTTTTTCTCTCATCTACGATTGTAAGTAATTATTTATGTATTTAATCATGAATGCGATTCACAACCTTGCAACTATGAGAGGCTAAAAACATCCATAGCTAGGATTGTGGGAACCATGATGGATTAACGAGCTAGGGTTGCACAAAAGTGATTCAAAATCAATGCAAAACACTTGTATTGTATTATCTTCATGCTTTGACGTTTCTTAACGGTGTACAACCTTGGGACTTGCCCGAATTCTTTACTTGCTTGATCTTAGAGATGTAGAGATTAGGAAAAGAGAATTACAACAAAGCCTTGTTCTTGATGATGATTGTATTAACTTGAGCTGTGGTCGTAGGATAGTTATATTTGGGACAAATTGATAACAGTTATTTTGAAATCTCTCATGAGACCTGACCCGGTGATTGAATATAGTCATCCAATAGGTACAAACAAGTTGTTTGGATGAACCCTAGTTATCAGTCCTATAAGTAAAGCATTGGAATTGATCACTTGTGTATACCCAAAGCAGTTATGAACCCATGGGGAACACAAAAACCCTAGTTAGTTTTAATTCTTGATTTTAAAACACAATTCTAATCATCATTTTTTAGTTATTATTCTCTTTAAACCCCCCACTTTGGAGTAATTACCTAACAAAGTTTACTTAGCGGCAGTAGTCTAGCTCTTCCATATTCCCTGTGGGTTCGACCCCAACCTCTAGTTGGGTTTTTTATTGACAACGTCCGCTTCATACTTCTGTAGGGAGTATGTTTTGAGAATTATCAACCAACCCGACCTAGATCTGACCCATGGTTTTTAAACTTCTTCCCCACTTCCTAAAACCCTTAATTTTGTACATCAACACCATTTTTTTAACCGCTCAACTATCATTTACACTACCCATGTTCCTCCATTAACTCACCATTAATTCCACCAAATCTCTTCACCTTCTTTCCTCCTATAAATTCCACCATCCCTTTTATTTTTCTACCATCACAAACCCAACCTTCAAGCAACAAATAAAGCAAGGAGTTGGGTCGGTCTCATCTTGTGGAAAAAGCATCAAGTTTTAATTTCATTTCTCCACTCACTCTATTTGGTATGTATTTTAATTTTCAACTTCATTTTTTTAAGCTTGATGAAATGTGTAGCACAAAAAGCATGATAGTTTTTATTTTCCTTGACCCACGTTTTTCCCATTTCCCCATTATGTGTTCTTCATGTTCATTGTGAAATTGATTCTTGTGGGTATTTGAGAGGGGTTTTCAAAATGTCAAAGGGGGTATATATTATTTTTTTCATGATGCTATATCTATTTGTTTTGCTATATTTCTTTAAACTTTTAGTTGGGGGTGAATTCTGAGTAACCCATTTACTTGGGATGAATGATTTTTTCTGACGATGGATTGGGTGACATCTTTCTTAAGGGGAAATCATTATTTCTTATTGTGTGCTTGATAATGTGGATGAAAATTTGGTCATGATTGTGAGTTGTATGGGTTGTTGAAATTAACTTGATTAATATTGGTTGAACTGGTCATATGACGTTTCCTGATGATAGATGGGGTAACGTCCGTCTTAAGGAAAGTCATTAAAAGGTCATAATGGTGAAAATTATTGTTGAGATTGCTAGTAAATCTTTAGGGGAAGTCTGAGTACCCGTTAGATAATGAATTTGTTCATACTTGCTGAAAAATTTGAAATGAAAGTATGTGAGTTGGATTTTGGACATTGTTGAGCAACTGCGTACCGCAGATCTTGCTCTACGGAATCAGGTTCAATGCAGGAGGGGTATTAGGCTTCAGGTTCACTTCGTTGCACCTACATGCCATAGATCCCCATCTACAAAACGTAGATGTAGCATAGGTGCTAGTTCAAGATTGTAGTGATTCTGCCTGGCACCTGCGATTAAGATGGGGCCCGCAAGTCTGCACCTACGAAATATAGGTGTAGCGCAGGTGTTAGCAGTGATTTTGTTTGTTGCTTCACTTTTCTTGCTATATAAATTCTTTATTTTCCTTTCCTTATTATAGTGTAGCTTCTTTCTTTTATTTTATATAAGAAAAATATGAAAAATAGAGTGGTTTCATGTTGTGGTACTCACATTGTCTTGCAGGAACATGTCTTCATCTATGACAAAAGACAAAGGGAAGGCCCTAGCCTCCTCTAGAAGAAAAGGAAAAGGTAAAGCAAAGGAAGCTCCAATCCCTACCAACCCTGAAGATGCTATCCGATTTTGTGTGGATGGTATGAAATTCTATTTCATTAAATACCAGAACTGGTCAATAACTCTGAAGAAGCACTTCAACTCGCAAAGGCTGGGTTAGGAGTTTCCCAACATGACCAAATAATTTTCCAAGAGATATTAGTACCCCCTTCTTGGATGCTCTGCCGAGTTTTTACCCTAACCTGGTGGTGGAATTCTATGCCTCCTATCAATCAAGGCAATATTTAATAAATCACACAGGGAAAGCAAATGAGTTCCCAAATCTCGCATCAGTCAGGATCTATGGAGTAGAGGTGGATATCACCCAGGGTGCAATAAATTGTATCTATTAGGGTGAACCAATTGAATTAGGGACCGATCTTGTAGAGAAAGTGGCTACCAGGGGTGAACAACTACAATGGGTGGCCCAGACTATCGCAAATGGGAAACCACTATGGGCCACCATGACGGGTGAAATTCTAAGGCAAGACCTCCGGTTTAAAGCCAAGTTCTGGTTGGACTTAATGTGTTGTTGGCTCATGCCATCTAAGAATGACTAGAGGATACACATTGAGGCCACCATCCTAATAGCGAGCATCATGTATGCAGTGCATGTCAACTTTGGTGAAGTAGTCACCACACAAATGAAAAGAAAATCCAGGTAGCAAGGTCTTTCCATGCCTTTTCCCATCCTCATCAGCCAGTTGTGTGATTGAGCAGGGGTCCCGTACTTTGCATATGAATGGGTTAGCTCAATTAATGGGGTAATTGACCTCGACAAGAATAGGGACACTGATGCTCCCAAGATCAAGAGAAATAGAATGCAATTCTGGGACGTCCCTGAGGACTCTAAAGCCCATGATAATGATAACGCCCTATTGGCCCCCAACCTCAATGATCCTACTCCTGAAATTTCAGTACATGCTTTTGAGGAGGCACCACCTTAGGGGTCTTCACCACCACCTTCATCCTCCAGGCTGAGTGCGCGTCAAAAGCTGGCCAACATGACGCACTAACACTAACATGAAAATCAACTTAAAAAATTGGCCAAGCATCTGCCAGCCCTCATCTAAAACACGGTGAAGGTCGCAATGGAGGATGTTTTGATAGCTTGAAAAATCTATGCTCCCGAGTTGATGTGATTGAAGGAGCAGTATCTTCTCTGAAGGCTAACGTGAGAGAGTTGAAGGGCAGGGCCCCCTATCAAGTCTAGATATGAGCTTCCTATATGAAGTTTTGGCAGCCTCGCACACAGCTCAGGGCCCTATAGATGACCTTCTTAGAGACTTAGGAGTGGATAATGAGGTTGGCGACAATGAGGATGGTGGAGATGGTGCAGACACTAGTGGAGAGGTTGGGACTGACGATGACGCGGAGGAATAGTTGGATCAGGGAGTTTCTACCCCTCTTAATCTTCATTTCTACATTGTGGACAATGTGTAATTTTTAGTTGGGGGTGGGATGTGCTATTTTCCGATTTGTCATTGACTCTTGTTGCCTTTGTAGGGCTTTTTTGTTTGTTGATTTTTAAAAAATTATTTTACATGTTTTCTTGGACGAATGAATGCCCTCGTCGGGCTTGTTTTAAATTGATTAGATTATTAGGCTGATTTCCTTGCTTTGATGATATGAGTTGCCATTGGCGGGTTAGGTTTACATGCAAATTAATTCATGACCCATGCTTAGCAATCACCTTCATAAATAGTAGATAGTAATAAACTCCAAGGGTTTTCTTCATGATAATGTCCAAACTACACCCCTCTTGACGAGAGAGCGTAAACAGTCGTTGCTTAAAACAAATATTCCCAACAGATGTCAGGGTTGAATCCCATAGAGACTAATGAATTGATTTTCACAAGCATTGTTTAGGAAATTCAAATTAATTCACACCATGTCAAAGGAAATAAAACAATAAATATTTTGGGGAAATGAAGTTAATAATATGGTGGATTCTAACTTAGCTAGTTAAAATAGAAAAATAACCAAAATTGAAAGATAATAATGAGTGAAGACTAGAGGTGTGGTGTAGATGGGGTGTTAATCATATGAGGATAAGCTAGATCATCAAATTATTGAGAATAAGTGTAAATAACTTTGGACAAGATGATTCCCGATGTTTTTCAACCTTTAGGCACCTTTTTCTCGAGTCCTTTCGAACCTCAAGACAGAACTCAATTAGACCAATAAAATTTGGGTTAGTAGCTCAGCTATTTCTAGCCATCAACCACTAATTAGGATAATGAATATGGGTTTTGTCTATTTCTATCCCAACATCCATAGAATCACATCCCTTCCCACTATCAAATTCTCCTCCAATACTTAATTCTTCTTTTTCAAGCCAAAATCAAGTAAGAAAAATAAAATCATATTTGCAACTATGGGCAATCAATAATAATTTGAAGAGAATTCAACAGATTTACACTAATTTAACAATATTAAGATGAATCTAGCAGTACCCAATCTAATTAAACACCCATCATCATGCACCTATAGCTAATGATTTAGCTACTCATAATTAAGAAACTAAAGAGCATATTCATTAATAAACTCAATGATTTCATTACTAAGAGCAAGAAAAATCATACTCAAAATATGTCTGCAACAATGATTATACCTTGCTAAGAAAGAAGATGAAAATAGGAGAGAGCAATATTCAAATTTCTTCTCCAATGGGTTTTTTTTCTCTTTCCAAAGCAAAGGAATGTTCAAAAGATAAAAGATTGGTACAGAGTACTTTGTTCTAGACTACATACAAAAATAGGGCAACCAATCTCCTCTTTTTCAGTGCTAGACGTAATTGCCCTTGTCCAGGCATTTTTTCACTTGGGACAGAATCGGCGGTTCGCCGGTTGCAATCCACGAACCGCTACTCCTTTTATACTGCGATCCAGATCCATTCTAGGACATTTCAGCGGTTCGCATCCGTGATCCGCCAATCAGTTTTGGTCCAGCAAGATCCTGCATCTGTTGGTGATGGAACTGGTGAGTCATCGGTTGATATCTGCGGCCAGCCGATTGCATTTTCTCCTCATATTAGTGGTTGTCTACAATTAACTGTTGTTTCGCTGGTGTTCTTCGATGGAGCACCGGTTTTCACCTAAATTCATCCTTTTTACTCCAATTCATGCTCTTTATTTTCAACTCAGATACCTACACATAAAAAGGAAAAAAAGGCATAAAATTCATCTAAATGACTTGAAAACTAAGTTAAAGCTCATGCTTAAGAGCCTAATGAGTTGGTAAATTACCAACTCATCAAACCCCCATACTTGAACCAATGCATGTTCTCAAGTAATGCACTTCTTATAAGTCGAGCAAAAGGAATGACTTGCCACTCCGCAAGAGTTTATACGTCATGGACCACTAAACCTATGACAACCTAAAAAAGATGCTCACCAACTCACCGAAAAAGAGAAGCAATTCCCCCTAAAAAATGTAGAAAAGCTTTAAGAAGCAACCACAACTCAAAGGAATGATTCATAAATACTTTCATTTTGCAAAATTAGGGCCTAGATTTTCCAATCAAGTACGCATAGTATGTCAATTCATAATCACTGCACATTCAAAGTTTGCCTTAGAGCACACACTACTCATGTCTCAATCACACCTTTACTTCAATGCAAGTGTGTCCTCAAAAGGGGATGATTCCACTCACTTCAAGAGAGAGAATCCTTTTTTTATCACGAATCAATGCACACATAAAGGATTATAAAAAAAATATGATCACACTCACTATCCCAAAAGAAATCTTCATGCACACAACTTGACCCATTGGCTTGCCTTTCGTATAATTCGCCACTAATGTAGAGCAACTACACTCAAAATCGATTAGGACCTATGGGTCATGATGAAGGCTAGGGGTAATGGTAGGATAATTATTTGGCTCTAGTGAATGGAACCTCCCTAATGCCTTTACATGGACTCTTTAACCCTTCCCATCTAACTTTTTATATCACTCCACCTTATTCCTCCTTTTGCAACCATTTTCATCTTCTATTTCTCAAAGGCCTTCCTTGTAGCTCCTTTGGCTATCACATTAAGCCTTGTCTAAGAAAGAGGTAACACCATTTCACTTTTCTTTTCTCTTTTAGTACCTTAAGGTTTCTAAACTCATCATTTCATTCCTTTTTTACACACTTTGGTGCTACCTCACATTTAGGCTTCTCATATTTCTCCCTTTCTTGAAAACCCTCAAACTTAGGCTCTTTGCCTCTTTCTCACCGATTTCCTTATCTCTCCCTATGTCTTTGGGCTTTCAGCCCCCATTAATCTCATTCTCTTACCACTAGCAATTAGGGAGGATTGGTTCCAAGAAGAGGGGATCAAAAAGGGGGGACATTGGCTTGTAATATGGTTCCAAGAATAAACATTCCAAAAGTCTCAACATTGGCTAGAAAGGGAAGACATTTTCAGAGGTCATTTTAGATAGAGTGACTAGTCAAATAAAAGCCTAAATTCATGTTCTAAGTGCAGCTACATCTAGGATTTCTCCTTGAGTCACACTTAGGGCAAATTCTAGACAAGAAGAGATGCATGAGATTCATAAAGATCCTTACCACACAAGGCATCACACCCAAAGACTCCACATAAGTCATTATCATCACAATATATAGATTCAAATCATGAGAACATGCAAATTCACAAACCAAATAGGGAATATATAATGTATGACAAGAGAGTGCTACACTTCTAATTTCAAATGCCCAATTTTTTCATTTTCATGCCACATCCCAAAATTTTTAATGGTATCTCTCAACACAGTTCCACAAAAGACTCAAAGAAAGACATGGCATATTCCCTTAAGAAAGTCGGCTCACAATCTATCATTGGAAATGTCGATCCTATTCAACAATCAAAAAGGAAAAGAAAGAGAAAACTGCTCCTTGGGAAAGAACCGTAGTATGAAGAAAACCCTTGGAGTTTGATTACTATCTACTATTTACAAAGGCGAATAAAATAAAAGATGGGTCACAAATTAGGCACTAAGAACAAGGTATCGTTCAATAGCACTAACATCAAAAAATGCATTTCATGTTAAGCTTGACAAAGGCTTTCTGACCACCAACTAACAAGCCTGACAAGGGCACAAATTTGTCAACCGCAAGCCCAACAAGGGCACAAATACATCAAAATAAAATCATTACAAATGACCACACTCAACCCACCCCCAAAAAAATAATGTACATTATCCTCAATGTATGTGACAATTAAAAGGGAAGGGGACTTCCTGGTGTGTAGTCGTCATCATCATCATCTCCATCTTGGCCAGCGTCATCCCCATCATCCTCCTCGTCACCTAAGCCCTCAAACAAATCATCGATAGGGCCTCGAGCTATGGAAGGGACAGCCGTAGCTACATCAAGAGCACTCATGTCAGGTGCTGCCATAGGTGTCCGGCTCTTCCATTACTGAACCTCAGCTGGGAGAGAGGTGACGACTCCCTCCACCATATCCACACGCTCACACAGCTTACCCAAGCTGTCCTTTATTGACTTCAACTCCTTTTTGACTATTTTCATGATCAGCTCCGAAAAGCTCTTAGCTAGTCATTGGAGTTGGATCTCATGGGAGTGGGTCATTTTTGCAAGATTACAAAGACCACTGGGCTATGAGGAAGTAGGAGGAGTTGAGGAGCTTCGGATTGGTGCACCTCCAGAAGCTTGCCCCGATGTCTCAGGATATGGCATGTTGAGATCGGGGGCATAGGGGGTCAGCTCTAAACTACGAGTGACAGGCTCATCTAGGACCTCGAAGGCCTGCATTCACTGCCTCTTGTTCTTAGGAGCATCAGCATCCCTCTTGTTGGCAACAGAGATCACACTGGAGGCAGCACTAGGGGTTTCATCCAGGAAAAGGGGTACTATTGCTCTTAAGCACATCTATGATATCAGCACTGCATATGGCATTGAGGGCTGGCCTTTCTCTGCATCTGATTGGCCACTATCTCCCCAAAGTTAATTGGGACCCTTGTCATCATGTAATTAATCAGGATGGCAGCTTCCAAATTCACCTTTTGTTCATTCTTGGATGGCATGATTCTACCGCATATGAAGTCGAGCCACACTTGGCCTCGAAGTATAGGTCATGGTGGGATATCTCACCACCCATAAATGCCTAGAGAGGTGTGCCAATGGCAATGACTGGGGCTATAACACTAAATTGAGCCTCTTTATTGGCAAGGCGGACCAAATATTCCGTACCTTCATCAATTTCATCCTCTTAAAACAACAAATTTATGGCTACTAGGGTTGTGTCTACCTCAACACCCCTTACTAACACCGAGTGTAAGCATGGAAAGTCCTCGACTTTTCCTCTGTGATTCAGACTCTCCTGTCTGGCCTAATACGAAGCATAGAATTAGGGACCAGGCTCCTGTAAAAATCTGGGAGAGGGTTGGCAAAGACATTTCACTAACGGTCAGTGAACTAGGAAGTGATGTTAGGGAAGTCACCCCTCAACCCCTCTAAATCAAAGCGCTTCTCCACAGTGATGGAGGGCCCTCACATATGCATGTAGTTCATGAGGGTCTCCTGTTCTACTTGCAAGTAACAGGATAGAGCGGACAAGTCTGTTTGACATGGCTGCTCAGCAGTTACTTGCTCTAAAATGTAATCCTAATGCCTTTCCCCTTCGTCTTTGAAGGGGCGATGGCTTTTCTTTTGCTTAGGTCTCTGGAAATAGACATTGCTGCAAACACAATGTTAATGACACACATAATGTTTCTTTCTGTACTTTTCTAATGATAAAAATGAAAACAACCAACAACTAATCTAAAAATTAAAAGAGAAACAAGAGAAGAAATTAGCTTGAAAGATTTGGCAGCACCGGCGAAACTTCGACGAACCGCAGGAGGTGATTCGCGGACCGTCGATGAACCTCTGATAGTGAGCAGAACACTGGATAGGGAGGTTTCCACTAAACACTCATCAGCGAGCCACCTATCACAATCTTCAAAATGCCTATGCGATGTGGGGTTGAGGCAGCGGCCCTGAAGACATTTTTTACCCGAACCAGCATTTTGCCGAACCAGACCGGCAAGTGGCCGATGGTCATCTTCCCCATTGCCTCAAAATTGCAATCCAACATCAACTCTCAAAAAAACATATGGAACTCTTATATAGTCATTACCTACCCAAATAAAAAAGAACACAGTGATGATTTACCCTTAAGAACGGCATCACCCGATCTATCATCGAGCAAATTTGGGTCCTTGTCCCCCTTTGGGTATACTCAGACTTCACCCCACTCAACTACATAAGAATAACATTTTCCCACACCCATTTAAGCATCAAACCCCTACTACCCACAAATTTCACATTATAAACTTCAATTACATTCATCATGTAAAAGCACAATAATGAAAATATTAGGGAAAAGGGGAAGTAGAAAGAAGGGAGAACATGCTACAACAAAATTCATATGCACCAAGACTATAACTTGTAAAAATATTAAAGTGGTAGGATTTTTATCATGGCACAAAGCTTGAGAGTAAATGATACTTGAAGTAACTCAACAACGAGGAAGATGGAAACTTTGCTGGTTGAAAGTGAAGAGTGTAGTGTAAGTTATGTAAAATAAATAGGGGTGGGGGATTTATAGGTTGAGAGGAATGAATGGGATTGGTTGAGGAAAATATGGGTGTTTAATGGTGATTTAAATGTATAGGGAGTGGAAAAAGTGGATTGTTGGAATGTGGAAAGGTGGGGTGTTGGGAAGATGAAAAGGTGTATGGAGAAGTGTTAAAAAGTAGGAAAAAAGGGAATTTTGGGAGAATAAAAAGGGAATAAATAAGGTTTAGGCGGCTGAAAAGAGAATCTGAGTCGGGTTGGTCAATGGGTTGGTCAAGGTTTTTAGAACAAGGCACATAACTGTATCGGCATTTCACTGGCGATCGTCGATTAGAAATGGTGGTTCACCACCTTACCCTTACGAACCTTAATTTATGCCCAGTTCTCTACTTTTTATCTGCGGTTAGCCAGCGATTCACGGATTGAGTTCTGCATTTCACCGGTTGTGCCCCCATATCTTAGGTGTTCTGACTTGAGCCGGCGGTCAAGAGGTGATTCACGAACTAGTGTGGGCTTTCCGCCGGGGACTCGCTGATTTTACCCTGTTGTTCCCAAGTTTCTACTTCCATGACTTAAGGAGCCAGTAGTTCGCGCATCTGGACCAGCGGTTCTCAGGTCTAGCCCGGTGTCTACCTTTGTTTTGTGCTCCTCCTCCTTTCTTATCACCTACTTAGTCCTATAAAACCAAACACAACAATGGTATTAGAATATTCAAAAGCAAATGCTTCGGTTGACTCCCAAGAAGCGCCTTAGTTAACGTCGTGGCACGATGTATCTTTCATTCATAATTCATTCTCCGAAGGATCATCCTCCGACTCAACCTCCTCCATATCATTCCCGTCACTCAACACTCCAATCACTTTGCATTCATCAGGAGGTTTAGCAGATTGGCACACCTTGAAGGTAACCTCTTCACATCCTACCCGAAACTTGAGCTCACCTAGCTCCACATCTATCAAGGCTCTACCCGTGGCGAGCAATGGTATCCCCAAAATAATTGGAAATTCCACATCCATCTCACAATCGAGAACCACAAAGTCAGTTGGTAGAATAAACTTATCTACCCTCACTAGTACGTCCTCCAAAACACCCACAGGTTTCTTGATAGAGTGATCAGCCATTAAAAATCTCATTGATGTAGGTTTTGTGTTCCCAAGCCCCAACTTCTTGAAGATTATTAGGGGCATTAGATTTATGCTCGCCCCGAGATCACAAAGGGATTTCTTGAATGCACACAACCCAATAGTGCAAGGGTTTGTGAAGGCTCCTGGATCCTTCCGTTTTGGGGCCAGGTTGCTCATCAACATAGCACTACAATAATGTGTTGTCTCTCCGGTTCCCACATCTACAACCTTCTTCTTTTTCAGCAGTCCTTTCATGAACTTTGCATATCCAGGCATTTGAAGTATAGCATCCACCTACGGTATATTTATGGACAATTTGCTAAACATGACGATTAACTTGCTGAATTGATCATCCTTTTTCTTCTTGGCCAACCGTTGTGAATAAGGAGGTGGAACTCTTGGTTCTTTTTCTTTCTCACTTGAGGCCTTCCTGCATGTATGTCCATCTTTATAATTTAAGGAATCTCATCAATATCTCCCTCACCTTCATCCTCAAAATTACCAAAACCAATTGGTGTTTGTGGCACCACATCCAATTCCTTTTCATCACTTTCCTTAGGGGCAATAACTTCCTTGGTCTTAACGCCCGCATCACCAAGCATCTTACCACTCCTCGTGAAAATTTCCATGCATTGACTATCCTTCTTGGAATTTGGCATTGTATCACTAGGAAGTGTTCCCTTCATTCGGGGGTTCATTTGAGAGGATAGGTGGTTCATTTGGGCTTCCAAATGCTTGATGGAAGCTAAGTGTGAACTCACCGTTTGGGCAAGGTTAGACATCTCCCCTTTTAGTTCCTTGACCCCGTTGTCAGTTGATTCAACTTTCTTGAGAACCCTTGCTAACATTTATTCAATTCTTGAATTCCTTACATCGCTTAAACCCAGTTGAAATTGACGTTGTCAGCTTTAGGAGGGGGAACATATGTATTCGAGCTTCATGATAGCGGTCCCCCTCATGATTTTTCTCTCTATTACCCCATCTCTCATTTCTATTGGGCCACCCTTGTGCATCACGGTTCCTCCGACCTTGGTTCTCTTCCCGTGGGCACCAAAGGCCTTAATTAGTCCCTTGATACCCGAGTCGAGAATTTCCCATCTAATTTGCCATATATTGGAACTCCTCTTCATGTCGTGGTGGTGATGACTCCCCTTCAAAATCCATTGGACCTTGCATTCCAACGGCATTTACAACTTTAGGCCTGGCTCTCGTCACATTCTTAGTCATTAACTCCAGTTGAGTCATCATTTTAGAAAGATTTACATCTCGTTCTTTATCCTTTATTCTTATCTCAGCTGTTAGCACACTAGAACCAACATCATGTGGTGATACATTAGTCTCTCTCGTATGCCATGCCCTATTTGTCTTCGTCATTCTGTCCAAGAGGGCTTTAGCTAAACCATACATCTAATCTATGATTGATCCTCCAACTAGATTATTGGCCACAAATTTATTAATAGAGTCTAGAGCTCGATAAAATCTTTGAAGGAGCAATCCATGGGGAGACCATAGTTAGGGAAAAGAGATACTTTCTTATTGAATCTCAGTCATGCTTCATGTAAAGGTTCACCCATCTCTTGTCTAAAGTTTGTAATATCATCCCTCAGCTGCAACATCTTTGATGGAGGGAAAAAACAATCCAAAAATGCTTCTGTCAGCTCTTTCCATGAGGTAATACAACCCAGAGGTAGCTCCTCCAACCATATAGTTGCTTCTCCCGTTATGGAAAATGGAAAGAGCCTCAACCTGATAGACTCTTGACTTATATTTTTTATGTTAAAAGGCTGACAAATCTCTAAGAAATTCCTCAAATGATGATTCGCATCCTCACTCGGTTTTCCTTACCCCCAAAGAGCCCTTTCATCTACAATAAGTGTAACATCGTGCTAGTAACATGAGACACTACATTCCTCACCGTAGTTGGTAGGCAAATGGACCCTGCAAACTCAGGCATAATGGGGTTATCCTCATCATGCTCCATGTTTCCTTCAACTGAACTATCTCCTTCTTGCAAGTGTTGTCTCATATGAATTAACCCTAATAACCAACAGCAAGAACAACATCAAAAAATTAAGATGCAAGATCAATTCAAATTAGCAAACAACTCAAGGATATCAAGCGCTAGTCCCTGACAACGGCGCCATTTTTGACAATGTCAAAACTACACCCCTCTTGATAAGAGAGAGTAAACGTTCGTTGCTCAAAACAAATATTCCCGAAGGATGTCGTGGTCAAATCCAATAGAGACTAGTGAATGATTTACAAAAATATTTTTTATGAAATACGAATTAATTCGAACCAAATCAAAGGAAATAAAATAGTAAATTTTTTGGGGAAAAATAAAATCAATAATATGGTGGATTCTAACTCAGCTAGTTAAAATAGCAAAATAACTAGAATTGAGAGACATTGATGAGTGAAGACTAGAGGTGTGGAAAGTAGATGGGGTGTTAATCATATGAGGATATGTTAAATCATCAAATTATTGCGAATAAGTGTAAAAAAATTTGGAAAATATGTTGCCCGATGTTTTTCAACCTCTTAGGTGTCTTTTTCTTGAGTTCTTCCGGACCTCAACACACAATTCAATTATTTCAATAAAGTTTGGGTTAGTAGCTGAGCTATTTCTAGCCATCAACCACTAATTAGAATTATGAATATGGGTTTTGGCTATTTCTAGCCCAACACCCACACAATCACATCCCTTCCCACTATCAAATTCTCCTCCAATACTTAATTCTTCTTTTTCAAGCCAAAATCAAGTAAGAAAACCAAACCCATATTTGTAACTATGGGAAATCAATTATAATTTGAAGAGAATTCAATAAATTTATACTAATTTAGAAATATTAAGATGAATCTAGCAATACCCAATATAATTGAACACCCATCATCACACACCTCTAGCTAATGATTTAGCTACCTATAATTAAGAAACTAAAGTGCATATTCATTAAAAAATCAATGATTTCATTACTAAGAGCAAGTAAAATCAAACTCAAAATATGTCTACAATAATGGTTATACCTTGGTAAGGAAAAAGATGAAAATAGGACAGAGCAATATTCAAATTTCTTCTCCAATGGGGTTTTCTTTTTCCTCTTTCCAAAGAAAAAGTAATGTTCAAAAGATAAAAGATCTGTATAGAGTACTTTCTTATAGACTATATACAAAAATAGGGCAACGAATCTCCTCTTTTTCAGTGCGAGATGTAATTACCCGTGTTCAGCCATTTTTTCACTTGCGACAGAACCAACGATTCGCTAGTTGCAATCCATGAACCACCTCCTCTTTTCTTCTGTGATCCAGTTTCATTCCAGTACCTTTCAGCGATGCCTTCGGCAGTTCTCCGATCACATCCATGATCCACCGATCAGTTTCCTCTTTGGTCCAGCAAGATCTAGCATCTATCAGTGATGGAATTGATGAGTCGCCGATTGATATCCACGGGCCGCTGATTGCATTTTATCCTCAAATAGGTGGTTTCCTGCAATTGACCGGTGTTCCGTTGGTATTCTCCGATGGAGCGCTGATTTTCACCTGAATTCATCCTTTTTACTCAAATTCATGCTATTTCCTTTCAACTCAGATACCTGCACATAAAAGGGCAAAAAGGGTATAAAATTCATCTAAACTACTTGAAAACTAAGCTAAAGCTCATGCTTAAGAGCCTAATGAGTTGGTAAATTACCAACTCATCACTTCATACCACGGTTCTTTCTCAAGGACAAAATTTTGTTTTTTTTTCTTTTTGTGTGTCAAATCGGGTGACATTTCTCTATGATAGATTGAGAGGCGACTTTCTTAATAGAAAATACCAAGTTTAGTTTTTTTTTAAGTCACTATTGCACGTACTTTGAGCAGTACCACCAAAACTTTTTATTGGCATAGCAAAATGATTTTTTAAGTTGAAAGGGGCACAAGAATTAGAATATGATCATTCCCTTATCATGAGTTATACATGTTGTTTGGATTTTAATTCTCAAAATGAGTATGCAAAACTTGAAATAACTTTTCTAAAGTCATGCCTTTGAATTGATCAAGAGAATAGCCTAACCCTTTGGATTGTGATGCCTTCTGTGGTGAGCTTTTTCGTTTGATTCTTATGTATGCATATTATCTAGAACTTTCCCCAGATGTGATTCAAGGAGAAATCCTAGATGTAGTTGCACTTGGGAAATGACCTTAGCCTCTTTTTTGTTAGTCACTTCACCACAAAATGACCTCATTGAATATTAACCCTTGTTAACCAATGTTTGAGATATAAGCTCTTTTTTTGGAAACCATATACAAGCCTTAAACCCTTTTTAATCCTTCTTTTTGGAACCCATCCTCCCTAATTGTTAGTGATGAAAGAAAATATGGAGCTTAAAGCCAAAAATTTAGGGATGAAAAAAATAAAATGTGATGTAGGCAAAAGCCTAAATTTAGGGGTGTGCAAAAAGGGAAAAGAGGAATGAAATTCAATATGAGGTAGCATCAAATGTTTGATGAAAAGAATAAAATGGTTGGTTGAAAAACCTTTGATCAAAAGAAGAGAGAAACAAGTTGAATGGTACTACCTCTTGTTTAGATGAGGCTTAATGTAGAATCCAAGGAGTTAAAAGGGTGGCTCTTGATGAAAAATATGAATGATGACTAGGGAGAGATAAGGTGAAGTAAACTCTCTAAGTGTAGTAGGATGTTTGAATATTCTCACAAAAGACAATAGGGAGGTTCTGGTCACTTGAGCTAAATATTTTCCTACCCTTACCCCTAGCCTTCATTATAACCTATGAGTCCTTAGTGATTTCGAGTGTAGCAACTCTACATTAGTTGCGAGTTACATGAATGGCAAGTCTATGATTCAATATGTATACACTTGAATATCTTTGAGAGAGTGAGCATTTTTATATCATTTTATAATCCCTAATGTGTAAATTGTATGTATGTGAGTGGGATTCTCTCTTGTGGTGAGTGCCATCATTTCCTTGGAGTAATTGCTATCATTGTGATTTTTATTGAGAGGTATGAATACGATAAGTTGCGCAGTGAACTTCTAGGCAAACCTTGAATTTTGACGATAAGTTGTGCAGTGAACTTCTAGGCAAACCTTAAATGTTGATTGTTAATAACTTGAGATGCTTATTGATCTTGATTTGATTGAATATGTCCCCTATTTTGAACTGAAAGAATAAAAGTGATATGTACCAAATGTTTAGGGTAATACTGATCCAATTTGTGCAACTGTTTGAGTCTTTTTATTTTCTTGAGTCGGTGTGTCATTTTGGGGTTGTCTTAAGTTTTAGTGTCCTTATGTGCATCTCTCATAATGTGATGTGCTTTATTCAATTTTAGTTGTGGGTGAACACTTTTCTAGAGGACAAGCAATAGTTCAAGTTTGGGGGTCTGATGAGTTGGTAATTTACCAACTCATTCAGCTTTTAAGCATGAACTATTACTCTGTTTTCACACAAATTAGAAAGGTTTTATGTCTTTTCTCTTTTTTGTGCAAGTTTTTAACTTAGGCAAGGAAAATGTAGAAATTGAACTAAAAGAACTTTGCTAAAGGCAAAGAACATGCGTGCCGCATTTCGCAGGTGCCACGCAGTTTTCTTTGGAAGATGAGCTGAAATGAACCTGCGAACCGTACATTGGCACCTACATTCCCAGATAGCTTCCAAACAATATTGATTAAACCTGTGAAGTACTTGTGAGCCGCAGGTGTCTCCCAAGTGACCGGGATGCTGACAAGGGAAAAATCATCCAGCTTTGGCACAAATGTATCTGAGAAGCTTCCAAGGGCAAACTTGGAAAGCTGTGCAAGATAAATTTGTAGATTTTTACCCCAATTTTGCACACCCATGTCATAGAGATCACTTAACATAGAATATTGTATAGAGAAGTAGAGAGAGGTAGAAAGTAGAGTATAATTTCCTTCTTCTTCTTCTTCAATTTCATTGGGAAAGACACCACTGTTGTAGATTTTGAAAGCTTAATTTGTTATCTAACATGATTATGTTTAAGGAATTTCCTATGGATATAATTTCTCTTTCTTCATCCATGAATAGCTAAATTATTGGCTAGGGTGTGTGCATAATGGGTGTTTAGACTTGGTTGGGTACTGATGCTTAGTTCTTAAATTCAATTTATAAGCACGGATCTATTGTTTTCTCTAAGTTTTAATTAATAAATTAATGGTTGCAAACATTGATTTAGCTTGCTTATCTTATTTTTGCTTGAGAGAGAGAAGTGAGATTTGGGTAAGGAATCAATCGTGAGGAATTGGTGTAGATGTGTGGGCTTTAGTTAGAGATAATCAAAACCCATATCTCCACTCCATTTAAAGGGTTGAACCTAGAGATAGCTTAACCATTCCTCAAGCTTTCTGGCTGATTTGTGATTGACCTTGAGGTTTGAGAAAATCCAAAGTAAAAGCACCCTTGTGGTTAAAAACAAGAGGATGTAGTGTTATCCATTGCTACCATGCTAAAATTGAGTTTAAGGAATATCAATCAACCCTAATCTAGTTGACACACTATCAATCGCACATCCCTAGTTCCCTCTCATTAATTGCAACAATTCAATTGCTCAATTTCATTTTACTATTTGAATTCAATATTGTTTTCCTTTTTCCCCCAATTTTTACTTTTCACATGTTAAACAATGATGTGTACTAATTTGAATTAACTTACGACTTTTGGATTATCTTTATCAATTCCTTGTGGCATTCGGCCCTGACATCTATTGGATATTTTATTTTCTGACAACAACTGCTCCCACCTTCTTTAAATGGGAGAGATGTATTAAATGTTATCAGATATCACTAGCATGGATCATCCTTTATGCTATTCAGTCAACAAAAACAACAAAACTGTTACACCCCGTAAATTCTCGACATGTAGATGGCCTATTCGCATGTTGGTTAAGAGTTTTTGAATTCCATACATGCTAGGAAAAGGCCCGGGGAAAGAC
>JACEIK010000011.1:30294-73864 GCA_018107945.1 Datura stramonium | reverse complement strand
GTGCTACCGAGCTAAGGTAAGTGGAATTGCTCCAAATTAGTGTCAATATACTCCTAACCCTAAAGTGAGTATTTCTCCCTTCTGGACTTTCGAGAAATAGTGAGTTTTCAACCGTTTTTCAATAAGCCAAAGTTTGGGCTATATATATATTGAAAGTGATATTTTCTTCCAGAATATTAGCATATTTAGTTTTTATTGACCTATATATAAATGCAGTTGAGAGAAATAGCAGAGTACTGACCGAGCTACGCCAGTTAGTCGGGAAATCCGAAGCGAAGGTATGTAAAGCTAGTTCCTTCGGCAAGTTAGTAATCCGATATGGCAAATAGCGTGAACTATAGAAGAAAGAATTCAGAAGTCGAGAATTGAGTCCAGTATGAATCTAGCAAGCATGTTTTATAATTTTATGATATATTCAGAATGAAAGTTAGTAAACTAATATCAGACAGTCAGATAATATCTCAGATACAGTATAGCTCAGTATGAGAATCAGTTTAATGCAGAAAAGAGTTCTGAATAAGAAATCAGAATACATATAGTATTTTCAGATAAAACATGCTTGCTATACGTGATTATTGTTTGTTGAGACCTGTTTGTGCTATGAGGGCACCCTTAGAGCGTCCCCGCCGCCCCTGGGTTAATAGCTGTGTCGACTCGCCCGCCAGAGGGTGAGGATACGTCACTCAAAAGAGTGGCATGTCGCTGGGGTCGTGCGTATGTTTAGCTGTTGAGTATTGTCGTTTATGTTGGCTGTGTGGGGCCGTATCCAGTTAGTAGAGGTGACCTTACCGGTCACGTAGTTGTTCAACATTTGTTATATTGATTTAGAGATAACTAGATAGCATGGTGGCCTTGTCGGCCCGCATAGGCTTCCCTATACGAGTGTGACTCTGGTTAGCTGATGTTATAGTACAGGTGGCTATAGGCCTAGCTGGCCGGAGGCTGTATTTACAGTCGTTATATAGCCCGTTGATTCCGTGAATCTGAGATAGAGCCAGCCAGGCACCAGATATGCTTAGGCTCAGTAGTCTAGCAGTTCAGGTCCTAATAGGGCACCAGGTGCCAGTCATACCCCCAAGGCAGGGTATGACAAAAACAATATAAAAAAACAAGACGCAACACAAATGTGAATCAACACACAATAAATGGCAATCAATTTTCAATCCCCGACAACGACGCCATTTTTAATAACGTCCAAAATAACTCTCCCATTAGGGAGGTGTCAATAGCCGTTTGTAAAAAAAGCACCCAAGAAAGAGTGGGGGTTGTATCCCACAAGGATTGGAGGCTAGATTCACCAAATGTTGTAAATTAGTTCACAAAAGCATGCGTCATGTCTAAATGTAGAGTAAATTTTTGAGGATTGATTTGAACTAGTATCAAATAAAAATGTAAAATCAAAACAGGGGAAAATGATTGTTTCTAGCAAGATGAGAGACTAGATGTGCGCATTTGATGGGGCATCAACTTGATAGGTATTAACTAAGAGCCTTAGATTCAATTAGTGCATGGATAGCCTTGTATTTGGACAACACTATAATTTTTTCAACCTAAAGATTGTGTCTAATTTGGGTTTTCTCAAACCCAAAGCCAAAATCTAGAAAACAACCAAACAATGCTTGAGGAGGGGTTTAGACTATTTCTAATTCTAACCCTTTAATGGAGTTTGAATTGGGTGTAGACTATCTCTATCTCTAATCCATAGATCAAAAACTCCAAATCCTCACTATTGAAGTCTTACCAACTTCACTTTCTTTTCTCAAGCAAAAGCAAAGTTAGAGAGCTCGATTAATGTTCGCAATCATAATTTTCAGATTATAACTTAAAGAAATCAATATATCTATACCTCCTATTCTAATCTAAGGTAAATTTATCAATACCCACTTAAATCTAAACATCCATTATTTACACACACCCTTAGAAGAGAAATTAGCTGCTCATAAATAAGGAAAGAGAATTATACCAACAGAGAATTTCTCAGAACCAATTACATTAAGCAATTAAGATCAGTTCCAGCACAGAATCTGTAACAATGGTGTTTTCTCAAAAAGAAGATGAAGAAGAAAGTACAAGATTGTACTTTCTCTATCACTATCTCTCCTCTTCATTAGTCTCTATGATGTAATGTAATGTCTCTAAAAGTGCTTAAAAAATATGTATAAATTTATTGCAGATCCCCAAAATTCCCTTGAAAGCTTCTCAAATATGTACTTATCTTCTTGAACAATTTTTCTCTTCAGAGGAGACGTGGCCCATTTGCGTTGGCACCTGTGTTCCGTAGATGCAGACGTGTGGTATGCAGGTCTATCAATAGGCCTAGGTAGTGTTCTTTCAAGGCCTCCTGTATAGCACTTGCGATCCACATATACTAGTTTTCGGCTCAAAAATCTAGTTCCAGCAACTTCTAAATCCTCCTCCATGGCACCTGCTAAACGTAGGTGCGCAATTGTGGCACGAATGTCCTTATTTTTCCTCCGGTGGATTTTTTTAAGTTCAAATCCTTCCTCTTCTTTGTTTGAACTAAATGCTTGTACAAAAGAGGAGAAAAGGCATAAAACCTTCTAAATTTCCTTAAAATGAAGCAATAATTCATGCTTAAGAGTTAGATGAGTCGGTAAATTATTAACTCATCATTATGTTGAGCTCACTAAGTTCCAGCTTCTACATTGTTCATTGGTTATTGATTATTATTTATTGAGATCTAAACTGATAGTAAGTCAGGCCAAAGGTTCACTTGGATCCCAAAAGTGTTATGAGTGTCGGTCGACATCCGAGGTGTAGGCTCGGGGTGTGATTGGTATCAGAGCTTTAGGTTTAAAGATTCCTAGGGTATCTATGAAGCCGCATCTAGTAGTGTTCTTCTTATAGGTGTGATGAGCGCCACAACTATAATAGCGAGACTATGAAGCATTAGGAAATACTTTCCTTCTTTCATACTCTAGATCGTGCAATAGAGTTTAACTCTATAACGACTTTCTCCTGACTCATGTATTTGTGTGTTTCAGATCATGCCTCCTAATGCACTGCCAGTCAGAGGAATGCAACAAACATGCCTCCACAAACTAGGATGTAGACCAGGAATAGTCCCCGCACTCCGGAGAGGTCCAATGTTGGAGTCCAGGATGGACCATCAACAAGTGGAAGAATTCCTGAGACACCAGTCCATCAACCTCCTAGTATGAGTACTTTAGAGGTAGAGTTCAGAAGGGCTATCCAGATGCTCAACCAACTGGTGGCACCAGCTAGTTTCAGTTAACATGATTCAGGGGCATCAAGGATCAGAGAGTTTCTGATGTTATCCCACCAGTATTCACAGGGTCTAAGGTTGATTAGGACCCTCAGAACTTCATTAATGAGGTATGAAATATATTTAAGACAGTGCATGACACCAATATAAAGGAAGTTGAATTTGCTTCATATCAACTCAAAGATGTGCTAACATGTGGTACAACCAGTCAACGCAAGGTAGAGATGAGAATGCATCTCCAGCAACTTCGAACAGTTTCGGCAAAGATTTCCTAGACCATTTCTTCCCTCAGGAGTTGAGAGAGACAAAAGGGAGGAATTTTTGAATCTTAGTCAAGGTACTATGAGTGTTAAGAATTACTTCCATAAGTTCATCCAATTATGCTCCGGAGATGGTACCGGATATGAGGGCTAGAATGAGGAAATTCGTGTTTGGATTGGGCAAGAACATGAACCAGGAGTGCAAGGGCTCTCTATTGATTAATGATATGGATATTTCAAGGATAATGGAATATACATAGAAGTTAGAGGAAGACAAGCAGAAAGATAGGGAAGAGCATCAAAGCAAGAGCGTTAAGCTAGTCGCTGAAGAGGATACACAACAGAGGAGAAAAAATTGTAACAGGTCCTTTGGGAAGTGATCCTCTGGACTTGCACAGTCTACTGATATTGCACCATCTCAGAGCCACCAGAATGAGTATGGTTCATAGAGACAGGATAGTATGGTTCAGGGAACCCAACATACCCACCTTGTGGCAAGTGTGGTAAGGTCCACTCAGGTGAGTGTAATTTTGGGTAGAGACAAATGTTATAGGCCTAGCCAACATGGCTACTATCTAAAGATTTTCCATCCAGATAGGGCAATGGGGGCACTAGAGTCCAGCCTATGCTACCAACAGGCAGAGTTACCCAAAAGGGCACTACTTCAGGGACAGAGGCGGAGGTCAAAACCGTCAGTATGATATGTCCAGTCGTCAAGAATTGGAGGATTCAACAGATATTGTTACTGGTATGTTAAAAGCATTCTCCACTAATATATACGCTTTACTTGATCTAGCTGCTACTCCATTTTTTGTGACTCCATATGTAGCTGTTAAGTTTGAAAAGTGTCCGAAACAAGTCTTAGAGCCTTTCAGTGTTTCTACTCCAATTATTGAGTCAATTTTAGCTAAATATATCTATAGAGATTTTATATTTCTGTCCATCATAGTGTAACACCCCAAAAGTCTCTAAGACTAGACCTAAGGGTTGAAATAGAGAAAGCAGAAAAATCTGCACCAGGTCACAAAATGAGTCGACCAGTGAATCGTTGTGTGACCTAATTGGTCGTTAAGTGACCCGTTAAGTGGTGCCAAGTTTGGGAATAAAATTCCCATCAATCAGTGATGACGGATGAGACGAGTCGTGGTGTCACCTAATGAGTCAATGGGTGTCCCGTTGGTTGGGAGGAATGCATGGAAACCTTAAGATTCGAAGCGTCAGGATGAGTTGTTAAGAGATGCATTAGTTGTGATGACGAGTCATTGGATGACCCATCAAATGGATAGTGGTGGAGTAATGGTTGATTTTCAGTATTCCCAATGATTTGGGGAAACGAGTCGTCGTGTCCCTAATGACTCGTCAAGTTTCCCATAGGGTGAGAAGGATCCAAGAACGAGAAGAGAATATCAGTAGCAAAAGGTCAAGGGATGACCCGTCATGTTTCCGAATGTTTCATCCAGTCCCTCGTTGGGACTGGCAATGTCTATTTTCCTGTTGAATCAGTAAGGGTGTTTTCATAATTTCTAAGCTCCTAAGTTCCTAATGACATCATTTTAAGCCCTGAAAGAATTGTTTTAGGAGGGTTTAGTCTATTCTAAGTCATTTAGACTCCCATGCATGCAAGATATTGAGATTCCCCTTCAAGATCAAGCTAGAATTCTCCACAATTTCTTCCCCAATCCTCTTGGGTTTCAAGGCTAGTTTGGAGATCAGATTACCCTGATATGTAGGGTTATGAATGAAGGTTTACTTCCACCCTATTTCCCAAATTTCTCCTTAAATTTATGAATTCAAGTTTTAAATCAAGGGTAATGAATTCTACGGTTTTAACCCAATTTTATGAAATTATCTGTTATAAGTTCATGGGTTTAATCCCCTCATGTTCTAATGTATATTTAAAGTCTAATGGGTGGATCCTACACCCAAATTGATTATAAATTCATGATATCAAGTTGTTAGAAATTATTCTCTATTATTCCAGTTTATGTAAGCTCAAGCTTATGATTCATTATTTCAAGTATGATGAGATATCTAGCATGCATGAATGTTTATGAACTCTCCGCTTATGATTCCATTATTTTGACTTATGAAGTCTATTTCAAGTATGAATTATTTTATGATTTTTGAAAGCCCATGCAAGTTAAGTATGCGTGTTATGATTTTATCCAAGGCTAACAAGACTAGTTTATGACATGATTTGGAGTCAAGACTCCCAATGCAGTTTAGGATATGAATTGAAGTCAAGACCCCCAATGTTCAAATTAAAGCTATGTTTTGAGATTATGATTATATGAGCAATATACATATTTTGGGAATTGTGTCTAGCATTGAGTAGGCCAGGAGTTCTGAGGTTCCCCGATCTCATAAACTACGCGCCAACTTAGGTATATATTTGGGACCTCTCAAGAGAGTGCTTTCCCCACCCGAGGGCACACCGTTATATCACACCTTGTTCGTTCTTTGCCCTGGCAAGGATTAGGATAGTTCTCCTTCACGTGGGCAAGACATGGGATCATCTTGCACTTATATATGGTGGTTTTCGGTTATGAAGAGTCTCCCATTATTGCTCATGCTTTTATTTATTTATGTACATATATTATGATAGCATGTTTTACAGAAGATTCGACCCAATGATTAGTTTATGATATTTTACTTACGATTTCAGCTAAGATAAGTCGATGATTTCTATTTCTAAATCTTGGGTCATTATGTTCAGTTATGTCAACTAGCTTATGATTATGAATGTTTCAGATACAGCGTAGGATACGGTCCCTACTCTCATGATCTTTCGATTTATAAGCACGTTTTCAACTAATGAGTTACTAAGCATGTTTTACTTTCCTTACATACTTAGTAGATTCCATGTACTGACTGCATACTCTATGTTATATCATCATATAGATTCAGGTTATCCAGCTCAGTCTCATTGATAGTTCGCCCCTATCTTAGCCTAGTTCAGCCCTGCTTTAGGTGAGTCCTCATCATCTGAGGACATTTATCAATTCAGTTTTGTTTTGTATTAGTCTTGGAGATAGTTGGGCGGATTGTCCTAGCATCTCATCAGAAAGTAGAGGCTTTTCAGACATAGACTAATATATTGTGATCTTATCGTTTGATATATGTTTATGTTATCCAACTTCCACTTATTCATGTTTAAGATATTAGTTCCCACTTTAGTTTATTCTCTTGAGTTTCTATGCACATGATATGGGTGACTTGGAGTCATCCATGGTTCTAGGTCCCGTGTCTCGATCTAGGGTTCCAGCTCGAGTCGTGATAAACTTGGTTTCAGAGAAAAGATTTAGGTGTGTCATAGGTTGTCTAAAATCCATGCTACATAGTCTTTTCCATGGGTGTGAAGCGTGCCACACTTATGGGAAAGAGGCTACAAGACGTTTTTGGGAATTTCCCTTTTTCATGATCTATGTCGCGCGATGAATTACCTTTCTATTCCTCTAACTCATGCTATAAGCATTTAAGGAGATATGCCTCCATGCCAAGTTAATGGTAGAAGAAATGGCAATGGAAATGGCCATGATATTGGCAATAGGGATGGGCATTAGCAAGCCCCAACAGCACCAGCGGATTCTTTGCCCGAGCAAGTCATTCATGCTGAGTTCAGAGCGGCATTTCAAATGTTGTCACAGGGTATGACCACTCAGGTCAACCAGTAAGCAGTGGCCCATGTTCCCTAGAATAGGAAAGCAGCAGCAGCGAGAGTGTGACATCTCAAGATGAATCCACTTGAGTTTCTAGCGTTGAAAGTGGATGAGACCCGCATGAGTTCATTGAGGAAGTGCAGAAAATCACCCAGATTATGGGGGTGACTTCAGAGGAGAGTGCGGACTTAGTCTCCTATCCGCTGAAGAGGGTTGCTTACATATGGTTCCTCTAGTAGAAGGAGAGTAGGGTAGTGGAAGAAGATCCCATGAGTTGGGATGAGTTCGTGATTGCCCTCGTGGATAGGTTCTTCCATAGAGAGTTGAGGGAGGCAAAGACAGTAGAGTTCGTCAACTTGAAGCAGGACCACGTAACTATCCAAGAGTATTCCTTGGAGTTTACCCGACTGTCTAAGTATGCACTGGAGATGGTTGCGAATCAGAAGGCTCGTATGAGCAAGTTTGTGAATGGGGTAGCAGATTCACTGGTCAAGGAATGCGGGACCACTATGCTGAACAGTGACCTAGATTTCTCCTGGTTGGTCATACACGCCTAGCATATAGAGGCAAAGCAGATGAAAGAGAAGGAAAGAGATGCCAAGAGGGGAGCATACTTTTTCAGCTTGTAGGAAGTGTGGCAGGGAGCACCCTAGCAAGTGCATGGTTGGTATGGATGTTTTCTTTGGGTGTGGGAAGCCCAGGAATATGCGCAGGGATTGTCCTTTGGTAGGTAGGGTGATAGTAGAGGATGTTCCCCAGCTAATACTTTAACAGCCCTAGCAGCTCATCTATCTCAGTAGGGCACCTCGTCTAGTGTAGGTGGCAGCCTATGCTAGAAACGATTCTATTCACTATCTTCTCATTAGGAGTAGGAGGCCTCTCCCAATGTGGCCACTGGTATGTTACAAGTATTCCATCTTGATGAGTATGTATTGTTTGATCCAGGGGATACCTTATCTTTTATGACACCTTATGTTGTTGTTAGTTTCAAAGTTAGTCTCAAAATCCTATAAGAACCCTTCCTAGTCTCTAATCTAGTCGGTGAGTCAGTTATAGCTCGATGTTTATATAGAAATTGCCCTGTCACAGTCCTTAAGAAAGTCACCTCAGTCGACCTAGTGGAGTTAGATATGACCGATTTTGATGTTATATTTGGTATGGATAGATTACATGCATGTTATGCCTCAGTGAATTATAGAACCCGTACGGTAGAGTTTTGATTTTTGGGTGAGCTAATCCTATAGTGAACGGGTAGTTCAGCTATGCGTGTAGGTCTCTTTGTTTCCAATCTTAAGGCCAGGAAGATGATCTCTAAGCATAGTGTATATCATCTAGTTTGGGTTAAGGATTTTACATCTGAGACCCCAAATCTTTAGTTAGTTCCTGTTTTATGTGAGTATCCATAATTTTTTCTAGATGATCTACTAGGAGTCCCTCCCGAGCGGGAGATTGACTTTGGTATTAACCTTATCCCTGATACGCAGCCTATATCCATTCCTCCTTACTGGATGGATCTATACGAGCTAAAGGAGTTGAAAGAATAGTTGAAAGATCTCTGAAATAAAGGTTTCATCAGGCCTATTAAATCCCTATGGGGTTCTCCAATTCTCTTTGTTCGAAAGAAAGATGGTTTCTTTAGAATGTGCATTGATTATCGTCAGTTGAATAAGGTCACAATCAGGAATAAGTATCCCCTCCCCAGGATTGATGACTTGTTTGACCAGCTTTAGAGTGTTAAGTTCTTCTCAAAGATAGACCTCAGATCCGGCTATCATCAGCTCAGAGTTAGAGAAAGTGACCTCCCGAAGACAACTTTCAAGACTCTGTATGGTCACTATGAGTTCGTAGTTATGTCTTTTGGACTAATGAATTCTCCTATAGCTTTTATAGATTTGATGAATAGGGTGTTCAAGCAGTATTTGTATATGTTCATGATTGTCTTCATAGATGATATTCTCATATACTCTTGGAGCGAGGAGGAGCATGCTGATCATTTGAGAATTATATTGCAGACTCTCAAGGATCGCTAGTTGTTCGTTAAATTCAGCAAGTGTGAGTGTTTGTTGAACTCAATAGTATTTTTGGGCCATGTGGTGTCTAGCGAGGGTGTACAGGTGGACTCCCAAAAGATAGAAGCAGTGAAGAATTGGCCTAGACTAGTTATTCCTTCGGATATTAGGAGTTTCTTGGGTTTAGCTGGCTACTATAGGAGATTCGTTCAGGGATTTTCATCCATTGTAGCGCCATTGACTAAGCTGACCTAGAAAAAGGTTAAGTTTCAGTGGTCGGATGCTTGTGAGAAGAGTTTTTAGGAGTTAAAAACTCGACTTACTTCAGTCTCAGTATTGACCCTACCAGAGGGCATGGATGGTTTCGTGGTGTATTATGATGCCTCTAGGGTTGGTCTTGGTTGTGTGTTGATGCAGCATAGTAAGGTCATTGCATATGCCTCCAGACAGCTTAAAACTCATGAGAAGAATTTCCCGACGCATGACCTAGAGTTGGCAGCTATGGTGTTTGCTTTGAAGATTTGGAGACAATACTTGTATGGGGTGCATGTGGATGTGTTTATGGACCACAAGAGGCTTCAGTATGTGTTCACTCAGAAGGACCTGAATTTTCGATAAAGGAGATGGCTAGAGCTTCTCAAAGACTAGACAAGAGTGTCCTTTATTATTTGGGAAAGGCCAATGTAGTTGCAGATGCTCTTATTAGACTATCCATGGAGAGTGCGTCTCATGTGGAGGATGGGAGGAAGTAGTTGGTGAAGGATGTCCATAGGCTTGCTCATTTGGGGGTTTGCCTTACAAATTCAACGGATGGCGGTGTCATTGTTCAGAATGGGTCAGAATCTTCTTTGGTGACCAAGGTCAAGGCTAGGCAAGATGAGGATCCTATCTTGGTAAAGTTGAAGGAAGCAGTCTGAAGTCAGAAAGTGGAGGCGTTCTCCCAAGGGGGAGATAATGTACTCTGATATTAGGGTCGATTGTGTGCGCCAACTATTGATGACTTGAGAGAGTGAATGTTGAGCGAGGTGCATGGCTCTCAGTATTCTATCAACACAGGTGACACCAAGATGTACCGTGATCTATGGGAATTCTATTGGTGGAATGGTATGAAGAAAGACATAGTGGAGTTTGTGGCTTAGTGTCCGAATTGCCAGAAGGTGAAGGTTGAGCATCAGAGACCTTGGAGTATGCTTCAGGATATTAGTAATCCTACTTGGAAGTGGGAAGAGATTAATATAGACTTCATTACAAGATTGCCTCATACCCGCTGAAGTGTGACTCTATATGGGTGATTGTAGACAGGTTGACCAAATTAGCTCACTTCTTACCGATCAAAACTACCGATTCAACTGAGGATATGCTAGGTTGTACATTCGGGAGTTAGTTCGATTGCATGGAGTTCCCTTATCCATCATCTCGGATAGGGGTAGCCAGTTTACCTCTCAGTTTTATACATCATTTTAGAAGGGTATTGGTACTCAGGTCAAGCTTAGCACAACTTTTTACCCGCAGATAGATGCTCAGATTGAGTAGACCATTCAAACTCTTGAGGATATATTGAGAGTGTATGTGATTGATTTTAAGGGTATATGGGATGATCACTTTCCTCTGATTGAGTTTGCTTATAATAAAATTTATCATTCCATCATTCAAATGGCTCTGTTTGAGGCTCTCTATGGGAGGAGGTGTAGATCACCTATTGGATTGTTTGAGGTAGGTAAGGATATGTTGATCGGACCAGATTCGATTCATGAGGTCATAGAGAAGGTTCAACTTATAAGAGAATGTCTTAAAACTGCTCAGAGTCGTCTAAAATCTTATGCGGATGTTAGACGGAGAGAGCTCTAGTTTGAGGTTGATGATGGGGTATTTCTGAAGGTGTCATCCATGAAGGGGATAATGAGGTTTGAGAAGAAGTAGAAGCTTAGTCCCCGATATGTTGGTCCTTATAGGATTCTGAGGCGAGCTGGCAAGGTAGCATATGAGTTGGAGCTACCAGTAGAGTTAGGTCCGTTACATCCAGTTTTCCATGTATCTCTATTGAAGAAGTGCATTGGTGACCCTGCCTTATTTGTTTCGATGGAAGCATAGGTGTCAAGGATAGCCTTACCTATGAGGAGGTTCCAATTGAGATCCTTGATCATCAGGTTCGTAAGTTGAGGAACAAGAAAGTAGATAGTGAAGGTGTTGTAGAGAAATCGGCTTGTTGAGGGAGCTATGCGAGAAATCAAAGCAGATATGATGGCTAGATACCCGCGTCTTTTCTCTTCTGGCTCAGTTCCAACATGAGGTATCGGTTTCCTCCTAAGTACTCTATTCAGTTTCATGTCAAGTTCATGTCTTTAAGTTCCTTTTATGTAATAGCATGTGTATGTTTCATGAATTCAATTCAGTCATGTATATCAGTCTAGAGTCAGTCACTCCGTCAGTTTTCAGCTTCAGTTGTTCAATTTTCGGATTGCAGTTCTTTCCCTAGCCTTTTAGCATGCTCAATCTACATTTGAGGATGAATTTTCCCAATAGGGAGATATATATGTCATGCCCCAAGTCTACACCCTGGACGGAACACGGTACTTGGAGTCACAAGTAACCCCAAGTCAACCCTTGGTCTATGATACACTAGAATTCTGAGTAAACATAATAGCAGAAGCTTTAAAATAATAACGCAAAACATTCATGAAAGTAATTCTGAATCACATAGTTTAAAACATCTGAACAATACTAATAAACTGAAACCACGTTTGTGTCTGAAAGCCATCTAACTAAGGAGTTGTTGGGACAAGCCCCTAGTAACTCTAAGTCTAACTGAAATAATAATAAAGGAAACTAAACAAATGAAATAATGTCCTCAAAAGATGAGGACTCACATTTCTGCTACTGGGAGAGAGATCTGAATAAAATCAACTAACGACACTGGTTCTGAAAACTTGCGACTGTATCATGAAATGATACAACATAAAAGTATGCATCAACACTTTGAATGTACTGAGTAAGAAGGAGAAAACATAACAAAATATAAAAGACTGAGCTGAAAATGATATGCAATGACCAACTGATATACTGAGCTGAATAACTGAAATAAATTGAGATGCTCAAGATGACCCTGTCTAATGGTCAAAGACATGCCCTAAGTCTGAAAGTTTGAGTCTGGGATACTGTACTAAACTGATCTAAACTGATAGAGCTGAAACTGAACTGAACTTCTTATACTGAGACTGGACTGAGCTGACTAGTGGGAGAGTCTATAACCGACATGTAACCACATGAGCTAGACATAGAATCCGATGTATACACCCTACCGGTAGGACCAAATATACCTTGTCAGGGTATACAAGCGTGAACTGGGTGATCAGAAAAGTCTAGGGCCATTCAGGCCAATAAATATTTTAACCTACGCATGCAACGTAGTTCTATGAACTTGGGTGGGCTGGAACCCCGACCCTCTTGGTGCTAAGTCTTGCACCCACAGGATCACCTAAGCTGAATTCTAGGATGATAACTCAAAACGGGGTTCAAGACTAGTCAGGGATATATAACTTAAAGTACCCTGAGAGTCTTATCAGACTAGATTCTGAAACTGGATTCTAGATTGGTTAGAGCTACTTATCTAGAAGCGTCGTAATCGTCTAAGAACAAATTGTAATCTGACTGGGGTCCTAAGGCTAGTCAGAGTTGTTTATCTAAAGTGTCATGACCACCTAGTGGACCAATAAAACTGAGTTCTGAGTCTTATTCTGCTAACTGGGAGGTATCACAGACACCTCAAGGAATTCTGTAGTCAAACTGATCAATTGACAAATTCTGCTGGAGACCATAGAAACAATAAGCATGGATATCATTCTATGTGAAATCAACGAAAAACAAACATGTAATCTCTTTGTACTCGAAATATCAGGGCTAAGACTGATAGAGAAACTATAAGAGGCTTTTGGGGGACACTAGGGAAGAACTAATCCCTTGTTGAATTCCCACATACCTGGCTAAGAATTCCCTTGAGGAGGAAACTTGAATTTCTGAGATGAATGAAGAACCCTGGACCTTACTCTGAAAGTTCTTGAGAGAAATTTTCAATGTTTTTCTGAGAATGAACGTGGGGAATGAGGGAAGAGGCCGTTCATTCCCACTAATAGGTCTGAAATTACGTCTAAAACAATGTAGTTTAAAGTTTAGGACGGTAGGAAATTTCTAAACGACCCTTGGAAAATCGCAAGGAAAAAATGATTGTCAGTCCTCACGGGTGACCTAATGGGTCGTGGTCAGTGACCACGACTCATGGTCACACTCATTGAGTACACTGCCCAAAAATTGCTGATGGTCACCACGAGCGACCTAACGAGTCGTTGTGAGTGACCATGACTCGGGGTCACCTATCGTGGACCACACTGTCCAAAACCCTAAAGTTCCCTACGGGTGACACCATACTCGTGGTCTCACATAAAAAGTCGTGGTGAGGACTCGTGGGGTACACTGCCTCACACCTTAACTTCTGACCTAGGCCTAACCATAAGGCACCTAAGGGGTCATGGTGGAGGACCACGACTCGTGGTTACACTCGTTAGGCATACTGACACCACCTTTCCATTTCTCAATCCCTCTTCCCACGACTGACCTAACGAGTCATTAGGTCTTATAACGACTCATTAAGTGAGTTGTTCTGAGGCATTTTTGCAGATTCCCAGATTTTCTTATTTAAGTCTCGAATCTAGTCTTTGAGTTTCTGGGGCATTACAATATCTCCCCCTTGGGAACATTCATCCTCGAATGTTGGAAAACACTCAGGAAAGTAGAGAATAACAATCATAAATTTTCAAATATTGATCATTTAACTCCAAAACTAACAAAATGACTACCTCCGTTTCAAAATACATAATTGAACTGAATTCACTTTTCATACATACATCCGAAATCATAAAGGAAACTTAAACACCTTTAATAACCTCCGTTTGTCAACCAAGCAAGGTGTTAGGTATATTTCTANCTCCGTTTCAAAATACATAATTGAACTGAATTCACTTTTCATACATACATCCGAAATCATAAAGGAAACTTAAACACATGAATTGAACCCAACAACTAAATTGGTTTCTAAGGAAAAACTAATATTTTAAGTTGTAACAGAGTCGGTAGAGAACAAGTGTGGGTATTTATCCATCATATCTGCTTCAGCCTCCCATGTAGCTCCCCCAACCGCTGATTTCTCCATAAGACCTTGGCAGAAGCTATTTCCTTGTTCCTTAACTTACGAACTTGACGGTCAAGGATCTGAACTGGTACCTCCTCATATGAGAGACTATCCTTTATTTCTACATTGTCCAATGGCACAACTGAAGTTGGATCACCGATGCACTTCTTCAAAAGTGACACATGGAATACTAGATGCATAGCTGCTAAATCTAAAGGTAATTCTAGCTCATAGGCTACATTTCCAATACGCCTCAAAATTCTATAGGGTCCCACATACCTAGGACTTTGTTTTCCTTTCTTCCCGAATCTCATCACCCCCTTCATGGGAATTTTTTTTAAATGAACCCAGTCATCAACTAAAAACTCCAACTCTCTTCTCCTCACTTCGGCATAGATTTCTGACGGCTCTGAGCTGTTTTCACTCTTTCTCGGATGAGTTATACTTTCTGCATTTCCTCGTGAACTGAGTCTGGCCCTATCAAGGTAGCTTCACCAACCTAAAACCACCCTATAGGAGATCTACACCTCCTTCCATATAATGCATCAAACGGGGCCATCTGAATGCTAGAGTGGTAACTGATGTTGTATGCAAACTTGATAATAGGAAAATGATCATCCCAACTGCCCTTGAAATTGATCATGCACACTCTAAACATATCTTCTAGAGTCTGAATAGTCCGCTCAGCTTGCCCATCTGTCTACGGGTGAAAAGTTGTGTTGAGCTTAACCTGAGTGCCTAGTCCCTTCTAAAATGACTTCCAGAAATGTGAGGTGAACTGAGTTCCTCTATCTGAAATGATAGCTAATGGAACCCCATGAAGTCTGACGAGCTCCCAGATGTAATGTTTGAGATAGTCCTCAGCTGAATTCGTCATTTTGACTGGGAGGAAGTGTGTTGACTTAGTCATCCGATCTACTACTACCCAGATTAAGTCATGCTGCCGATGAGTCTGAGGTACACCCGTAATGAAGTCCATGTTTACTTCTTCCCACCTCCATGTGGGTATGTTGATATCCTGAGTCATGCCTCCTGGTCTTTGATGCTCTACCTTGTCTTGTTGGCAGTTCGAGCACTTGACTATGAATTCAGCAATGTCTCTCTTCATGTCGTTCCACCAGTAAATATCCCGCATATCATGGTACATTTTAGTAGCACCGGGGTGAATAGAGTATCTCGGGCTATGTGCTTCAGCCAGTATCTACTATCTCAACTCACCAACATTCGGGACACACAATCTGCCCTAGTAACGGAGCACACCATCTCCCCCTTTGGGGAAAACTTCTATTTCCTTTCTAAGAACTGCTTCCATAATCTTGAGTAAGATGGGATCTTCGTCCTTTCTGACTTCACTTCAACTACCAAGGAGGAATCTGACCAACTTTGCATTACCACTCCACCCTCGGTTGAATCCACCAACTGTACTCCCAACCGAGCTAGCCTGTGAATATGTTTTACCATTTCCTTCTTTCCCTCTTCAACATGAGCTATGCTTCCCATAGACAACCTACTTAATGCATCAGCCACCACATTGGCTTTGCCCGGGTGATTCAGCACACTCATGTCATAATCTTTCAGTAGCTCCAACCACCTTCTCTAACGAAGATTAAGGTCCTTTTGATTGAACACATACTGAAGGCTCTTGTGATCTGTGAACACATCCATGTGAGCCCCATATAGGTAATGTCTCCATATTTTCAGCGTAAACACCATCGCTGCCAACTGCAGGTCGTGAGTTGGATAGTTCTTCTCATGAACTTTGAGCTTCCTGGAGGCGTAGGCTATCACTTTTCCCCTCTGCATCAGAATGCAACCGAGTCCAACTCTGGAAGCGTCACAATAGACAACCAACCCATCTGTTCCTTTTGGCAAGGTTAGAACTAGAGCGGTAGTGAGTCGAGTTTTCAACTCTTGGAAACTCTTCTCACATGCATCCGACCACTGGAACTTCACTTTCTTCTGAGTTAACTTAGTCAGAGGAAAATCCCTCCACAAACCATCGGTGGTACCTAGCTAAGCTTAGAAAACTCCTGATTTCCATAGGAGAGGTAGGTCTGGGCCAATCTTTCACTGTTGTTATCTTGTGAGGATCTACCTTTATTCCCTCACCCGAGACCACATGACCCAAGAAGGTCACGGATTTTAACCAGAATTCACACTTGCTAAACTTGGCGAACAACTGGCGGTCCCTGAGTGTCTGCAATACTAATCTCGGGTGATTAGCATGCTTTTCCTCATTATTGGAGTATACCAGGATTTCGTCAATAAATACAATGATGAACATATCCAAATATTTTTTGAAAACTCTATTCATCAGGTCCATGAAAGTTGCGTGGGCATTTGGTAGCCCAAAGGACATAACCACAAACGCATAGTGACCATACCGAGTTTTGAACACTGTTTTTGATATGTCACACTCTCTGACCCTTAACTGATGATACCTAGATTGAGATTGATTTTTAAGAAACAACTGGCTCCCGGAAGTTGGTTAAACATGTCATCAATTCTGGGTAGGGGATACCTGTTCTTGACTGTTACTTTGTTCAGCTGACGGTAATATATGAACATTCTGAGGGTACCGTCTTTCTTACGCATGAATAGTACTGGAGCACCCCAAGAAGAGATGTTGGGTCTGATAAAGCCCTTGTCAATAAGATATTTTAACTACTCCTTCAACTCCTAAATTCTATTTCCCGTTTAGGGGGAACTTCAGGAAGATCCTCAAAAAATACATTTCGGAACTCGCTGACCACTAGAACTGACTGGATGGTTGGGGGCTCAGAGTTGGAATTTTTAACCCGGACCATATGATAAATACATCCCTTGTAAATGAGCTTTTGGGCCTTAAGGTATGAAATAAACCGACCCTTAGGCGTTGAACTACTGCCCGTCCATTCTAACACTGGCTCATTAGGGAACTGAAACTTGACAACTCTAGTTCTGCAGTCAACTGAGGCATAACTGGAGTGTAGCCAGTCCATGCCAAGGATAAGGTCAAAATCGACCATGCCTAACTCTACGAGATTAGTTGGAATGACTTTATTCAGGACTGAGACTGGGTAGTTTCTATACACCCGACTGGCTCTAACTGACTCGTCAACAGGGGTGGAGACTGAAAATGGTTCTGAGAGGACCCCTGGACTAATATTGAACTGGACTGCTACGTAAGGAGTCACGAATGAATGGGTGGCTCCTAGATCTAGGAGGGAATACATGTCCAGATGAAAGAGGTGTAACATACTCGTGACTATGTTAGGTGAGCTCTCCTAATCCTGAAGGGAAGAAAATGCATAAAATCAGTTTTTGCGCTGACCGCCATCCATACCTGAGGTGCTGGCCTACTGAGCTGGTCGACCTGGTGGAGCTGATGATGTGGTGGATTGTGCTCTCCCCCATCCTGTTGACGGGCAATCTTTAAGCTGATGATCAAGTTGTCCACACCCAAAGAAGCCCTCTCGACACTGAGGACACTCTCCCTAGTGGTTCTTGCCGCACTTGGGGCAAGCTGGATATCTATTCCCGACACTATAGCTATGAGACTGAGTGTTAGATGCTCCTCCCCTCTGATCCTGGCAGGACCAAAAGGTTGGGGCGTTGGCTGAGCTGGGTGTTGGGGCACTCTGCTGCTGTTGCTACTGCTATTGTAGGCGGCTACTACCGCTAGACCTCTGATAGCTATGATCTGAATGGAAAGACCTTCCCCGTTTATTATTTTGCTCCACATCCTTCAGTTTTTCAGCCTCAATCTACTGTTCATAGACAATCAGGCTGGACAGGTCCATATCCCTAATCAGCATCGTTATCCTGCACTCCTTAAGGATCAGGTTTGACACTCTGTTCACAAACTTTAACATGAGAGCCCTTGGCTCAGCTACCATCTCTGGAGTGTACTTAGACATCCTGGTAAACTCGAGAGCATACTCATCCACTGTTCTATTCCCCTGCCTCAAATTCATAAACTCTGCTACCTTGGCTTCTCTAAGCTCCCTCGGGAAAAATATGTCTAGGAAGGCTGTGTTAAACTCCTCCCACTCCACTGGTCCTGCTCCCGCTGGTTGCCCCTCATTCCACTGTTTGTACTAGACCTAGGCTACCCCTTTTAGCTGGTAGGTAGCCAATTCAGCACTCTCAGAGGAGCTGACACCCATAATGTGGTTAATCTTTCGAATCTCATCTATGAACTCTTGGGGGTCCTCCCCCACTTTGGATCACTGAAAAGATGGAGGGTTCATATGGGTGGAGTCCTGCATCCTAGCAGCAGCTGCAGATCCATTGTTGTTGACTGGTATTACTTGCTAGGTCACTTGATTGGTGACTGTTTGAGCGAGCAGCTAGATAGCCGCCCTAACTCCACGGTGGACAATGTGTCATCCTGATGGGCTACTAGGGCTGGTGGGGAAGGTCTGTAGGCATTACTGGCCCTTTTTCCGTTACCGTGTCTGGGAGGCATGATTCACTGAAACGAAACAGAGCACGAGTTAGGACATTTCTGGGACTTAACTTTAATGCACGATAAAGAGTATGAACAAAATAAAGTTTTCCTAATAACATCTCGTAACCTCCTCATCATAAGTGTGGCGCAGTTCACACCAATGAAAAGAACTCTACTCGATGCAGCTTTCAGAAATTCCAAGGATACTCTAAACCTAGTGCTCTGATATAAAGTTTGTCACGCCCCGAGTCTACGCCTTAGATGGAACACGGTACTTGGAGTCACAAGTAACCCCAAGTCAACACTTGGTCTATGATACACTAGAATTCTGAGTAAACATAATAGCGGAAGCTTTAAAATAATAACGTGAAACATTCATGAAAGTAATTCTGAATCACATAGTTTAAAACATCTGAGCAATACTAATAAACTAAAACCACGTTTGTGTCTGAAATCCATCTAACTGAGGAGTTACTGGGACAAGCCCCCGGCTAACTCTAAGTCTAACTGAAATACTTCTTCTACTGGGAGAGAGATCTGAACAAAATCAGCTAACGACACTGGTTCTGAAAACCTGCGACTGTATCATGAAACGATACAACATAAAAGTATGCATCAGCACTTTGAATGTACTGAGTAAACAGGAGAAAACGTAACAGAATATCAAAGACTAAGCTAAAAATGACATGCAATGACGAACTGATATACTAACTGAATAACTGAAATAAACTGAGATGGTCAAGATGACCCTGTCTAATGGTCAAAGACATGCCCTAAGTCTGAAAGTTCTGAGTCTAGGATACTGTACTGAACTAATCTAAGCTGATAGAGCTAAAACTGAACTGAACTGAACTACTTATACTGAGACTGGATTGAGCTAACTAGTGGGAGAGTCCATAACCGATATATAACCACGTGAGCTAGACATGGAGTCCAATGTGTACGCCCCACCAGTAGGACCCAATATACCTTGCCAGGGTATAGAGGCATGAACTGGGTGATCACAAAAGGCTGGGTTCAATCAGTCCAATAAATACTATAACCTATGCTGGAAACGTATTTCTAGGAACCTGGGTGGGCTGGAACCCAAGCCTGCTCAGTGCTAAGTCCTGCTCCCACTGGAATACCTAAGCTGAATTCTAAGCTGATAGCTTGAAATTGGGTACAATACTAGTCAGGGATATATAACTGAAAGTACCCTGAGAGTCTTATCAGACCAGATTCTGAAACTGGATTCTAGACTGGTCACAAACTACTTATCTAGAAACGTCGTAATCGTCTAAGAACAAATTGTAATATGACTGGGGTCCTAAGGCTAGTCAGAGTTGTTTATCTAAAGTGTCATGACAGCCTAGTGAACTAATGAAACTGAGTTCTGAGTCTGATTCTACTAACTGGGAGGTATCACAGACACCTCAAAGAATTCTGTAGTCAAACTGATCAGTTGACAAATTCTGAATAGCATTGAGGAAATTCTACGTTCTAACTAAACTGAACTACTAAGCAGCTAATAGAGAATTCAACTTATTCCAACAACACGGGAATCCACAATATGGAAAAGATTTCAAGAAATAGGGAAACCCCATCCTACAAGCAGTATTATCATTTTCTCATTCGTACCAGGGCTAAAATCATTCTTATCAAGGGAGTAATTACTCAACATCTAAACAATAAGAAATACTAGAAAATCAGCCCCAAATCACACTTCACAAACCATGAGAAATTTAATATATAAATACGTTCCATTCAAAAGCGCAGGGCTTAAATTCACTTTTAGAGGAACATCAATAATTTGGTCAAGAATTGATGGAGATCATAGAAACAATAAGCATGGATATAATTCTATGTGAAATCAACAAAAAAGAGACATGTAATCTCTTCATACTCGAAAGCTCAGGGCTAAGGCTGATAGAGAAACTATAAGAGGGTTTTGGGGGACATAAGGGAAGAACTATTCCCTTGTTGAATTCCCACATACCTGGCTAAGAATTCTCTTAAGGAGGAAACTTGAATTTCTGAGAAGAATGAAGAATCCTGGACCTTACTTTGAAAGTTCTTGAGAGAACTCTTCGATGTTTTTCTGAGAATAAACGTGGAGAATGAGGGGAGAGGCCGTTCATACCCACTAATAAGTCTGAAATTACATATAAAATAACGTAGTTTAAAGTTTAGGAGGGTAGGAAATTTCTAAACGACCCTTGGAAAATCGAAGGGAAAAACTGGTTGTCAGTCCTCACAGGTGACCTAACTGACCATGACTCATGGTCACACTCATTGAGTACAATGTCTAGAAATCGCTGTTGGTCACGATGGACCTAGTGAGTCTTGTTGAGTGACCACGAGTCGTGCTCACCTATCGTGGACCACACTATCCAAAACCCTAAAGTTCCCCACAGGTGACACCAAGACTCGTGGTCACACATAACGAGTCATGGTGAGGACTCGTGGGGTACACTGCCTCACACCTTAACTTCTGACCCAAGCCTGACCATGAGGCACCTAACGAGTCATGATGGAGGATCAGAACTCGTGGTGACACTCGTTAGGCATACTGACACCACCTTTCCATTTCTCAATCCCCCTTCCCACGACTGACCTAACGAGTCATTAGGTCTCATAACGAATCGTTAGGTGAGTAGTTTTGAGGCATTTCTGTAGATTCCTAAATTTTCTTATTTAAGTCCAAGATCTAGTCTTTGAGTTTTCGGGGCATTACAATATCACACCCCAAAAGTCCCTATGACCAGACCCAAGGGTTGAAATGGTGAAAGTAGGAAAATCTGCAGTAGGTCACAGAACAAGTCATCTAGTGACTCGTGGTGTGACCTAACAGGTTGTTAAATGACCCATTAAATGGTTCCAAGTTTGGGAATAAAATTCCCATCAGCCAGTGATGACGGATGAGACGACGAGTCGTTATGACTCCCCACGAGTTGTGGTGCCACCTTACAAGTCATTGGGTGTCTCGTTGGTTGGGAAGAATGCTTTAAAACCTTAGGATTTATAGAGTCAAGACGAGTCATTAAGAGACCCGTTAGTTGTGATGACGAGTCGTTGGACGACCCGTCAAGTGGATAGTGGTGGAGTAAGGGTTGATTTCCAGTGTTCCCAATGATTAAGTGAAATGAGCCATCGTGTCCCTAAAGACTCGTCAAGTTTCCCTGGGGTGAGAAGGATTCGAGAATGAGAAGAGACTGTCAATGGCAACGGGTTAGGGGATGACCCATGGTGTTTCCAAATGATTTGTCCAGTCCCTCATTAGGACTGGCGGTATCCATTTTCCTATCAAATCAGTAAGGGTGTTTTCATAATTCCTAAGCTTCTGACTTCCTAAGGATGTCATTTTAGGCCCTGAAAGGAGTGTTTTAAGAGGTTTTAGTCTTTTCTAAGTCATTAGACTCCCATGCATGCAAGATATTGAGATTCCCCTTCAAGATCAAGCTAGAATTCTCCCAATTTCTTTCCCAATCCTTTTGTCCTTTCAAGGCTAGTTTAGAGATTAGATTACCCCAATATGTAGGGTTATGAATGAGGGTTTCCATCCACCCTCATTTCCATATTTCCCCTCAAGTTCACGAATTCAAGTTTTAAATCAAGTGTATTAATTTCTAGGGTTTTAACCCAATTTTATGAAATTATTTATGATATGTTTATGGGTCAATCCCTTCATGTTCTAATGTATATTTGAAGTCTAATGGGCAGATCCTACACCCAAATTGATTATAAATTCATGATTTCAAGTTGTTAGAAATTATTCCTATTATTCAATTTTATGAAAAATTCAAGCTTATGATTCATGATTTCAAGTATGATAAGATATCTAGCATGCATGAATGTTTATGAACTCTTCACTTATGATTCCATGATTTTGACTTATGAAATCTATTTCAAGTATGCATGATTTTATGACTTGGGAAATCTCATGCAAGTTAAGTATGCTTATTATGTTATTAGCCAAGGCTAACAAGACTAGTTTATGACATGATTTGGAGTCAAGACTCCCAATGCAGTTTATGATATAAATTGGAGTCAAGACTCCCATTGTTCATATTAAAGCTATATTTTTAGATTATGATTATATGAGCAATATACATGTTTTGAGAGTAGTGTCTAGCACCGAGTAGGCTAGCGGTTCAGAGGATCCCTGGTCTCATAAACTACATATCAATGTAGGTATATATTTTAGACCTTTCAAGAGAGTGCTTCCCCCACCCGAGGGCACACCATGATATCATACCGTATTCATCCTTTGCCCTGACAAGGCTTAGGATGGCTCTCCTCCACGCGGGCAAGACGTGGTATCATCATGCGCTCATACATGGTAGTTGTTGGCTATGAAGAGTCTCCCATTGTTCCTCATCTCTTCAATTATTTATGTACATATATTATGATAGAACGTTTTACAACAGATTTGACCCAATGATTAGTTTGTGAGCTTTTACTTACGATTTCAGCTATGACAAGTCATATGATTTCTATTTCTAAATCTTAGGTCATTATGTTTAGTTATGTTAACCAGCTTATGATTATGAATGTTTCAGATACAGCATAGCATGCAGTTCCTACTCTAATGATCTTTCGATTTACAAGTATGTTTTTAACTAATGATTTATTAAGCATGTTTACTTCCTTACATACTCATTACATTTCAAGTACTGATTGTATACTCTATGATATATCATTTCAAGATATAGGTTTAGGTGATCCAGCTCACTGTCGCCGATAGTTCGCCCCCATCGCAGCCTAATTTAGCCCTGCTTTGGGTGAGACCTTATCATCTAAGGACATCTATCAGTTCAATTTAGTTTTGTCAGTTTTATTTCCATCTTGGACATAGCTGGGGTGTTTGTCCCAGCATCTTATCAAATAGTAGAGGCTTTTTAGACATTGACTAATATGTTCAGCTTTGAGATTTAGCATTGTGTTGTTATCCTTTGAGATACATTTATGTTATCCATACTTTCACTAATTCATGTTTAAGATATCAGTTTCCACTTTAGTTTATTCTCTTGAGTTGCTAAGCACATGTCATGGGTTGATTTAGAGCCATCTGTGGTTTTATGTCCCGTATCTCGATCTGAGGTCCCAGCTTGGGTCATGACACATAGAGACACCACATCTGACTTGATTGAGCTAGATATGGTGGACTTTTATGTTATTCTAGGTATAGATTGGCTATATTCCTGTTATGCCACAATTAATTGTAGGACCCCACATAGTAGAGTTCCAGTTTCCAAATGAGCAAGTCTTATTTTGGGAAGGTAGTCCCGTCATGCCTAAGGGTCACTTGATTTGATATCTTAAGGCCAAAAAGTTCATGTCTAAGTGGTGTGGCTACCATTTAGTAAGAGTGAAAGACTATGATGCTGAGGCACTAACCCTTCAGCCAGTCCTACTATTAATGAGTTTCCTAAGGGCTTCTGTGATAATTTTCTAGGAGTCCCTCCAGATAAGAAAATATATTTTGGAATCAATGTTCTTCCTAATACTATGATATCCCAAAAGTGCCTAAGACTAGACTATGGATTTGAAATCAAAAGTTGTAGAAAAATCTAAAAATTTTCTCAAAACTAGTCGTGGTATGGGTCATTAGTGGGCCTAAAAACCGGTCATTGGGTGGATGGTCTTGGGAAATGAAGGCTGGCATGGATCATGTAAGTCTGTCCGTCGGGAGGAAGTCTAGAAGATGAGCAGTAGTGGTAACATCCAAAAATGACGAGTCGTTGGGACTAGCAACGACTCATCCTAACCAGTCGTTGTTAGGGACTTAAGTTGGAATCTAGCAGGCTAACGGGAGGCAGTAACGGGTCGTCGTTTGGAGTAACGACCCATTCTGTCGAGTCGTTGTATCAAGATCAAAGAAGTTAAAAAGTGATGGACGAAGTAATGGACAGATATCACGAGTCGTGGTATCAAGGAACAACCCATTGGATCAGTCGTGGTCACTAGCATCGAAGAATTTCCAAGTTTTTCATTAAGAGTATTTTCGTCATTCCTAAGCCCTAGGGTCCTAAACTACGTTGTTTTAAGCTCGGAATAGAGTTTTTTAAGAGGGGTAAGTTCATTCTAGGCTTATTCACATCCATGCATGCAAGTCTATAAGTTCTTAAGGGAGATCAAGCCTAAATTCCTCAAGTTTTTCCTAAAATTTTCATTGGGCAATCAAGGAAGTTGTGAAATCAGATCTCTTCAAGTATGTAGGGTTATGAATGGGAGTAATTATCCACACCCATGCCCAATCCTCTCTCAATTCATGAAAATTTTAATTGATGAATCTATGGGGTTCTTACTCTATGTGTGAATTCTCTAAGTTTCAATCATGAGTGTGATCCAAGCATGTTTCTAATGTTGAATTATGATTAATTGGCATATTTTACAATATTTTCAATTATCAATTATGATTTCAAGTTTTATAAATTGTGATGCCCATCCATGAAAGTTGGGATCTATGAAATATGTTTTCAAGCATGATGAAATGTTTATGAAGAATGTATGATTTCGAATTACCCATGTATATATTCATTTTTTCAAATGATCAATTCTATGTCAAGCATGTTTAAGTATTGGGCAAGCCCATATGATAATGTATGTTTTCATGAATTTATCTAAACTTCATGTATTAGCTTACCACATGGATTTTGGAGTCTAGACACCCACTATTTTCAGCTTGTGGTATGGTTTGAGCCAAGGCTCCTCATGTTATGATTTCAGATTTATGTATATATGTTATGAGTCAGCTTCGTCATTAGATGATGATTCAGCTTCATTGAAAAAAGATGGAGAGCATATGCATATTTTTGGGAGTAGTGTATAGCACCGAGTAGGCTAAGGTCAGTCAACCCTATGCCTCAGAACTACGCACCAACATAGGTATGTTCAGATTATTTGAGACCTCCCTTTTGAGCTTCCCCTACCCCAAGGGGCCTCGAGCTTGATATAGATATCATGGTAGTGTCCTTAGCCATGGCAAAGCTTTGGACGACTCTGCCCACTTAAGTCTGATAGTCGGGACCATGTAAGCTTTATCATGGTAATGTCGGTGATATGAAGAGTCTTCCATTGTTCCTCATGATTTCAATTATGCAAGTTCATCAGTCATGATATTATGTTTTCAATAGGTTTGACCCAATGTTCAGTTTTACTTATGATATTCAGTTTTCAATTTTAGGTCATTCAATTCAGTTATGATGTTCAGTTATGTTTAGATCATGATTTCAGAAAATAGCATGCATGTCCTACTCTTAGAATCTTATCTTCATTATGTTTTATACTATGCATGATTTATGATCTTACTTACTTAGCGGTTTTACTTACCTTACATACTCGATACATTCCACATACTGATCACATACTCTATACTGTATCATTTCATGATACATGCTAGTCCTGTAACTTATCCATTATCAGCTAGAGTTGGTGAGTCCTCATCTTCCGAGGGCCCTTCTTTTCAATTGTATTCATTACTATCAGTTTTAGATTTTAGTGAGTTAGTTGGGGTCTTTTCCCATCAACTCATTAGTATGTAGAGTCTTTTCAAACATAGAATGTAATCAGCTTCGGTCTTGAATTATGTATTCCGATGTTATGAGATTATCAGACTTCCACTATCTTATTTATGTTGATATTCTGCTTTATTATGATTGAGTTAGATGATATGTTCATGTCACGGGTCAACTTGATGCCTCTCGGGTTTTCTTGTACAATGTCTCGATCCGGGCCTATGTTCGGTTCGTGACAAATACTCAGCCTATCTCTATTCCGCCATATAAAATGGATCCAACCGGGTTTAAATAGTTAAAAGATATTCTTGATAAGGGTTTCATTCGCCCCAGTATTTCATCTTGGGGTGCTCCAGTCCTCTACATACGTAAGAAAGATGGTACCCGTAGAATGTGTATAGATTATAGACAATTTAACTTGGTCACCATAAAGAATAAGTATCCCCTTCCTAGAATCTATGACTTATTTGACCATATTTAGGGTGCCAAATGTTTCTCCAAGATAGATCTCAGATCAGGGTATCATCAGTTGAAGGTGAAAGAATGTGATATCCCCAGGACAACTTTTTGAATCTGATATGGCCATTTTGAGTTTGTGGTTATGTCCTTTGGTTTGACTACATTCCTACAACATTCATGGATCTCATTAACAGAGTATTTAAGCCATATTTAGACATGTCTCTTATTGTGTTCATTGATGACATCTTGGTATTGCAAAAGTGAGGAGGAGAATGCTAGTCACCTCAGAGTAGTCCTACTGACACTTAAGAATAAGGAGTTATTTTCCAAGTTCTCCAAATGTAAATTTTGGTTGATGTCAATGGATTTCTTAGGACATATCATCTATAATGAGGGTATTAAGGTTGATTCTCAAAAGATTGAGGTTGTGAAGAGTTGGCCTGGACCTACCACCCCAACTGATATCAGGAGCTTCTTGGGTTTAGCTGGTTACTAGAGAAGGTTTGTAGAAGGATTTTCAACTATTGCTTCTCCTTTAACTAAGTTTACCTAAAAGAAGGTTAAATTTCAATAGTCTAAAGCTTATGAGAAGAGCTTTCAGGAATTGAAGGCTCGGCTGACTACTGCTCTAGTGTTGACCCTACCAGAGGGTACGAATGGTTTTGTTGTATATTGAGATGCCTCCAGGATAGGCATTGGTTGTGTATTGATGCAAAATAACAACACCATATCTTATGCCTCCAGAAAACTTAGGGTTCATGAGAAGAATTATCTGACTCGTGATTTTGAGTTGGCATGTAGTATTTGCATTGAAGATTTGGTGTCACTATCTCTAAGATGCACATGTTGATGTGTTCACAGACCACAAGAGCCTGTAGTATGTGTTTAGCCAAAAGGATTTCAATCTTAGATAGAGAAGGTGGCTTAAGTTTCTCAAGGATTATGATATGAGTATTTTCTACTATCCAGATAAAGCTAATGTAGTTGCTAATTCTCTTAATAGGATTTCTATAGGAAGCACAATCCACGTAGAGGAAGAGAAGAGGGAACTAGCCAAGGATGCGAATAGGCTCTCATGCTTGGGAGTTCATCGTTTAGACTCAGAGGAAGGTAATGTGTTGGTTAAAAGAGAGGCCAAATCATCTCTAGTAGAAGAAGTTAAGGAAAAGCAGGATAGAGGTCCCGTCTTGCTCCAGTTAAAGGAGGATGTCCACAAGCAGAAGGTGTTGGTTTTCGCTCAAGGGGGAGATGGTTTCCTGAGGTATCAAAGTAGATTATGTGTCCTGAATGTAAATGGTCTTAGAGATAGAACCATGACAGAAGCACACAACTCCAGATATTCAATTGACCCAGGTTCCACCAAGATGTACCATGACTTAAGAGAAGTCTATTGGTGGAATGGTATGAAGAGGGACATACCAGATTTTGTTACTAAGTGTTTAAATTGTCAACAAGTCAAGGTTGAGCACCAAAGGCCATGTGGTGTTGCTAAAAATATAGCACTTCCCAAGTGGAAGTGGGAGATGATCAATATGGACTTTATCACATGTCTACCTAGATCCCACAAATAGCATGAATCTATTTGGGTGATTGTAGATCGAATGACTAAGTTAGCTCACTTCTTAGCGGTTAAACTACAGACCCAGCTGAGGATATTACTAATTTGTACTTTAGGGAAGTGGTGAGACTCCATAAAGTGCCATTATCCATCGTTGAAGATAGAGGTACTCAGTTTATTGCTCATTTCAGAAAATTATTTCAGAGAGGTTTGGGTTCAAAGGTGAACCTTAGTATAGCTTTTCACCTACAGAAAGATGGTTAGGCAGATCATACTATTCAAAACCTAGAGGATATGTTAAGGGAATGTGTTATTGATTTCAAGGGAAATTGGGATGACCATTTGTCTCTCATAGAGTTTGCATATAATAATAGTTATCACTCGAGTATTCAAATAGCTCTCTATGAGGCTATTCATAAGCAGAGGTATAGATCTTCGATTTGTTGGTTTGAACTTGGTGAAATAGAGTTGATTGGGCCAGACTTAGTGCAATAAGCTATGGAGAAGGTCAATATCATATAGAAAAGATTGAAGACTACGTAGAGTCGCCAAAAATCTTATATCGATGTTAGGCAGAGAGAGTTAGAGTTCGAGGTGGATGATTGGGTTTACCTGAAGCTTTCACCCATGAAGGGTGTTATAAGGTTTGGAAATAAAGAGAAGCTATAGTCCTTGCTATATTGGTCCATATCAAATTTCTAAAAGAGTTGGTAAGGTAGCATATGAGTTGGAGCTACTGGCTAAGTTTGCATTAGTCCATCCAGTTTTCCACATCTCTATGCTTAAGAAGTGTGTGGATACCCAACATTCATTGTGCCTATGGAAAGTGTTGGAGTTAATGATAACTTTTCATATGAAGAGATTCTAGTTGAGATTCTAAATGGCAGATTCATAAGTTAAGTAACAAAGAGGTTGCTTCTATGAAAGTGCTATGGAGGAATCAGCTTATTGAGGGAGCTACTTAGGAAGTTGAAGCAAATATAATGGAAAAGTACACCCCCACCTATTCCCTCCTTTTCCAAAGTAATCGTGAGGTAATAGTTTCCTCTTGTAGCATTCTTATTGGTTTTATGTTCCATTCTGTTGTAATTAATTTCCTTAGTATAATTTTGTGTTGCATAAGTTATGTGTGAGTATTTTACTTAGATCAATTGTTGCCTAAGCCTAAGTGCAGTTTTCATTCAAGAATGATCTCAAGGGGGAGATAATGCAACACCCCGCATCCCAAAATGGCTTTCCGTTAACAAGGGACAAAAGTATCCAGGTTCGAAGCATGTTCCCCATCCAATGCCAAAAGTGACTTCCCGTCAAAGGGTCGACGGCTCGTCACTCTGTCCGTCAAGTCACCCTAAACTCCATGTCCATCTATTTAAGGATGAAAGTAGAGATGAGGTCTCATCATCTTAGTCGTCAAAAGGCCATAAATTTTTGGCCCTTCTGCTTAAGGGTGACAGAGGAGACGACGGACCATCGGGCAGGTGATGGCCTGTCACGTCGACCGTCAGACGAGCAGCGAGACCAGATCGTAGATTTGCAGGATGGGATTCTAGGGTCTTTGGAAATTTTCATACTTTAATTACCTAAACCTGAACATTTTGGAATTCACAAAGGGGTTATTTAAAGATTCTAAAAGCCTAAAATATTCATTCCTCCCCATTCCAAAGTAGAATCAAGGATTAAAGCTCTCAAAGGAAAAGGTACGGAATTCATCTTCTTCAACCAAGGGTTTTAAATCTTGAGTCTAAATTCTAATTTCTAGGTATGTAAGGCTAACCTAAGTGAGGCATTCTAATCTTGCTCATGTCCTAAATTAATTATTGAGATTGTTGAGAGTAAGGCTAGGGTTTATTGTTCAATTGATGATCTTCTCCCCTATCTGTATGTGTCGAATTGCCTTCATTGAGTTTTTCACATTGAGTTGATTATTGATATCCTTGATTGTTGATTATATTCCCTCTCCATTGTATTGTTTATTACCCTCTCTTGATTTCTCATTGTTAATTGTTGATTGATGAGTTTATTCATATCTCTTGTCCCATGAACCCAATTGCATGAAAGCATGATGTTAAGAAGCATAGTTTTGAAGCATATGTTTTGAAGTAAATGCATTGTTTTCATAAATATTGAGTATATTTTCAAGAGAGTATGCATAAATAGGTTTTGAGCATAAGGACGTATTTTTTCATGATTTTCAAAAGCTTAAGTAGAAGTCATGTTTTTGAAACTCATGAGATGTTTGGAGCCTAGAAGCTCCCAAGTTTTAAAGAGATGTTTTGATCCAAGGCTCACGAGTAAAGTTTATTGATATTTAAAGAATGTTTTGAGCGAGAGGCTCGTAACCAAAGTTTAAAGAGACTTTTAGAGAAAGTCTCTAATAATGATTATAAATATTCATTATATCTATAGCTAAAGTGCTTTATAATGATGTCTTTGAGTTGCCTAAATAAGGGCATACGAACATGACCATAATGATTTGGGAGGAGTATTTAGCACTGAGTTGGGTGAAAGGGTTCAGAAAACCTGTAAGCCCCATAACTACGTAGCCAGCGTAGGATAGGATCATGTCATTGGTTCAGAAAACTCCTCAAAGATAGTCCCTAGAAAGGATTTTGATTGCTATGGATCCAAGATTGTGATTATTGTCTGCCCTGACAAGGCTTTAAACTGCTCTACCAACTTGAGCGAGATAATTGGGCATCATGTGCTCATTCATGATGATGCTAGTTTTGAGAAACTCCCACACAACTGATAACGCTCAAATCAAACCTCTTACTGAAGTGAGAAGCGGACGTTATCAATAAAGAACCCAACTAGAGGTTGGGGTCGAACCCACAGTGAATAGGAAAAACTAGATTATAGCCGGTAATCGAACTTGTGAGGTAGTTACTTCAAAATAGGGGAATTCTAAAAGAAATCAATAATAAAAACAAATATAAAAATTCTGATGTTGAGTCAATATTAAAGGATAACTAGGGTTTGTGTTCCCCATGGGTTCATAACTGCTTTGGGTATACACTCGTGATTATCACCAATACTTACTTATAGAACTGATAACTTAGGTTCATTCAAACAACTGACCAGGCCCTATTGAATAACTATACTTAATCACTCGACCAAGTCTCATGAGCGGTTTCAATCTATCCGTTATCTCTAAGTTCTAGATTTAACTATCCTGCGACCACAACTCAAGTTAATACAATGATTATCAAAATCAAGGCTCTATTGTAATTCTCTTTTCCTAATCGCTACCTCTTCGACCAAAGCAAGTAAAGAATTCGGGCAAGTCCTAACATTGCACACCGTTAAGAAACGTTTAAGCATGAAGATAATTCCAATATAAGTATTTGTATTGGTTTTAAAATCACTCTGTGTAACCCTAGCTTGTTAATCTACCATGGTTCCCACAACCCTAGCTATGGAGGTTTTAGCCTCTCATAGTTGTAAGGTTGTGAATTGTATTCATGATTAAAAACATAAATCAATACTTACAAGAATGAATGAGATTAACACTTTAATTATTCAACAAAATCTTGAAGAACAAGTAGCAAGAACAGGAAAATTTTAAAAAAAGTTGATCACAAGTTGAATTAACTCAATTCCCTTACAAATCTCTTCTCTCCTTGTCTTTTCGTGTCTTTCTTACTTGTCTACAATTGTCTCCAGAAAAATAAAACCTAAAACATATTTATACAGACAAAAAAATCCTTTTCCTAGGCAAACTGGATGAATTTCCATATCTGGTGCTGCAGTCGTCACGAGCCATGTTACGATCCGTAGCATCATCCTACGACCCGTAGCTTCCTATCGTCCTTGCATTGTTGGCTGAATTTTGGCTAAGTGTTGGATCCAGGTATGATATGTACCTCCATCATACAACTCGTACTGAGCTCCCGTGGTTTGATTCTGAAACTTTGGAATTCTTCTGAAATTCATCACGACCGTCATGGTACGACTCGTACCTTCTTCCCACGAGTCGTACTATCTTTCCATAGCAGGAGTCAACACCTTATGCAAATTTTCTGGATCTTGTCACAATTTCATCACCACGACTCGTACCGCTTGGTATGACCCGCACTGAGACTCGTACATTGCATCTCTTCAACATAGCCTTCTGCAGCTTTTCACGACCATCAGTACGACTCGTAGGTCCTTCCTACGGCTCGTACTGTGGTCCGCAATCTGAGCATATTTTGCATCTTTTCAGGCTTTCTTTTTCAATTTTCAGATTCAACACTAATTTATCCTGCAACCAAAGGAAAAGTGCCTTATATCCACATAAACACACCTAAGGCCATGCTATTTTCTTAGTTTTGAGCGTTGAAAGTGCTGTAAATTCGCAACACATCAACACCCTCAACTTAAGACTTTTGCATGTCCTCAGGAAAAGAAAAGAAAAACTAAAACACGACTCTCAACTAGAAAATAGACTTAAGATACTACAGCCAATACTCAAACAAACTTGCACTTTCTATACAAACTCTATTAACCCTTTCTCATGGAACAACATCAGCTAATGTATTACAAGCAACCTCAAAACATCATAAATAGGGATCAAAACATGGCATTCATCTATCAACAGGACAATCAATTCATCACCAATATTTTCCACACAGGCCAATGGTAAAAGCAAACATAATCCATGTACCCTCACACAAATGAAGTCCCCACTCAGATATGAGATGTCAAATATAATATGGGACTAAACAAGTAAGGCNGTGAGTTTTCAACTTTTTTCAGCATTTTCAAATTTCCTTTGGCTTTCTTTTTCAAGATTTTCAGCATTTTTCATCTCTTCTTTTCATCATCTCACCACACTTCATTCTTCACCGTTATTTTTTTATTTTCTTTTCTTTTCCTTTTTTCCATTCCCACCTTTACGCACCCCTACTCTAGCCACCCTCAACTTAAGCATTTTTCTTATGTTGAGGTTCACAATATCCAGGGAAGGACTAGGGCCAAAATAGGTTCATTACAAAAAAATTAGTACGGCTAATCGGTAAATCAGAGAAACCATGGTCTATTAAGGGTCAAACTTGGGATCAAGGGATTCATGCAACTTTTGGTAGGGTAATATAGGATAAAAGTGAGCAAAACAAAAAAATGGCCTATAATCATATCCTAATCAACCATCCTTAGCCTATGCATAGACCAACTAGGAAAGTTCTAGATCTTCAACACAATACCGAACTGACTACTATACCTCACTCACACATGGTACATGAACTATTGTCACCTCATCTATCTGGTTTATACATGGCTTAATAAAACTACTCATGTTGACAAACTAAATGACATCAAAAGATCCACAGCAATCATGCATGTTGCCACAAATACATAGCTAATGCATCAAAAATCCTACACATATTGGTTCTAATAGATAGCATGCCTAAGCGAAAAGAAGCAAGGCAAGGAAAACCCTCAGACAAACTAAAAATCTCAAAAATCACAAGTACACCCCCTCCCCCTTTTCGAAAAGTAAGCTTCATCCCCGAAGAATCATTTAGAAGAGCATAGGGAAGAGAACATACCTGTGGCACACTAGGCGCTCATGTCATCTCGCGGAGGTGGTACCTCCGCTGTAGTAGTGGTGCTAGCAGTGGCAGGCGCGCTCAATTGTGTGTCAAAAGGGGTAGTGCTCCCCCCTCAGTAGTCGTGGACGCTTGGACGGCCTCTAAAATTGTCGGGCCTAAATGTGGCTCTCCCGAAGGGTCATGGCCACGGGAAAGCTCGGGCTGAGGTATGGTGGAGCTGCCTGCTCCTCTAGCTCTCTCATGCAGCTCAGAAATATGCGTGTCATGAGTTCGCATGCTCTCTGCTCTAGCTTGCGCTCTTTTCTCTCCTTCTTTCTCTTATTTCTCAAACTTTCCTCACTAGCCTCCTCAGCAGCTCTCTTCTTACCTTTATCAACAGTTGTGGTCGGCTCCCAATATGCCACCAAATCAATGTCCTCGTCAAGATCGACATCTAGGTCCGGAAGAGTGAGGGATGCTAAAACTGTTGGTTTTCGTGATGACAACTCAACTACTTAGCTCTGAAGAGCCCCCAACTCTGCATGGATACTACTAGTATCTATCTGCTTCGCCATCTTCACATTGAATCGGCTCTCAAAACTATCTAGGCGAGCATGTAGAGCTTGTGCTGTTGCCTCTTTCTCTAACTTGACCCATGGTTTTACATTGTCCATCATCACCTGAATCTTTCGCTCCGCCATGGTAAATCATTTTGCTAGCTTTTGGAGGAAATCCTGTGGTACCAAAGTATATCCTGCTGGTGTATGGGCTTGCATGCTGGGAGTGGTGCAGCTGAGGTGTTGGGAGCTGACTCTGAATGACCGGTGTCTCACTTTGCTCCTGCGTAATGGGGACATTCACCTGTGCATCCCCTGCTAGCTGGGCTGCTAGGATAGTTGTGGAAATTCTGGATCTGCTTACTGGATTCATCTCATCCCAGATAAGGCCTATATCGGCAATCCTTTGGCTTCCAATCAACCGCTTGTCACCCCGTGGAAATTCTGCCTCCACACATATTTTGAAAACAAGACTTAGGAATGGGATAGTAGTACTTACTCCCACCGCCCGGTCTCATATCTCATCCTCTATGATCCTCAGAATATTGATGGGGTAACGAGACATGAGGCATGCAACCAAAGCCGCTCTGTCAGCACTCAGTGTGTTGTCGTTGACCGTAGGTGCTAACTGATGGCGCACTAGTGTCCAGCAGGCTTTTGCAATGAATTTCAATGAATTCTTGGTCACCTGCTTTCCACCTGTAACATGTTCAGCTTCATCTTTGTTCTCAAAAATCACCCCTGCTAGCTATTGCAGCTGTCTCTATTGCTCCAGCATACCCAGGGATCTAATCTGCTTCATTGCCTCCACCCTATAATCATACTCTGGCATCATCCTAGTAGGCACGAATTGTGGGTCGTACAACAATTGAGCAAAGGTCCGCTCGAATATATCAATTTCTCAACTTCTGACCATAACACTCTCCAGATGAGGCTGGTCTTTTATCTTCTGCCCTTCCTTTTCCTTTACCTCCATGGTGGCCAAGTAGTTGGCATAGAACTCCCGAACTATGTCTTCTGTGTACTGTGTTGGAGACTTGGCCATCCACTCAAAACCATAGAAGGTAAAAATCCGCTTTATCTCCTCAACTTCGTTCAGTAAGGTTATGAGGATCCGCGGCTCTTCTTGGATGCTTCTCCTTGGCTTATTCTTGGCGGTGAGAGAGATGCCCTGCTCATAAATTTTTTTAGCTCCTGGCACCCTCCACCAGATTGTACAGCTTGCCCTAGTTGGGGTATTCTCTTGTGCAACAATAGGAGCCTCCTCCTCTGACTCTTCACTACCACTTTCTGCTCCACTTTGGGTCTCCCCTGACCCTTCTTCAGCATTAGAGTCACTTCCTGACTTTTGTTGTTCCTCTCTGACTCCCTCCTCAGACTAGGGAGCTTGAGCGGATGTAGTCGTGGTTGCTTTAGCTTGTGCCTTTACTCTCGCCCTAGTGGTTCTAGTTCCATCGATGTCCGAGGTGTCTACTTGATACTCCTCAATTGAACCACTAGGTGAGTCTCCTGCCTTGTCAGACTCCGAGTCAGCTGGTTCATTAATCAGTCTCCTTTGGGATTTTGTTTTATCTGCCCTACGTTTGTAAATCATTGTACCTGTAGAGAAATAAGTTAGCATTCCGTTTTTGAAAAAGAAGAATTAGAAAGGATATATTCTGAATTTCATCATGGGTCCTCACTACGGTTCATACCATGAAGGTACGACTCGTGAGAAGTCCCAGAGTTGCAACATTTTTCAGTACGACTCGCAGATACGATTCGTACCATAAAGGTACCATCCGTACTACAATTCGTTTGATGAAGCCCGACATTGCTATTTTTTTGAATTTTTCCACGACTCATGGTACGATCCATAGGTCGATTCCATGAGTCGTAAGAAGGACATTTTTCTGCGACCATGTTCAGTTTGGTGGTACGAGTGCTCAGTACGACTCATAGTGGCAACCTATGGTCTGTACTATGCCTCATACCCCTTCAGAATTTTCTTTTCTTAGTTTGCAAGGGTTCTTTTTCAATTTTCAGGGTACTCAGATTTCCCCCCAGGTCCAGGCACATCATTGACTCAATTTAACCCAAGCCCAATCCTCCCTTTTTGAMCTACTWCCCSTWACTCATTAMKMTTCAAAACCTMAGTTCATCAAGAAYTTAGCATTTCTTTAGTMTAMGAAGMACATTATACAACACCCTRATCATTGTCTATTTTCAAAATCAAGTTTCGAGCCTAGTGACTTACTCACRGGGGTTTTGACACCATCAATCTCATTATACGACTCTTRGCAATKKTTAACACAATAAACTTACTTGATTGATGCTTCATCAATTGTGAATGACCGAATAGGGTTTTCAGATCTTGGGTCGAGCAAGATTTTGGGTTGATTTTCTTTAGTGGTGTTGAGTTACAGGTAGGAGAAGTGGGTCTGAGTCGTGCTTTTGAGTGTTTAAATGTGGGAAAGGGTGTTTATGGGGTTTAAATAAGTGAGAAAATTTTAAAAAATTTTGGGCTAGTCGGGTAAGATTGCCAGTTTTAACCCGTCATGACTCATTCCACGAGTCGTAGAAAGTACCTACGGCTCGTCTCTTGGACTTATATGCAACCCTTTTTGAAGTAAACTTACCTAGCGACCTACGAATGCATCCTACGACTCGTACCATCAAGGTACGGTCTGTAGGGTGAATCGTAGGTCAGAGCTTGGGATTATTGTTTTTCTGAACCTCACCACGACTTCTGCTACGGCTCGTAGGATCTTATCACGGGTCATACTGAGAGCCATAGCAGCTGATGTTTCAGCCTTCTGTTTTTAATTTTCCCTGCACACTGAGCATACATTAGTTCAATAACTTGGGTTGCCTCCCAACAAGCGTTTGATTTAATATTGCAACACGACAGAGGTAGCCTGGTTACTCAGACTTCACCAATCTACCGCTTTGGTTGCCTCCCAAAAAGCGCCTGATTTAACGTCACGGCATGACGTAAATATCTTGACTACTTAGAATTTGTCAAGTGATTAATACTCATCCTCCAGTGCTGAGATCACACTAAATTCCTTGGGTTGCTTCATTCTCTTGCAGGTGTTGAATGTGACCTCTTCTTGATTCAGCCTAAACTTAAATAGGCCAGCTTCCACATCTACTAGAGCCCTTCCAGTAGCAATGAATGGTCGCCCAAAAATGATGGGGACCTCATAATCAACCTCGCAATCCAAAATCACGAAGTCTGCTGGGAATATAAATTTATCTACCTTGACAAACACATCGATCAGGATGCCCACCGGCTTCTTAACTATTCTGTCGGCCATCAATAGCCGCATGCTGGTCGGTGTGGGGGCTCCCAATCCTAATTTATTGAACACAGCCAAGGGCATAAAATTTATTCTAGCTCCCAGATCACAGAGTGCCCTTGCGAAATTGACATTGTCAATCATACATGGTTTAGTGAAGGCACCTGGGTCTTCCTTTTTCTGTGCTAGGACCCTTGTAGCTATGGCACTGCAGTGACACACATTGTCAACGGGCTCATAGCTCACAGATCTCTTCTTTGTCACCAGGTCCTTCATAAACTTTGCATATCCTGGAATCTGCTCTAACGCTTCGACCAATGGTATGTTCACAGACAGTTGCTTAAGCATTGAAAGGAATTTCTGAAACCTACCATTCTCCACCTTCTTCTTCATCCTTTGGGAAATGGTGGTGGTGGTCGTGGGATAGCTTTATGCACTTGTGTTGCCCCTTTATCCATGTCAAGTTCCTTCTCACCTCTAGGGGCCTCTTGCAGCTCACCATTTTCTCTCTCAGCACTTGTATCATCAACCTCTATTATGCTCTCTTTCTTCCGCTCAACTTCAACTGAAAACGGGGGATCAACTGTGGTTTTACCACTCCTAGTCATCACCGCCATACAATGTGCATCGTTCTTTGGATTTTAGACAGCGTTGCTAGGTAGTGTACCCTTTTTTCTAGGATTCATTGATGCTTACAGTTGCCCAAGTTGATGCTCAATCAGCTTGATGGCAGTAGCATGAGATTCCACTTTCTAACCCATACTTTACAAGTCACCTCGGATCTCCTTCAGCAAATCATTAGTGGACCTCACCTTCTTCAACATCTCAGCCATCATGCTTTCCAACTTTGATTGCCCAGCCTCCCCTTCTCATGCATTAGGAGGCACATAGAATCCAGCTCGGTCATAGCGGTATCCATCATTTCGCCTCCAATCTCCTTCACGCTCACGACCTCGGCTCTTGTCTCTGAACCCGTTTTTGTTGTAGTTGTCTCTATACTGGTTCTGACCTTGATTTCCAAAAGCTTGGCGCCAATTGTCTTGTCTAGATGCTTGGGCGTTGGTTCAGAAACCCGCCACCTGTCTATCCAAGAAGTTGGCCTCCTCCTCAGAATTAGAGTGACCACCTCCTGGCTCCCTTCCTTGAATACCCACTGCATTAACCTGTTTGGCTCCAACTCCCATAATATGCTTTGCCAGCAAGTCCAATGATGTGCCCATAAGAGCCAACTCCTGGTCGCGCTCTTCTTCTTTTCTTCGTTGGTCTGCAGTCAAACCAACAGCATATGTGCCTGCCACTGCATCAGCCTCCCTCATATGGCAGGCCCTGTTTGTCTTAGTCACCCTGTCAAGAATGGTGGCAGCTTTCTCCCAGGTGTGACTCATCAATGCTCCTCCAGCCACCGCGTCTGCTACAACTTTGGTTCTATTGTTTAGAGACCTATAAAAAATTTCCAACAAACTATCATCTGGGATTTTGTGGTTAGGGCATTTTGTCAACTTCTTTTTGAATCTCAACCAAGTTTCATGAAGTGCCTCAGTTTTAATCTGTCGAATAGATCTCATCCTTTAGTTGCAACATCTTGGATGGGGGAAAGAATCTCTCCAAAAAGGCCTATTTGAGCTCCCTCCAGGTTGTTATGGAGTCATTGGGCAACTCCAATAACCACAAGTAACTTCCCCTGATAGAGACAAAGGGAAGAGTCTAAGCCGTATTGCATCCTGGCTTACTTCGGGTAACCTATACGCCTTGCATATTCCTACGAAATTCATTAAGTGCGGGTTGGCGTCATCCACTGCGTGGCCACTGAACACCCCTTTCATGTTTAGCAACTGAATCATGGTGCTCATAATGTCGAATTTGGCCCCAGCGGGCAGTGGTGGTGGCACAATTGCTCTAGTCAACCCGACTTCATCAATGTTCGGGTCATCATCATCATTAAAGAACTGAGGGGCAAATCTATGAACTCTGTTGCCCCTCCCTTGTTGACAAGCATTTACCACCTCATCTCTTTCATCTTCTGCATGTTGTAGTGCAGCTTACCAAGCTAGCTCGGCCTGCCTAGCATCTTTAGCTATGCGGGCTTCTCTTTACTCGTGGTTCTCCATTCTATGAAGTGCTCTTTCGATTTCTGGATTTAGTGGAACAAGGAGATCTCCTCTACTCCGGGTTCTTAGCATTCACCGAAGAATAACCTGTGGGTATCAAAAAAACAAAAATAAACGTAATTAAGGAAATAACTACCAAAAAGTCAATTACAAGCTAATAACCTAGTTTCAGCCTTATTCCTCAGCAACAACGCCACTTTTTGATAACGCTCAAACCACACCTCTTACTAAAGTGAGAAGCGGATATTTTCAATAAAGAACCCAACAAGAGGTTGGGGTCGAACCCATAGGGAATAGGAAGAACTGAATTATAGCGGGTAATTGAACTTGTTAGGTAGTTACTTCAAAATAGGGGGATTCTAAAAGAAATCAACAATAGAAACAAGTATCAAAATTCTGATGTTGAGTCAATATTAAAGGATAACTAGGGTTTGTGTTTCCCATGGGTTCATAACTGCTTTGGGTATACACTCATGATTATCACTGATACTTACTTATAGAACTGATAACTTAGGTTCATTCAAACAACCGACCAGTCCCTAATGAATGACTATACTCAATCTCTCGACCAAGTCTCGTGAGCGGTTTCAATATATCCGTTATCACTAAGTTCCATATTCAACTATCCTTCAACCATAGCTCAAGTTAATACAATGATTATCAAAATCAAGGCTCTGTTGTAATTCTCTTTTCCTAATCTCTACCTCTTCGACCAAAGAAAGTAAAGAATTCGGGCAAGTCCTAACGTTTCGCACTGTTGAGAAACGTTTAAGCATGAAGAGAATACAATACAAGTATTTGTATTGGTTTTAAAATCACTTTGTGTAACCCTAGCTTGTTAATCCACTAAGGTTCCAACAACCCTAGCTATGGAGGTTTTAGCCTCTCATAGTTGTAAGGTTGTGAAGTGTATTCATGATTAAGAACATAAATCAATACTTACAAGAATGAATGAGAAAAACACTTCCTTCAATTATTCAGAAAAATCTTGAAGAACAAGTAGCAAGAACAAGACAAATTCAAGAAAAGGTTGATCATAAGTTGAATCAGCTCAGTTACCTTACAAATCTCTTCTCTCCTTGTCTTTTCATGTATTTCTTACTTGTCTACGATTATCTCCAAAAAAATAAAACCTAAAACATATTTATACAGACACAAAAATCCTTTTCCTAGGCTAACTGGATGAATTTCCATATCTAGTGTCGCAGTTGTCTCAAGCCACGTTATGATCTGTAGCATCATCCTACGACCCGTAGCTTCCTATCGTACCTTGCATTGTTGGCTGAATTTTGGCTAAGTGATGGATCCAGGTAGGATTCGTACCTCCATCATACGACCCGTATTGAGCTCTTGTGGTTTGATTCTGAAACTTTGGAATTCTTCTAAAATTCATCACGACCGTGATGGTACGACTCGTACCTTCTTCCCACGGGTCGTACTGTCTTTCCGTAGCAGGAGTCAGCACCTTATGCAAATTTTTTGGATCTTGTCACGATTTCATCACCACGACTCGTACCAGCTTGGTACGACTCATACTTAGACTCGTACATTTCATCTCTTCAACTTAGCCTTCTGCATCTTTTCACGACCATCAGTACGACTCGTAGGTCCTTCCTACAGCTCGTACTGTGGTCTACAATCTAAGCATATTTTGCATCTTTCAGGCTTTTTTTGCAATTTTTAGATTCAACACTTATTTATCCTACAACCAAAGGAAAAGTGCCTTACATCCACATAAACACACCTAAGTCCATGTTATTTTCTTAGTTTTGAGTGTCGATAATGTTGTAAATCCACAGCACATCAACAACCTACTACTGATATACATTACTTGCATATGTATTTATAGAGATAATTTTGATGAATAAGTCTTATTAAATAAACTTTTTTACACACTGATCATATCATCATATTGTGCCCTATGCATCATTCAGAGTTCAGTTTCCTATTGATTCTTTCAGTCATACCGAGTTATTATTTCCAGTTATGCCCTTCGATTGAGATATTCTTGATGACCTTGTTGTTTTATTTAGCAGTTGTATTACATATAACACATTCCATGTACTGATGCCTTTTGGCGCTACATCTTATTTTGATGCAAGCTCAAGTAGACAGGAACAACAAGGGACACTTTGCTAGGACTTCATCTACATTCAGCTTTTGGTTAAGCCTCCTACATTCGGAGTGTCATGATTTTGATTAAATCTTTTATTTATAGAGCTTGAGGTAGTCGTTGGAACTATGTCCCGACACCCCTTCTACAGTTATAGAGGCTTCATAGATAAAGTTAGATATTGAGTCAATAATGTTATTTCCTAACATTTATTTCAGTTATAGAAGAAATTCTCTTTTATTATGTTGAGCTCACTAAGTTCCAGCTTCCGTGTTTTTCGTTGGTTATTGATTATTATTTATTAAGATCTACACTGATAGTAAGCCATGCCAAGGCTTCGCTTGGATCACGAATGTGGTCTGAGTGTTGGTCGACGTCCAGGGTGTAGGCTAGGGGTGTGACATTTTGGGTGTCTTTAAAAGTAAAATACTTACCCAAATTTATTATATTAAATCCAAATTTCCAGAAAATTAAGCGCTCTCTCTCTCCCCTTAGAAATTTAAGTTTCAAGGTAAGAAATCCAACAATCTGTCAAAGATTCATTATCCTCCAAGTTTTAAAAGTGTTCCTTTTGTTGTGAGCTTTGTGGTGATGTTAATTTTGTAGAATTCCATCATGGTTGATCTTTCAAGGGTTGATCCAACTCATATTTGTTTAGCTATTATTGTCACTATTGCTCTTTCCTATTATTACTACTTGTGTTACATACTTGGTACATTATTTTGTACTGATGCCTCATTGTCTAGGAGTGTTGTATAATGTCTGTAGGTTTAAATAGAGCTTCTGACAGACCCTCTCAGTAGAAGTACATTCACCTCAGGTTGCAGATGGTAAGCTTCAGGTCTTTCGGAGCTAGTGATCAAGTATTTCTTTTCTTTTATTTTTTTGCTTGATAGGTTCTTATCTCACCTAGTTATTAGTTATACTCTTGTTAAGGCTTGTTAGAATCAGACAGTGAGTTTTGTATGTACATTGTATGGCATTGAAAGCCCTATTGTAAGTGTTGTCAATGTCACGCCCCAGAACTAGGGTAGGTTGCAACTGGCACTCGATTCATGGTCGATCGAGAAGCCGTCTATATAGCATCTATAAATGTAACACTAAGGCTGACCAAGCCACCTGTCAGAACCAACCAAGATAAATACTGGGTCAATAATGCCTTGACAATTATAAATATGCAACCTGTAAAGATGACAAGGCTACAATAAAGCTAAGCAAGGCAATGAAAAACCGATATGACTACACAACCCACGCTACTATACAAACTAGTCCACATCAGCCTCTACAGAGTAAACAAACTGAAATGCACGGGACAGGGCCCCGGCCTACCCATGTTGTACACAAAACTGAAGATAGTCCAAACTAGGACATGGATCCTGGAAAAGAGGAGCATACCACTATTCTGCTGAAGTCTAGCTCCTACTACATCCGATGATTTGAGTCTCGGCCTGTACCTGCAGCATGATTGCAGGAAGGGTCCCAAGATAAAGGGATATCAGTACGAATAAAATGTACTGGCATGTAAGGCTGAAAAATGTAAAACATGTAAGATAAAAATGATAACTAGGCCAGAAATAAGTAGTAACAACTCGAAATTCTTAAAACAGAAACCTGACAATAACTCATTATTGAAGTATAAATGCAACCATCTAATGCATAGCAAAGACTATAACTGACATGCCAGCAGACAGCTAAC